>JAYESA010000007.1:199861485-200273985 GCA_036927795.1 Iris macrosiphon | reverse complement strand
ATGTAGGTGGGATCTTGTTTCGAGTGCCTGGACAAGGGGAACCGAAAATCTGGGCATGGGGAACCGAGCGCCGGACATTGGCTAGAATATTGGATGAGAGAGAAATATCCTAGTACTTTTTTCCTTCTCTAAGTAGGGATCAATTCATATTTACTCGTATTTACATGAGGAAAATACATTTACTTGATTCAACCATTAGATCACCAGAGAAGGTGACCTATATACAAAGGATATCTTCATTGGCTAGAAGCTATTCTTGTGGTGCCTCCGATCACCATTTGTCGAGAGAGTGGCCCCTTCTTCCTCAATCCTTGTGTTGTAGAGACCCCCGGGCCTTCGGCTTGGTGGCCAATGACGAGAAGTATGTCATCAATCCTTGTGATTCTAGTGACCACCGAGGCCTTCGACTTGGTGGCGAATGACGAGAAGTACGTTAACTCTGTATTCTCCCTGTTGGCGAACGTGGGGAGCATGGAGATCAAATTGGTTTGGAGGAGGTACAAACATCGTTTAAAGCTAAAATTATTCATTTATTCGGTCTCTAATGCCAAAGTCAAGATGTTCCTCACTTGGAGAATGATGAGCTACTGCCATATACTCATAAACTTCCTCGAAGTCGAACCAAGATGATTTTTGTATATGACACAGTCCTCGGTGCCTTTTATATCAAAGTATGCTAATCAGTTTCCTATCCTTGGTTTCTTTTTCTTTCCGGTGATTTTTGCCTGATAATGTCTCTGCATTGGAAGGCCTATTATTTAAGGTTGGACTTTGAGAAAAGAATATCCTAAAATAAATGGATGTGTACTGAAATACGTAGAATGTCCAACCTGAAGCCGGATAATATGACTTAGTAAATGTTAAGGAGAAGATTTATTATAGTAGCTATAAGTATAGGAAAGAGAAAGAGCCGTATTTTTATGGATCCAATGATGCACTTGGAGCTTATCAGCATAAAACAAAAAATTGTCTTAAAAACCTCTATAGTGACTTGGAACACAACCTTATAGGAAGAGAAGATTTATAGAAAATATTCTCTATTTTTATGTTTAGATTTCACAGAAAACCAGCTGGATTTGATATTGGTTGGCCTTTCACCCCTACCCACAAGTTATCCTCGTAATTTGCCACATACGTGGGTTTGATCCTCGTGATTTTGGGTCTCACACGTCAATCCAATTCATATACGTCCGAGTAAACAAACTTCTTAACACCCTTTTTCTCTAATGGAAAAAGAGAAGGGAATCGTGTGTGTATATAATATGAGAGAGATCACCTCTAGGTTGACCATTGTGGCCCAAGGTTCACAGTTTCTTGGGGTTTCCGTGGTTTGATCGACCATTATAGGTATCAGCCAGTACCACAAATCATGTTGTGGACCTTAACCATCATGCCAACCTTGATTTCATTTTTGTCTCTCTCCCCATTTGTCAATGTTGACACTATTTATATCTCCCCTTCTAGATCAAGAGAATAGGGAGAGGGTGAACACAAGTGGGATAACCTCTCCTTTCTCCCTATACTATAGAGGTTCGTATTAGCATCCATTTATATGTCTAAGAAAATTACATGACTTTTCCTCTATTAATTCCTCCTCATGCAACCCATTATTGCTAACTCAGAGAATTTTTCTCTCTAAAAATATATAATATAGGCCTTTTTTGGTGGGTTCATTATATTATATATTTCAACCCTTCTCTATTGGCCTCTGTTCGAATCCCGTGATAGATCTGATTATCTTTTTGGAGTGATTGAAAATAGTTTCTTCTTTGATAGCACAATAAAACAAAGACAAATCGGTGGTCTGAAATTAATTGGATAAGCACCATTACATTGATTGCACATGTTGAATTCGTGAAGCCTGCAGTGCTTTGTCACGCATACATTTTTTGGGCTACTGACATGAATAACTGTATAAGTTGGTTTTACTAATACATTCATATATTAGATGTTTCACACGGTGCTGATGGTATGTAGTCGCTGAAGCTGCTTAGCTACATTTTAGCTGGTATATAGTCACAGTAGCTGCTTAGCTACAGATTAATAGATGGTATGTAGTCACAGAAGCTGATTAACTACAATTATTATTTACATATGTATATACTGTAGTGGTTAACTATTTGATCAGTAATACACTATTATATATTCCATGTAAACACATTATGGTGTGTCTAAATTTCAGAGATTGCCTTGCTCACTGTTTGGAATATGCAAACCTCACTGTGCCTGAATGAAACTGGTTATGGTATGACAATGAAAAGTCTCTAAGACAGAAGACCCACCTTTCTTTGATTCGTAAAGATTTGTAAACAATGTTGTTATCTGTTATTTAGACCTTGCTTAAATTTATTTGGTGTACGAGATATATTGTACAGACAGGGGTATCTAAAAATATAAAATGAAATATGCAGCTTCTCAAGGTTTTCTTTTTTATTTACTCCGCAATTACTTCCGTTTACATTTTAGCTATTTTATTGTCAACTATCTGCACGTGTGATCTCTAATGACTCATATCTCTTGTTCAGCTTGTAGCAGTATGCGAAACGGGGTTCCATTACCAGGACAAAATCCCTCCTAGTGATTATGCTGTTAATATCGCGTCTAACATGCAGGTATGTCAATTTATTATTCAAAGTTCCATAGTAACATGGAGCAGTTCATGTCAATATGCTTCCACTAGTAAGCATGCCGAGCCTGTACATAAACACTGGGGATGCAGCTCTTATTGCTGCTCTAAGACTTCTCAGCAACCTTTTGTTATAATTATTTATATGTTTCGAATATTTTAAGGAGAGGAGAGGGAAGAATATATAACTTTAAAAAACGATAAGGGCAATATTAGTCTCTTCTATTTTATTAACGGTCGACTGACAGCATTTAACCCATGTCAATAGTGTGGTGATGGAGATTATCTGTAATTAACCATTTCAGTGATATTTCACAAGTTTCTTCTGAAGTGTGGTCTCTTTGCGTGTCATATTGTTAGTTCCTTGTAGTTCTTCTTGTCAGATTTTATTACCATATTGCAAGTTTTCATTGGTCAAACTTATCAAATTCAATTATTATAAATAATTAATTACCTGATTGCTATTCTCCTGTATCGTTTTCCATGGGTATGTTGTACCTCTTTTAGTTTCTGAATCTCATATCTCATGTAGCAACAAAATTTATCCTGTCACTTCTCCGTTATATAATCATTTTCAGACTTTATGGCAATGAAGGTCTACTATCGTTTCATTTTTGTGATGTTTATCAACTTAATAATATGACAGCCAGAAGAAAATGTATCAAAGCATTTCTTTTAGTTTCTGAATCTCATATCTCATGTAGCAACAAAATTTATCCTGTCACTTCTCCGTTATATAATCATTTTCAGACTTTATGGCAATGAAGGTCTAGTATCGTTTCATTTTTGTGATGTTTATCAACTTAATAATATGACAGCCAGAAGAAAATGTATCAAAGCATTTCATAATTTTTTTTATCAAACAATGCTGTGCATGTGTGATTAGTCATGCTATTTCTTATCTGTTTATTTTAATGTCTTACTAGCTGTATCCTCCAGAAGATTGGCTTGCAGCATCGTCACTGCCTTCCAAATTTGTTCCGAGCACCATACAAAATGTACTGGATGAGCTGTCTGCAGAAAATGTTAGGTATTTTTGTAATAGACGTTACATGTCTAGAAGATTGCTGCAATGTTACTTGTATGAAAGATTTGACACTGGGTACTCAAGCTATATGAAATGGTGATGCTTGGGGATATTTCATTATTCATTTGGAGGATATATATATATATATATATATATATATATATGAGGAGGGATCCACATCCCCTCACATTGTGCATCTCCAAGCATCCCCATGTTTATAACCGTTGGATCTTGTTTAATTCTTCTAATCTTAACAGTTAATTTAAACCATTCAAATCAATGGTTAAGATTAGATGACTTAAACAAGATCCAACGGTTGATAACATGGGGATGCAAAAAATCGGGGATGTGGATCCCTCATATATATATATATATATATATATATATATATATATATATATATATGATTTGGCTAGTATACAAGCAACGTGACTTTGGTATGCATACAAACAAAACAAATGCATAGTGAATTGTGCAAGTTGTCTCCTATACTTTAACTTGACTTGCTGTAGCAAGTCATGTTCCCATGCAAACTTTAAAATGATGAATCATGACAAAAAATGACCTACAATAGGCGGTAACAAACAAGTCAACAAAAAACACAACATTAAATGTTCTCCACAAAATTTGGTAATTATTGCTTCCTAGTTATATTACAAGAAATCAATAAGAACCATTGGATCATAAATTTGCTTGTATGGATACAAGTTTTTTGTTGCTTGTACTATATATATATATATATATATATATATATATATATATATAAATATAATTTTTGCAGGAAAAGTTGAAATAAAATCATTTTATGGTGTATGCATCTAGTATCAGTTGAGTTCCTGCTAAACACATGATAAATACATTACATGGGTGATAAATGGTGAAGGTGGCTAGCTTTTTATTTTGGTTTGTTAGCTTGTATCTACTCGAATGCATTGTTATAGCTTGCAAAAAGTTGCTTGTCATGGTAGATGGTATCAAAAGTATATATTAAATGATCTAGGAAGAGGACTTTGAATAAAGAGTTCTGACATACTGCGTGTCTAGGATGCCAATCAAATTAAAGAAAATTATATGATGCCTATGAGGCTTGAAATATTTTATATTCAGATTGCAAAATGACGACATTCAAGGTTGTAAAAGGCGGTAGTCAGGTGGGCACCGGGCGCCTAGCGCCTAATTCCGCCTAGGCGCCAACTAGCGTCTAGGCGCCCCATGACCGACTAGTGCCTAGGCACTGCCTAATTACAATTTTTGGAACAGTGACGACATTGTTTGAGATGTGTGTAAGTGGGACGGAGGATGCTTGCAATGGTTTGGACTTAGGATCATAGTTTAGGAGCTGCTAGATCTAGGGTAGGAAAAAAAATGAATTTGGATTCAGGCAAAGTAATAAGTATATAATAGTGATAGCTGAGGAAATGCACCTTGATAGAGATTGTTGAGAAGTTCGCTCAACCTAATGTACATACTTTATTTTGAGGAAGAGTCAAGGTGTCCTGTGGACCACATGGCCCACAAAACTGGACAACCTAGCCCGGCAAAACAAGGGCTGGGCTTAGTCGGGACCCACCCCGAGCCTGCAATCCATCTGGGTCGTGTTGGGTTCTCCCATATTCAAACCGGGCCTAGATGGCCCAGTCCTAAACCAAGTAGGGGTTTTACCCTTCAGGACCGGTGGCCTTAAAACATTATGGTGGTAATTTGGCAAAAAGAACACCCCTGACAACCATATTCTTAGGGCTATTTTGGTCATTGGGGGTATTTGACCAAAATACTCCCATATTAAAGACGAGGTCTGATGTTAATGTATTAATTATTACAGTGTATATTTAGTTCTTCCATAATTTAAAAACTTGCTGCTTTTTATTTAGCACACAGTTCTGTTGACACTTAAAAGAAGATATGCATCCTTGCATTATGCATTTGTTGTTACTTATTCTACTTTTAGCATTACGTTATTCATACACTTTTACTCATTGTTTTCTCTTCATTTCAGAATCTTTTGGGAATCTAAGAAGTTTGAAGGATCCACTGATTTAGTCGAGCCATGGTATGGAACTGCATACACTGTTGAGAAGATAACTGCCCCAACCATTCAGGTTTGTCAAATTTTGATTTGCTACATGTTTCACATTCGTAGATCACATGATTGGGTCTGTTAAGTTTTCTCAATGTTAGTTAATTATTATCATTTGATTATAGATTACTCCTACCGGATGTTTTTTTTCTTTTCCTTCCAACTTTTTGAAGTCTGATTGGTTTGATTCATATTGTAGCAATGGATAGAAAAAGCTCCAAAAGCAAACCTGCATCTACCAGTTCCTAATATATTCATTCCCTCTGATTTGTCACTTAAAACTGTGCAAGATAAGGTATAATCTTCTGTACCTCATGCTTCATTGTCTATTGCTTTCATTTACCAATTTCTTGATGTTTCTAATATTATGAACCTTTGAACCAGGTCAAATTTCCCACTTTATTGTACAAATCATCATTTTCGAGGTTGTGGTACAAGCCTGATACCATGTTCTTCACCCCTAAAGCTTATATGAGAATAGATTTTAATTGCCCGTTATCAAATTACTCACCTGAAGCAGAAGTCCTTACTGATATTTTCACTCGATTGTTAATGGACTATTTGAACGAGTATGGTAAGTGAATGCACTTCACATTTATGCAACAAACTTTTACATTATATAATTTGGAACAAAATTTTATGGTTCAACTCAATCATTTTCTTCGAATTTGAAATGTTTTCAGTAATTCTATTATTGTTGTTGGGATGTACCAGAAATGAAAAGTATGGAAAGAACTATTAACTAGAATACTTCTGTGATTTTTGTGACTGGTTCATGATCATTAAGTAATCACAAATTCGTTTAATAGAAGGGACATGCATCCATGTCCATCTTCTCTGAAGATGGGAATTCTTTTTCTTTTTTGTGAGAGAAAGGATGGGTCAAGGAGACCCAACCGAATTATATTCTACCTAGCAGTGCCACCAAAACTCTAGAGCTATGGTGAGGGTTGAAGGTTAAATATATTTATATTTTTCCAACACCCCCACATGTCGTAGGCCCATTTTTTTTGGCAGAGAGATGGATTTACACCGTGGTACATTTTTTATAAAATCCTCTGAAAATGTATCCGGGAGGATCATAACCTGGGTTCTTCTAATACCATTTTAATGTCCCTGCTATTGCCCAAAACGCTAGAGCCATGGTGTGGGTTAAATATTAATATTATTCCAACAATAATATAGCAATATATTAAGTAGTACAAGGAGAAGATGGGCATTCTTGTAAAACTATTAGTTCACAAATAATTTTTTGTGTAAATACATATTTGTTAACATAAATGGAAATACTAGAGAGAGAACATGTGGCTGTCAAAAACGGGGCACTTAATTATTTTATTCATATATAATTGTAAGTTGCATTCTATCACAGCTAAGATCATACATCTGCAATCCTTTATGTCATACAGTTGACATCATACCCAATGTTATGTCTCCGATTAGGGAGGTGCTCAGCTCTTCAAATATACGCCTGTTTCTCTCTCTCCATATATGCCATACACCGGCCCAAGTGCTCAAGTCTTGGAGACATAAGGACCTCCTGGGGAAACCAGGTCGGTTGTTCGAATCCCCATGGATCCGTTATGCGCTTAATAGTGGGGATGAACCGAGATACCACAGGACCTAGAGGAGCAGTCTATGCATGACAGAAAGCATCATAGGGATAGAATCAAAATTTTGAGAAAATGGAGTGGTGCTATTGCGTGTGAGACCGGGTACATATACCCTCGATAGTCTTGTCGTTCGGCTGATGTAGGACTAAGTACATATGTATTAGGACTGACGGTCATCTTGGATGGAACTTGTGATTGAGATCGGCCCAGGCAATCGATCAAGAAAGGATGCATCAAGACGCGTGAAAATCAAATATCAGCGTGCATGATGCAATAAAAAACGCGAGCCTACGCTGGATAGGAGTAGATATATTCAGCAAATATCAAAAACATTACAAGTACACTCATCAAGACTAGAGACCAGTCATTTGGCTAACCCCTTTTTCCTAGAAGGATGAAGCGTTTTTGTGGCAAATGTCCTTGCATAGTTGCAGTGTTGCACTGTGTCCATATTTGTCTGTTTCTCTTACCAGACTCTAAATTATTCTGATGTTAGCCTTGCAGGGATGTATGGATAATTTCATCTCTGTTCATCGACCAATCAAGGTGACAGCTATTCTTTATTTGTTGAACTTGTTCAGTGACCTTTGGATCATTGATACTCCCCTATGTATGCCCTGTCTCCTAGCCCTTGCTTTAGCAAGTTATTTCAATGCTTCATGGTGTGACCTGTCACCTATTTCATGTCCATGTGTATTGTTTACCATAAGGTTTTGTTTAAGGAAGCATATACTCTTTAGATTCACCATAATTGAAGGACTAGATTTTTTCGGTGGTTTAAATTTCTTCTAAAAGACGGTTACTTTTGTTGGGATATAATGAACATTGAGAACAAATATATAGAGCTGAATTCCTAAATAAAAAAGGATTTTCCAAATCATTCCCGCAGTAGATCCGGACCGATTTTTTTCTGATCCTTCGATAAAAAGATTCATTCTCTTCATAAAAAAGAGCAGGTAGAACCAATAAAGAAACACATTTTGTCCTTTTATTTTTTTTATAGTTATTACTGATACATGCAAAACCTTTGATACACATTCTAGTCATTTATTGGATACATTTATTCTTTGTCATATAGTAAAATAGTACAGACCACAAAGCTGATTGATTATTTTTCTAACTGCAGCTTATGATGCTCAAGTTGCTGGCCTTTACTATGCTATAAATCACACTGATACTGGTTTTCAGGTACATTATTATTATTTGTTTTCTCAGAAGATGTAATCACTCGTTTTCATATTGGTTATTTAGTTGAGGATATTCTTAAAGTAGGTAATGCAAGAAATTACTCTAAATCTGTCATTTGATCTCTATTAATAGATTGCTAGATCCTAATGACTAAATCTTCAGAAGCATTTATTGACCAATGGAGCGACTTACTTTCTATATAATCCTTTTGGACTAAGGAATCTTGGCAAATATTTTATCCAATTACGAATTATGTTTTGTCTAGCATAACGAATTATGTTTTGTCTAGCATATATCACTTCTGTTATCTGCTCAAGGAATGCAAAAGACGGCATATATTCATCATTGATCATCAATAAACAGTCCTATATGACGAGCATGTCCTTTTACATCATCATCATCATCCAAGCCTTCTCCCATCATAATGGGGTCGGCTATGGAACATAAAAAGCTCAATGCAAGATTTGACAAAGTTCTATGATTGGCTGTTGATCTGACGTCAACCCTCTATATTGGTGCCAAATTCCAGGCCAAGGTTGCTATGAGCATGAGAGGGCATGCCTTAAAGCCTAGGTGGGCAGTTGGCAAGTAGGTAAACCTACCTTTTGGATGCAGTTAAGCTCATGCAACCAAGGAACACCCTCCAAGTTCCCCTAGACTATAAAGAGGCTAGACAAAGAGGTAATATTATACAATTTGCTATAGGGAATTACATTCATCTATATGACACGTTACGCCGAAGAATGAAGGACCAAAGCATGTTCTTTTACATGATTGTTCAATTGGTTTGTCAGTGTCATCATTGTCTACTGATGCTCATCAATTTCCAGACATCTTCTTTTTTCAAAAAGAGGGACTTCAGTCTTCTTTTTCTAATATTTATACAAATATCTTTCCTGTTTTCTGTGATATTATGAAGAAAAGTTGCGGTGAAGATTTGGCAAATTATATTTTTTGTGACTTCCCATATAATTATTTACAATTGCTGAATATGAAAGAAATCTGCAGCGTATAGGGAAGATTTAACATATTTGACGGTGCATGTGCATTTCTTCTAGTCTTCAAGTTAGGTATTGATAGTGGTGAGATCTACTAAATTACGTGTTAGCATGACTGTGTAGGACACTTGATATTAGTAATTTTATTTCTCTAGTACATTCTCTTGTTAATTGCTAGCTAACAACTACTTACACTGCGGTTGGATGAATGATTAGTTAACATTTTAACTTGATGCAATATTGTCTACTTTCTCTTACATATCTGCAGTTTCTCATTTCTCACATCAATAAATTTGTTGTTCTAATTATGAGACTTTTTTTCCTAGGTTATTGTGGTTGGCTATAATCACAAAATGAGACTCTTATTAGAGACGATTATTTCTAAAATAAAGAAGTTTGAAGTTAAAGCAGATCGCTTTTTTGTTATCAAGGTAATTAACTGGTTCTTTTAAGTTAAGCTCAATGTTGGATGATATTTCTCACTATTTGGAATAAAAATAAATCTTGAATACTCTTTATCAATTTCTTACAGTGTCTTCCTTCATGTATGTTCCTTTTTGTATTGGCTAAACTTGAATAATGAATATACCAAAAGTATTCTAGAACATGATTACCAAAAGTATTCATGTATGTTCCTTTTATTTGACACCTCATAATTAATTGGGCTATCAAGTTTAACTTGAACTACTTTGTTTGGAAGAAGTTTTGGTGCTAGAGTATCGTATTAGCATACTTGTACATAAAAGGGTTCTCAATTATTGGCAGCTTTTTGATGAAATTTTAGTTTATTTAACTATAAATCCATATATTTTTTTCACTTAAACTACTGACCCATGTTTTATAAGGATGACACTTGTACCTTTGGACTTCAGCAAAGTGATCCATTGCCTCAACTTTTCACCTTAGCCATGACCACCTTCACTTATTCTCTACAAACAAAGTGGATTTAGTTCTTCCAAGTATATCTATAGGTGTGGGCTTTGCCTCTTCCATTAGGGAAGAGGAAACAAGGATAAAGCAGTGAAGGAAAAGCGTGACATGCAGGGCCTATCTTTATGTTAGATGGCACCTAAATCAATAGGTGCCAGAGCAACTACAATTGCATAGCGGGAGTAGGTGTTGGTATTGGAAACGTCTTAAATTCCTTGATTCATTCAGTGGCGTGAAATCCATCATTAGCTAAACAATCCTTTGGTTATACTGTTTTGGGCTCTGTTCTTTCTGCCAGTGACATCCTTATTGGGCAAACTGTAGATCTCATCTCCTTAATTAAAGCCCTTGATAATGCAAGTACTCACTGCCTTGGATCTTCAGGTTTAAAGATAACCATAGGGAAAGGAGCATGGCTTCTTTGCTTCCAATGCCTTCAACTTGATTGTGCACCACTTATGTTCTTAATAGGAAATAGGAACCACACATCTAGTATATAACGAGCGGGCTAACTGGCTGGAAACTGAAATTTCATCTTTGCCCAAAGGTTGAAATATTAATTTCTCTTGGAGTGGAACCTTTGTGACAAACAGTGAAGTCTCTCTATGAGTGTAGTTTATATTATTTGGTGCTTTTGAATGAATGTGACTCAAGAGTACACAACTGGACCAAAGAGGTGAGCCGTTAAATATGTACAATAAGATGACCATGTTTGTCTCAGATCTGGTTCAGGAAGATTTGAGGGTGCCTACCCCTCTTTGATTATTTGCGTCATTCATGAGCTATCAGCTTGCGATAAACATGCATCTTTCACACTTTTGAGTTTTAATTATGACATTTTCCTGGTGAGTATATTGATGCTTGGTTTGTTGCAAGGTTTGGCACTTGGCACGGTTGCAAGGCTTGGCGCTTGCATTCTGGAGAGTGTGGGTTCAAGTCAAGGAAACAACCTCTCATGGAAACAAGCGTTGTTTTACATAAATACTTTAGACATGTCCTATATGTTAGTAATGCTCCATAATATACATCCCGAATTAAAAAAATCATATGTTTTTAAAGCTTGCCTTGTAGTTATTGATATTGACTTTTTTTCACAACAATGGCCAACATGAGCATATCACATCTTCCTCTAATTGTCATGCCACACATTTTGCAAAATGATCCCTTTTTTTGGGTTTTGGATTGCTTCTCTTATACATGGGCTTATTTTTTTCATTTGATCAGTGGTACCAGTTCTTAGGTCCTAGTAACTTAGACATACATTTAGTGCACAGTATATGATAGAATCAAAATCTGTAGGAATGAAAAAAAAAAGTGTATTTTGAACTGAGAAGAAGTCATGGAAGGAGTCTATCCATTTAGGTTACGTGTGCACAGAGGAATGCTTTTCAAATGGTAAAAGACGGAATGTAGGTAGGTGTTCACATCTGAATATTTTTACAGATCTCGAGATTGGATGAAACATTCAGGATGCTTTATGCCTTCATATCATTGGCAAGCAGAATTTTATTTGTTCATTAGAAAACGATGATCTCTTTCAGCTAAAACATCTTTTCCAAAACATGTGGAGTTATTAATAAAATCAAAAGGCAAAACTTATCTACAAAAAAGTTTGTTTATATCTTCTTGAAAATGTTCGATCATAGTACGATGTTTTGTCAAAACAATCAGTTCTGAGTTTTGGAAAGCATGAAGCAGTAATTAGGTTTAATCATTAATGAAGTCCAAATCATACATCTTTGTTGCTTTCTATTGCTGGTTCATCAAGGAGCGTATATTGGTGTTGTAAGAACTAATATATAATAATGAGAACGAAAGCTTTATTCTACCTTGTGTGAATCATACTTCGGGGATGATCTCTTATGCATGAATTACTTAATAGTGCTAATCATATATTATGGACGTTATAACAGACGACCGTTTATCTGCCTTTTTGGAAAAAAAAAATAGGTTATGTAGATTAACGCCTTGTGCTACATGTATATCAAAAATTATCTCATAATAAAAGATTTACAAATCAAGTGTTACCACCTAGAGTGGTTATTATAGAAATTGTTGGTATATTAGAATATTCTTGGTATATTTGTTGGTATATTAGAATATTCTTTATATATTTGTTGGGATATTAGAATATTCTACAGGGTGTTTTAATGGGGTATTAATGTAAGATGAAGGGTTATAAGGCTATAAATAGCTAAGAGATTATCAATAAAAAATATAACAATTACTCCAAAATATTCTACATGGTATCAAAGTCCAAACCCTAGCCACCACCTCCCAAACCCTAACCGCCACCACCGCCACCACTGTCACACCGCCACGGAGTTGGAGTGTCTGTGGTTGGATTATGATCACTTCTCAGATCGGACGAGCTGCGAGGACCCGAAGTGTAAGGAGAGACAGGTAAGTCTGCAGGAGAGGACGATGAAGTTTCTTAAGGGGCTGGCCGCATTGTTTGCTCAGAGGACAACATTACTTCTAGCCCAACCGAAGATTCCTACCCTTGAGGAGGCTATCTCGGCCATGATCCAGGAGGAGACTCGTATCAAGCTACAGGCAGGGACATGTGGTCCTCCTGAAGTGAAGACATCACTGACGTTTGCCAATTCAGGCGGCAAAGGAAGTGAGACCCCCGGTAGTGTTACAACTGCGGGGAGGTGGGCCATCTGAGGTATGTTTGCACCAAACCACCCAAGGAGGGAGATTCAGGTGGCGGACGTGGACAGTTTGGAGGACGTGGCTGTGGTCGTAGGGGTCGACGGGGTGGTCGAGGAGATTATCGGGTGAACCTGCTAGTAGTAGAAGGCGAGGAGGGAGCTAATGGTGCCTATACTAAGGAGGATCAGGCACTATTGGGCATGCTGGAAGTATTCAGGAGAAAGCAGAGAGCGTCAAGCGATGGAGACATGAGGAGTGGGACTGAGGAGGCGTCCACCTCAGTCTTCGCCAGAGACAACGCTGCCATGTATGTCCATCCATCGGAAGGTACTGATGACTCACTCGCCCTTGCATCTATGTCTTCCCTTAGATCGTCGGACTGGATTGTCGATTCGGGTGCGTCTTGACACGTGACAGGAAATGCTAGTGACTTCTCTTCCTACACTCACCTAACATCTGCAGACATCATTCAAACAGTCGATGGTACTTTCCAACCAGTGGTCGGTATGGGTAATGTCGATTATACAGGCTCAGTAAGATTATCTAATATTTTACATGCTCTTTTCCAGTCAGTATTTTGTTCATTAGTTCTATAATCCTCCAACTAAAATGCATTGTCTCTTTTGATATTCCTAAGGTGATCTTCCAGAAGAAGGAGACGGGACGAAGACTTGGGATTGGCACTTGGCATGATGGACTGTGGTACCTGGATCGGGAAGGACTGGATTTGGCATTGGTGTCTGTGGCAGAAAGGGTAGAAATGGGAGGACCAAAGATGAGTGTCGAGGATACACTGATACTCCATCACAGACGGTTGGAACACTTATCTTTTGGTATTTTGAGTAGGTTGTATCCATTTATTTATGAGAAGGCAAATAAGGAGAAACTAGTATGTGATGCATGTGATTTAGGCAAACTTACTAGGAGCTCATATGTTAGTGCGGGCCATAGGATCTCTTCTGTTTTTGTATTATACATTCTGATGTCTGGGGGCCGTGCGCCACAACTACTATGAATGGTTACAAGTATTTCGTCTTTTTTATTGATTGTTCCTCTAGTATCACATGGCTGTATTTGATGAAGAATAACAGTGAGGTCTTTGCCTGTTTCCGGGACTTTCATAAACATGTCCAGACTCAGTTCAGAGCAATGGTGAAGGTACTAAGGTCTGACAATAGGACAGAGTATACCAACAAAGCACTTGAGGAATACCTGTCATCCCAAGGGATATAGCATCAGACCATCTGTGCATACACAAGCACAAAATGGAGTGGCAGAAAGGAAGAATAGACACCTTCTAGAGGTGGCAAGGAGCATGATGATTGTCGTGAATGTCCCACAGAGTCTGGGGCATGTAGTGTTGACAGCAACTCGATTGATCAACAGGATGCCCTCGAAAGTACTGGGATGGAAGTCTTCATGTGAGATATTGTAGGAAAATAATAGTAGGATACTCCCACTAAAGGTGTTTGGCTGCGTATATTTTGTGAAGGACAACAAACCGTCTATTGGGAAACTTGATCCCAGAGCAGTCAAGTGTGTATTCGTGGGCTATTCGGCGACTCAGAAGGGGTACGTGTGCTGGAGCCCAGTAGAGAAGAAGTTTGTGAGCATGGATGTTCACTTCAGGGAGTTTGAGCCATACTACCGTCAGGAGGGAACCTCATCCATGAGCAACTCACCTGATATTGAGAGTATGAGGCGAGAGAGGGAGATTGGTGAGAGTGTGGTGACCGATTTAGGAGTATGGCATGGAGGAACGTTTGAGGAGGAGCATGAGAGCGAAGAGGAACAAGGGGAGGCGATGAGAGGTGTTAGGCCCACGGCTTAGGGGGAGTTACTTACCTACAGCAGGAAAGGGAAGCAAACTGCAGGACCAGTACATATAGTGCCAGTGTCAAGGTCCCTGCCTGCGTTTGTCTCAACTCCTGAGACACCTACACCACCACCACCAGATTTTTCTTCAGGTGTTATCATTTTTTCTACTCCTCCCACACCATTATCAGAACGGAGGGCCACTCGCAGCAATGCAGAAAATTCTCTTGATAGATATGGTTGAGACCTTGTTCAGTTTGTTTCATATAATCTCTTCTTTTCATGGAGCATTCATTGCATCTTTGGATAGTACTACTGTACCTAACAATTTGCAGGTTGCCAAGAACGATCCAAAGTGGAAAGCGGCGATGCATGAGGAGTTAGGCGCTCTTGAGAAGAACCACACTAGGGAACTGGTAAAACTGTCAGAGGAGAAAAGAGCAATCGGATGCAAGTGGGTCTTTACTGTGAAGCAGAACCCAGATGGAAAAGTAGAGCGCTACAACGCTCGACTGGTGGCAAAATGATACAGTCAGACGTACGACATTGACTATGATGAGATTTGCACCAGTGGCGAAGATGAGCAGCGTCAGGATCCTGATTTTTTTGGCAGCGAATGGTGGATGGAAGCTACATCAACTGGATATGAAGAATGCATTTCTTCATAGGGATATAGTAGAGGAAGTGTACATGGAGATACCACCAGGATTCTGTACCGATAAGACAGTGGACAAGGTCTGCAGGTTGAAGATGTCCCTCTATGGACTGAAGCAGTCTTCTTGAGCGTGGTTTGACAGATTCATGAGGGCGATGATAGGGATGGGATATCAGCAGATCATGCCGATCATACTGTGTTCTTCCGTCGGAGTGGAGGCCACGTCACCATCCTTGCGGTGTATATGGACGATATGATTATCACAGGAGATGATGAGCAGGAGATTGTCCGACTCAAGGGGAAGCTTGGTAAGGAGTTCGAGGTGAAGGACCTTGGCCTTATTCGGTACTTCCTTGTGATTGAGTTTGCTCGAGAAGCAGAGGGGATTGTTCTTTCTCAAAGGAAGTATGCGCTGGACCTTCTCACAGAGACAGGAATGTTGGGATGTAAACTTGCAGCGACGTCGATCAACCAGGGGTTCAAACTATGTGCTGAGACTGGAGAACCATTTGACCGAGACAGATACCAGAGACTGGTGGGCAAGTTGATCTATTTGAGCCACACACGTCCTGATATCTACTTTGCAGTGAGTGTGGTGAGCCACTATATGCATGATCCAAGAAAGGGTCATATGGACGCAGTGTACCAGATTCTGAGATACTTGAAGGGCGCCTCCGGAAAGGGATTGATATTCAGGAAGAATGATTAATTGAGCATCGAAGGCTACTTTGACTCTGACTGGGCTAGCTGTACTGATGACATCTACCTCAGGCTATTGCATATTTATAGGAGGCAACTTGGTCTTATGGAGGAGTAAGAAGTAGTCGGTGGTGGCCAGATCGACAGCTGAAGCGGAATACAGAGCTATGACCTTGGGAGTTGCAGAGCTGCTATGGCTGAAGAGTATGCTGGTGGAGCTGAAGCTGGATCAAGGAGTCAAGATGAAGCTGTGGTGTGATAACCAGTCAGTCATCAGTATCGCCAACAATCCAGTGCAGCATGACAGGACCAAACACATCGTGATCGATAGGTTCTTCATCAAGGTGAAGTTGGACCGTGGACTACTGGAGCTAGGTCATGTTCCAACCAAGGAGCAGGTAGCAGACAGTATGACCAAGGGACTTAGCTCTGCAGATATGATTAGAGGATGTGACAATATGGGCTTAGTGAATATCTTTCGTCCATCTTGAGGAGGTGTGTTGGTATATTAGACTATTTTTGGTATATTTTTTGGTATATTAGAATATTCTTGGTATATTTGTTGGGATATTAGTATATTCTACGTGGGGTTTTAATGGGGTATTAATGTAAGATGAAGGGTTGTAAGACTATAAATAGCCAAGATCTTATCAATAAAAAATATAACAATTACTCCAAAATATTCTACAGAAACCCCCTCTTTTCTCTCTTTATTCTAGCTTTCTTCCTTTCTATATTTCATGATTGCAATGATGTGATCTGATAGTTCATCTGGCTTTTATTTCTTCTGCAATATCTCCTTTTGCCTGTGGTTCCATGTCATTGTGTAGAGGCCTACAACTTAAATTGATTTTATGGCTGATCCTTTTGTCAATATATAAATTTTGGATCATTGAGAATGGTTGAAGACTATTCATGTCAATTGCAGAATAATGCAAGAATAATTTTGTTTTAGAAATGGAACCTAACATTGTGGTTCCTTTTATCTTTTACAGATTTATATTATGGTACTTAATGGTGAAAGGTCTTTGCCAATTATGGAAAAGTACCTTCTAGACGGTTGTGTCCTTGTTAGAGCTTCATATTCTAGATATCAAACAAAATGAATGGTGCATTGTAAACATTTCATTTACAACTTTTGAGGAAGTTTTAGTAGAGAAGGATAGTATTCACTGTTAGCATTACTATATTATCATGCATAATCAAGGACATGAAAGTAGTGCTGCACTATGTATTAATACACATTAATTGACTTGTGATTTTCCTTATATCTCGCAGGAAACTGTCACCAAAGAGTACCAGAATTTTAAGTTTAGACAGCCATATCAGCAAGCTATGTACTATTGCTCTCTATTACTACAGGACCATGCATGGCCATGGAATGAAGAGCTTGAAGTACTTCCCTATCTTGAAGCAGATCATCTTGCTAACTTCTTTCCTCACCTTCTTTCTAGAGCCTTTTTGGAATGCTTTGTGGCAGGTCAGTTTTTATTGTATGAAGATCTTGGTGTTACTATTTCAGGACATGCATGCTAAAATTTTGAGATTGCTTGTAGGAAACATTGAACCAATCGAAGCAGAATCTGTGGTCCAGCACATTGAAGATGTTCTATTTAAGGATCCCCAGTCTACATGCAAACCTCTGCTTCCATCTCAGCATTTAACAAATAGAATAGTGAGGCTTGATAAAGGAGTTAAATACTATTATCCGGTGAACGGCCTAAATCAAAGTGATGAGAACTCTGCACTGGTCCACTATATTCAGGTGCTCTTCTTATGTATTGTTTGGAATAGGTAGGAATTAGAAGCATGCTATGGACATGTTTTCTTAACTAATTTGATGCACATTAAGTTTGTATTAGCTATGGATGGAAGCTCTAATTATTCACATTGCCAGCTATGCCACAGAAAACAACACGAAATATTAACTTCCTATCTGATTAAATATGTCAAGATGATAGAAGTTCGTAGATCAGTGTTTATATTGGGGGTAACATTCAGGAGAAAGGTGTTAATATCTTAGAACTGACATAAAGATTTTATTGAATCATGTACTAAGTATTAGATATTAAACCAATGATATTATCAGAGACTATTAGATGACCTAACGAGTGATTTTGAGTTGTCTCCTACAAAATATTGCTAGGTGTCAATCTCATTTGTTGCCCTCACTTTTACATTTAAATGTCTCTCTGTGTGTGGGGGCTAAACTATATCAGATGTTAGATCAATCCACACCTCTAATCCTAATCTACACCTTATAGATGCATAGAAGCATTCTATTGCGTCAGAAATTGAAATTGTTGCATAGTAATATGATGTGGTCTGCCAGTACAAACCTGCTTCTTTTCTTGTTTTGAATTTGGTAGGGAATTAATTGGAAAATATCACATGACATAGATGTTAGTTTTATAATACTACAAAATGTGATCGTTATTAGTTTATGAGAACATAGAGGGGAATTACGTCAGCTGGAAAGCAAGAAATACAACACAGATGGTGTTTGTTTTATAACACTACAAAATTTTATTATTTCTACGCTATGAGAAGATAAAATAATGGTTAACATTAATGGCCTAAGGGTGCCCTTTTAGAAAAGAATAAATCAAGACAAATAATTTAAGTAGATAACTACTAACTAAGTGATGCCATTAAACCTAAAATGTTACCAACAGTTCGCTATTGTAAAGTATGGTCCTTTATATTAGCAGAACTATAACGAATTCACTAGTATTTGTTGACATGTTTGGGATTGTTGTTTGTGTAAATTATTCTCTAAACTATTATGCACTATTTTTGCAATGTTTTATTGTGAGCTTATCCATGCGGTTATGCACTCTTCAAATAGGACAACAGAACTTCTTGTTTCATTCAGTTAGCTGCCTAGCCTCCCTCTTTCCTGGGCTCTACTCGCTCGGGAGATAGTCAAACTTCCTTCTCCATGAGCTTTTCTAATTACTCATGATCTGATATAAAACTTTTAGGTTTTGTTCTCCAATCTCCATTTATTGAAAGCTATATTGTTATGGAGTATATAATGCCGTGTATTTTGCAGGTTAATCCTGATGATATCAAGTTAAATGTCAAACTACAGTTGTTTGCACTTGTCGCCAAGCAACCAGCCTTCCATCAGCTTCGTTCGGTAGAGCAACTTGGGTATATAACTGTGCTTATGCAGAGGTAATTAGAAGTATATTGTTTTACCGTCACCTTATAGCTTGACATGTTGGATTGGTTTAAATATACTATTTAAATTTAGGTATGATTCTGGAGTCAGAGGAGCACAAGTTATTATCCAATCCACAGTGAAGGTACCATAATAGGCTATTTTAGCTGGACTACTTTTCCTTGTCGTCTTTTAAGTTCTAAAACAGGATGAGTATTGCAGGATCCATCACAACTTGATGCTAGGGTTGAAGATTTTCTCAAAATGTTTGAAAGTAAACTTTATGAAATGCCTGACCAGGAATTCAAGGTTGGTATCTCTTGCATTCCTTGATTTGTAGTAATCTGCAACAGATTTTAACAGAGCCCGTGTTTCTTATAGAAAATAATAAATTCTCCATATAGGTAATATTAACCTAGGTATAGAAACATAATGTCACATCTTGGTACTATACATTTGCTTAGATAGTTGCCACCGAACTTACTTGAATGTGGGTAATTATATGGAGTGGAAACTAGAATAGTAGATCGAAGTACACTACTTGCCAGAATGTGGTGGGGTAGAGTAGGGCCAGTAGGCTTCTTCTGAAGGTATAGACGAGATGTAATACATTAATCCAGAAAGTGTCATGCTGTCTCAATCATGTATACATATACATATATACGTACAATGAAGTTTGAGGAGCGTAATTAAACATAAAACTCATTTAAATTATACTGAGCCCACTAAATCAAGATCGGATAGAAATGATGAAACTTAAATTTAAGTGAATGATACCGCACCGTTAAAAATAGAAACCCAATATGTTAAAGCTAAATTCAAATAAATGGCATCCCCTTAAAACAATATATTGATCACTATCGTCTTTGTTTCTACCAGCCTTTACAAAATGGTGATCTACATCATCCAACATGAACTCTATGTTCTAATATATATATATATATATATATATATATATATATATATATATATATATACCCCTTGTCCAATTTGATAGAAATCTGGTTGGAAAATATAACTAATTAATGATTTTCATGGAAAGAAAATTGTGAATGATTAATAATTTCCTGTTTTTATGGTGAGAGCTTGCCTTATTGCTAGCTCACTAGCACATGGTTGTCATTGAAATACTAGGAAGCATGGAGACTACAAATTAAATGCCGTGTTTGTGTTGGGCACGTATTGGACACAACAGACACGTCACAATACACTATAACTCAATAAAATATATACCATTTCCATGTAGCCATGTCCTTATTGTGTTGTGTTGTATTTGTGTCCATGCAACATAGTCGAAAAATAATAAACGAGTAAAATTGGTCTTAAAGCCGGAGTCTGAGGAAGGCAAGTTGCTTCAATAGGGTGAATAGGATGATAATTGGTACATGTTGGGGTTAGGAAAACTTTCATCACTTGGAGGAAATAGAAAGATATAACAGAAATGGAATGCAAGGAAGAAGAGAGTTTGTAATGGCCTCCAATTTTATATTTATATGAAGCAATTTCATTATATGCCTAGTCCAGGGATGGTTTCTGCTCATCAGATTATGTGGAGGATTAATTACAGTTACCTTGCCATTTGAGAATGCGCTTAATTTGCACCCACTTGATTCATAGACCGACTTGTTGGTAACCAAGATGCTCATCATGTTAGTGTAATGCTTTGGTTTAAGGGATCTGCCAACCAATAATATAAGATGCACGTTGGCATGACATGTGCACACCTGAATAGAACTTTGCATAATACTCGAGCTAATCATGTTTTCGCATATAGCAACTTCAATTAACAGACAACATACACATTCTACCAGTCATGATACAGTAAATAAACACTTGGGTGTTTTAAAAAGGTGACATTAAACTGCTAAAATTTCCACGTTCATCGCTGAAGAAGACAAATGTAGAGGAAGCCAATATTATTGTGCTACTGATAATACAGTCCATATTGTACTACATGATTATATAACCATGTTACCTTTCAAGTTTTTTTTTTTTTTTTTCTTATGTACCCCTTAACAGTCAAAACCACTCACTCATTAGATTGCAAGGTGCTTCCTTGTCTCGTAAACACCCTTCTGGCTTTATTTGCACTCTAAGAGCTCTCAATGTAATTCTACGAACTACATGGCTCAAGAAAGTGCAAATTGCTCAAGGTTGTGAATATGTATAGTACACGAGAGCTTTTCATGAATATCTCCCTTATGAACTTTCCATGAATGGATGCATTTGTCGTATTGAGTGAGTTGGTGGTTACCCAGATCCATTTGCTTCTCTTGTTGGTTAAGTCCTTTGCTTGTTGCTATATTTATGTCATGACTTGATTTAATACTGATTAAATTACTGACATGCAGGCAAATGTTAATGCACTAATTGACATGAAACTTGAGAAACACAAAAACTTGAGGGAGGAATGTGCATTCTACTGGAGGGAAATTGCTGGTGGAACTCTCAAGTTCGATAGAAGAGAGACAGAGGTAAATGCTTTCTTTCAAAAACAGTGCTGCGTATTATTCTCTAGTTGTCAAATCTCATGGTGGGATTTGTAGGCTTTTCATTTTCCGGCATCTTGACTCATCTATGAGAGAGAACTTGCAGGTTGCTGCTCTGGGGGATCTCACAAAGGAGGAACTGGTGGAGTTCTTTAATTCCTACATCAAAGTAGATTCACCCAAACGAAAGACTCTTAGTATTCAAGTCTATGGAGGTCTACATTCAGCTGCGTACGAGAAGGCACTCAATGAATCGGACCAGCCTCAAATGTATCAAATCAAGGATGTCTTCAGCTTCAGAAGATCGAGACCTCTGTATGGTTCTTTCAAGGGTGGCCTTGGCCAGATGAAGCTATGAATTAATTCTTTGCTGTAGCTCATCACAAACTATACAGGATTAATTCTTTGGAGGTTTTGGCAGTATAAACTTTCATGTCCTTGACTACCAGGACCACATTTATATGTATATTTGAAACGTAAGTAGGACCTTTATCCGATTCTCTCCTCCCTTTAGAATGTAGTTAGATTTTTTCACAATTGTGATGAAAGAATCCATTTGAAATGGATACTGTAATATCCTTGCATTCCTATATATACTCAAGAAGTATGTTTGGTTTTCGTAATATAAATTGACATTCTTCGCAAAGGTATGAAAATTTGATGAAAATTTTGTTAGCAATAATTAAACATTCTTTCTGTTTCTTTCAGCAAATATGCAACTAAAATAAAAATGAGTTCAGAGTTACCGGCCTATGGGAAAGTCGTGCTGAACGCACTGCCCTAAGAGTTGATCTGAGGTCTATGTGCAGACTGTTCTCAGATGCTCCTAGTGGTAAAACCCCCAGTACTACCGGCTTCTCGTTGTCGCACACAACTTCGAGAGATGCGATCCGAACTTAGCCTTGCCCAGAACGAAACACGGAAGAGAAAGGAGGTGGAACAGATGTTTGCTTTTGATTTTTGGATCAAAGGAAGAGTGAACTTTTGAAGGCTTTTTTCGTTCTGGATAATAAACACATATCCAGTAGTGGATTTTACATCATGTGAGTCAGTAACCCAGTAGATAATAAACACATATCCAGTAGGAGGAACTTTGAGAGATGTATGTTTTGCTTGAACACAAATCTCACATTTGTGTTTATTATCTACAGGAGACTTGAGAATAAGATCTAAGTTCATCATCCTTCTAAGGGAACCTAGATTCACATGACCTAGTCTATCATGCCAAACATTTGAAGATTCTACATTAGAAACAACAAGAGAATGATCCGACACTTTGTTTATAGTACTGAGAATAAAAAGACCATCCTTTACAAATCCTTTTCCAACAAAGGACTCATTCTTGGAAAATACAACTTTATTGGCTTCCATTACAATCTTGTATCCAGATGCTACAAGAAGGGATCCACTAACTAAATTTTTCCTAACTGACGGCACGTGAAGAACATCATGAAGAGGCAGAATTTTCCCTGATGTCATCTTTAGATCTATTCTCCCTTTTCCTACAATCTGTGCCGAAGAGCCATCTCCTAGGGTTATGCCTCCTCCACATGATTCCTGATAGTTTGAAAAACAGGAGCGATCAAATGAAACATGAAAATTAGCTCCAGAATCCAACCACCAGTCATCAGAATGGTAAGAAATATTAACTAAAGGTTGATAAGTCACAAACCTGAAGGAACTGGTAGGCCCATTCAGAATCATGTTAGCTTCTGGTTTGGATGGACCTTTCCCCTTATAAGGAGTCTTGATAGGTTCCTTCTTTCTTTGGAAACAGTTGAAGGATAGATGATTTGTTCTCCCACACACCAAACAAAATTTCTGTTGATCCTGAGTCTGACTGAAATTTCTAGGTCTATGGTTTTGCTGGTGTTGATGGTTCTGATGATGAGGGTGAAAGTTCTTCTTCTTCTTGAAGAAGTTCTTCTTGGGTTTGTGAGGATTATTAGACTTAGGTTTTCCTTGGGATGTTTCTACTAGGTTTTCCTTAGCCTTAGACTCAGTCTTGGGATTAGACCTTAGCCTAATTTCTTCTTCTGTTCTGATTTTCTTTAAGACTTGAGCAAAGGTAAGGTCACCTTGTGTATGAATAAGCTCCATTTTAACATCAGACCAAGAAGGGGGGAGTTTATCTATCAGGCAAGCTATCTTATATTCAGTAGAAAAGGTTGAGCCTTTAGCTTGGATATGCCTCATATATTCTTGGAATTCATGGATCTGTTCATTCATTGGTTTATTATCTACCATAAAGTACCTATTAGATGAGGAAGGAATTGAATCTTTCAATTCCGGCATCATCACATCCATATTCATCTTCCAAAGCATCCCAAAGTTCTTTAGCGCTCTTATATTCAAAGAATATATCATAAAGAGAATCAGATAAAGCGCTTAGAATTCGATGGAAGCAATAAAAGTCTATTTCCTTAGGAGTTTTTGGTTTTGAGGAGCTAGAGGGTTTAGACACTCCTACGTCAGACTCAGTGTCATCAGAATCATTTGAGATGGGTGTGGACCCATCAATTGCTGAGATCAATCCTAAAGTGGTGAGCCAAAATTTTATCTGACTCTGCCACCTCTTGAAGTGAGTGCCATCAAACTTAGCTGGCTTAGCAGTCGAAATCTCGTCTTTGCCAGTCATGGTAACTAGTAAGTCGGACTAAAGTCTGCAAGAATAGTGTTGCTACTCAATGAGGGTGCCTGAGGCTCTAAAAATACTAGTTCAGTGATCTTGCTGATCAACCTTAATAAATCTTTATTCTATCAAGTTTTGATTAACTTGGGTTAGCTGTAAGGGCCGGTTCCCAGCTAGCGGTGGTTCGAAGACACTTAAATACCGTGTCGCTTAGGGCTGTTTACACCCGTTTGACAGAAGGACCCTTTCAGTTTGTTCCCAAGCTTATCTCTACTTTTTAGAACTTTAGATTTAAAAGAATTTGCAAGGTCAATAAACTAATTCCTTAAACTTAAAAAATATTGAATGTATCAAAAGAAAATTTAATGACACAGGAGTAAAAGTTAGGTTCTATGTTCCAACAGAATAAATAAAGTATATTAAATAGAATATACTAATCAATAATTAAAGCTGACAATGATTTATATACTCTAATTCTTAAAGCAGCAAGCAACAACAACTGTATTGATCTAAATAATGAACAAGCAGTTTTGTAAATTTGTAGCAATATATGTTCAACAATTTTTTTTTAATATTAAATTTTTCCAACAATGAACAAAGGAACTTTAGTTAACAACACTTTGTTATGTAATAGTCTTGAAATTGTTAAGTAAGCAATTAATGTTGTTCTAACAAAATCGTTAACAGTGTATTTAAAAAAAATATCCGCGTATTAGCACTTTCCAACCAATTTGGTAAGTATTAGAAGTAACAACTTTAACACAGATACGTTAACAGTGTTAAAGATATTGTTGATAGTGCTAAACTATTTAACAGTTCGGCCACGTTAACGATTCTCTTATGCAACACTAATATGACAGTATTCAAAAAGCAAGTTTATGGAAAATCAAACTTTGCTGACAAATAAAAATATTTTATAAATGCAATCTTGAGAAAGAAGATTTGGAAACCAGTATGTTCAAAATAGGTCCACTACTTGTTTTACAACAGTGTGAAGATTTTTTAATACTAACAAATGTAATATAATGATAACAGCAAGTTGTAAAGAAACTCGTTGAACAAAATTATTTTGAACGACAGTAAACTAAACGACAAGTGCTTCACTAAGGTTCAACTCTTAGATTGTTAGCAATAATTAAACATTCTTTCTGTTTCTTTCAGCAAATATGCAACTAAAATAAAAATGAGTTCAGAGTTACCGGCCTATGGGAAAGTCGTGCTGAACGCACTGCCCTAAGAGTTGATCCGAGGTCTATGTGCAGACTGTTCTCAGATGCTCCTAGTGGTAAAACCCCCAGTACTACCGGCTTCTCGTTGTCGCACACAACTTCGAGAGATGCGACCCGAACTTAGTCTTGCCCAGAACGAAACACGGAAGAGAATGGAGGTGGAACAGATGTTTGCTTTTGATTTTTGGATCAAAGGAAGAGTGAACTTTTGAAGGCTTTTTTCTATCTCTCTAACTAATCAATTGAGAGGAGGGTGGTATAAATAGGTTACCAACCTCAACTAAAAGCTAAATTGGAGCAATAATTCATGAGTCACCCTCCCATTAAGGAGCCAACATGAAAAAACAAGTGGCTGGGAATAGTTCAAGAGGAAGAATAGGTTGAGAAAAAAATGGATCAAGAGCATGTCTTTAGGAAGTTGGGTTTGCTATCTATGTGTGAGAACACACAGTCAACAATCCCCCCCCCCCCCCAAAACCAAGTTCTGAAAACATAGGTAACAAGAAATGCGAATAGAGAATTTCTGGGCAAGTATATACTATGCATAGATGAGATGGACTACAGCCTTGAATCTCACGCAGTGACTATTGTCTTTGTCTGAAGAAGTGCTTGATGGACTATGCCTTGAATCAGACTTCTTGAATCAGGTTCAGAGAATAGCACACATAGTACGCTAGAGGTTCTTGGGTCAATCGGGGCGGCGCTTTGATTGGCCATGCGCGCTTTTCCCATATTCATGAGAGTTGTCTGGGTTCGCCCTGACCCATAGTCGCGGCCTTCATGACCTCTCATATAGGTAAGTCCTCAAGGGTTGGTGATAGGTATCAACCCTGCATATAATGCTTGGACTTATTAAGAGTTTGAAACTCATCCTGACCATATCACACCGGAACACTGTCACCATAGGGATAGGATATCATTGTACAATCTTGTACAGCCAATTGGGCATTAGTTTATGAGAATTTAATCTCTGAGTCAGTGTTCCATAATAGTCACCGAAGTTCAGCTTATTTCTACCCATTGAACCGGCTTCTTGGGATCTCCAGTCAGACTCGGTTGGGTTGTGTAATCCCCATGATTTTCAAGAATTTTAATTTTTACATTTTCTGGAATTTCTGGAATTTTCTGAGATTTTTCTCTAATTAAATTAATGTGTTTTAATAATTAAATGATTTTTAATTGATGTTTAATAATATTAAAATACTATAAAAATAATATTTTATGGTGTAAAATGAAAAACTAGACATAGGGTATTTTCCCGGGAATTTATTGGACCCCGGATGAATTTTTAAAGCATTAAAAACTATTGTAAAATTTAACTGATTATTTAAACCAAAATAATTAATGAACCAAACCAACCCAGTGTATGAACCGGACCGGACCGGCCGGTCTGACTAGACCGGACCGCTGCCTAGCGGGTCGGATCCGGGTCCGACCCGACCCGCCAGTGCCCGACCCGACCCGCCTAAAACCAATCCCTAACCGCCCATGGCCGACCGTTCGTTTCCCCTCCGGCCGGCCAACCGCCGCCGCCTGGTCTCCCCACACCCTCCAGCTTCCCTAACGGCCGACGACCCGCCCAGCTCTTCCCCTACCCGTAACCGCCACCCCGTCGTCTCCCTCCCCCTGCCTATATAACTCGAGCTCCGGCGAGTTTTCCCCGACCTCTCCGCCACCCTTCTTCCCCCAGCTCCGCCTGGCTCTCTCCTTCCTCCGCCCGAACCGACGAACCCCGCCTGAGCCCATCAGCTCCTCCACCGCATCCAGCCCCTCTCGCCCAGTCTCCACCTCCACCAGCTAGCCTCCGGCCAACCCTCTCCTCCTCTCCGCCTCCCTAGCCTCCGCCTCCCTCCGACGGACTCCACAGCACCCGCCGCAGCTCGAGGAACCCAGCAGCCCGCCGGCCGACCCGCTGCTGCCCTAGCCCGACGTCGCCAGAAGCCGTCCGGCCGCGTCCACGAGTCCCTCGCCGGCCAGCGCCGCCGACCCCAGCCCTTCCTCGGCCTGCCCCGGCGAAGCCCAGCCGCCTGAGCACTAAACCCTAACCCTAGTGAACAGTACTCGGACACAGTGTATCGCGTGTCGGACACGGTTTAAAAACTCGGTTTCTCGGACCACTTCAGGTATTCATAATTTCTTGCTCGTAGCTCGGAATTCAATTCCGTAAATTGTATCGTGTAGCCTGTATGACCCTCTCGGTGCCCGGACAAACCGCTCGGGGCATCGCGTCCTGTGGTGATCGCACACCGCGATCCAAAAACAGGAAAAAACTAAGCCCTGTTTCACCTCGGAATCGAGTACGCCCCGCCAAACGGGACGACTTGGTCACGTGCGGTCTTCACCGACACGTGAACATCGTAGATACGGACGTGCGGGCTTTCGCAGAAGTTGATTCGGATGTGCGTGCACACCGGAATCAGTGCGTATCCGCGGACAACACCCCGTATCCGACTTTTCTGAATCTTACTGTAACTTAGTGTACACACGTCGGATCGAGACAAAACTTACGCCATCGAACTCGTAGCAATACGCTGGTCCTGTGAGCCAAGTTTGGTTCGATTGTGAGAACTTTGACAAAATTACGTGTCGTGGGGCCCACAGGCTCCACTTGACGGGCGATTTTGAGAACGGCTCATCGGAATCCAAATCTGGAAGTTCCGTTGGGTTCGTATCATCGTTTCTGACCTGTTGACACTAAGTTGGACTATTTTTGAGACCTTTGACCCTGACGTATTTTTTGGTGCAAAGCGGCCCACATTTGGACCCCGCCTTGACCCGAAAATGACGTTTTTGCCCTTGTCTCCAAATTGGACTCAAGGACAGGCGATCCTAGCTGATTAATATTTTCTGGATTTGATGGTGATGTTTGTTTCAGCAACCGGAGTACTGCCTAGAAATCCAGCTATTGCCAGAGCTACAATTGGAGCTGAAAACCCAGGCAAGTGTACCTTGCCATAAATGCAGTTTAATGATTCATTTTCTCTAGATTTATTTTTCTTGTGATTGTTGTACTTGCTCAACCCTAGGGTCGTGTGACTTGCTTAGTGTCCGATCATAGTCGGGTGCCAACACCGTACGCGGGGTTGGGCAATGTCATTTAGAGATGGATATCGTGACATTTATATTCTTGTACTTGCCCTATCAAGTACTTATTACCCAGGACACCTGACACAGAGCATGAGACAGGATCTTCCTGAAATATTCAAGATGATTCTGTGTAGGTTCCAGGATTTATGACTTAGACATTACATTCCTAGACATTATGTTCATAGACATAGTATGACTTACTGCATTAGATATGATCGTACGTGACGTGGACATGAGGCATCGTGGACATGATATGTATGATTACATTGGGTGGGGAGAGACACACAGGCTACAGGCTGATTATATATATATAATTCATAGTAAACACATAGTAAAATTCATAGTATAGCTGCTACCGGCTCCCAGACACAGAGCTTGTAGTGGTATCAGCCTAAGTTTTAGTGATGCTCTCAACTTGCATTTCACATAGATGGATATATAGTTGACCCTATTATTTCATTAACTGTTTTACTGTATTTATTTTGGCTTGTGCTTTCTTGTACCTTGCTATGTCCCCTGAGGACCTGGATCCGGATTATGTCCCCAGGACTTGCAGACGAAGTTTATCCAGAGGTATACGGAACAGGTGCACTTCTCGGAACAGTACCAGATCCTGAGGACGAGGTGATCGCTGAGGACTTCTCCTGAACAATTGCTTCGCCATGCTCAGTCGTTATGACAAATAGTCTTTATTTCCTGTTTAATTAAACTCTTTAATTCCTGTTTATGAGAACATTGTAACAGACTAATATCGGGTTGTTTCCCGATTTTATTTACTTGGACTGGTTGATGTTTATTATTGCTTTGCTGATATTTCTGTCTTTATTATGTGGATGAGAATAGTATAACCCTGACTGATGTTATACAGCTTAAGTATGCCCGATGGATCCATTAAATTGGGTTTGTCCATCGGTGCATGCTGCTGGCCATTGCCACGTGTCCAGTCCCTCGGTATTTTGGGTCTGGGGCGTGACAGGTTGCTACTGCTGGTGATTTACTTATGGGCTTAACCCCATCCCCCTCGATGATTCTAGGATCAATGTCCTAG
Source organism: Iris macrosiphon (assembly GCA_036927795.1). NCBI lineage: Eukaryota > Viridiplantae > Streptophyta > Magnoliopsida > Asparagales > Iridaceae > Iris > Iris macrosiphon. Next base: position 200,244,048 of record JAYESA010000007.1, on the reverse strand, counting down.
ACAGACCCTTTGTCAAGTGGTCTGCAAGGTTCTTTTCTGACTTTATATAGTCAAGAACCACATATTTGCCTAGTAGGCACTTGATTGACTTGAAGCGCAGCTGCAGGTGCCTGTTCATCTTAGCATTCACAGAATCATGTTTTAGTAGTTCTATAACAGATTTATTATCACAATTTATAGAAACAGCAGGAACAGGAATATGAGCAACAGGTATTTGCATAATCAGATTTCTAAGCCATTCAGCTTCTGTATAAGTAGTATCCAAAGCTATCATTTCTGAATCCATTGTACTCCTAGCTATGATAGTTTGTTTACATGAGCCCCAGGAGATTGCAGCTCCTCCTAGAGTAAACACATATCCAGTAGTGGATTTTACATCATGTGAGTCAGTAACCCAGTTTGCATCTGAATAACCTTCTATGATATTGGGCGTCTAGTATAATGAAGTCTATAATCTATAGTACCCTTAAGATATCTAAATACTCTTTCTAATGCTGACCAATGTGATTGGTTTGGGTTACTGGTATATCTACTCAGTCTTCCAACGGCAAATACAATGTCAGGTCGGGTTCTCTGTTCTATTCGTTATATACATAAGAGAACCTATCATCTGAGAGTATTTATGTTGTTCTACAGGTGAACCTTCATTCTTCTTGAGAATGATACTGCTGTCAAAAGGAGTAGGAGCAGGTTTCTTATCAAAGTACTAAAAAAATTTCAACATTTTCTCAATAGAGTGTACTAAGGATAGAGTATAACCCTCTTTGGATTTAGACACTTGCATTCCTAGAATCAGGTTGGCTTTACCTAGGTCTTTCATGTCAAACTTGCTAGATAAATAATCTTTAGTATTATTTATCAACTCAAGTTTTGATCCTAAAATGAGGATGTCATCTACATACAAGCATAAAATGACACAACTTTCATCAATATTTTTAGAGTATATATATTTGTCATACTCATTTGGCAAGAAACCAAATTCTAGAATCACTTTATCAAATTTGTTGTGTCATTGCTTGGGAGCTTTCTTTAGGCCATAAAGTGATTTTACTAATCTGCAAACTTTCTTTTCTTGACCTTTAGCAATAAAACCTTCAGGTTGCTCCATATAGATTTCTTCCACTAGATCTCCATTCAAAAATACTGTTTTTACATCCATTTGATGGATTAGCATGTTATGAATGGATGCTAAAGCTAGAAGTGTTCTGATAGAGGCAATCCTAGCTACAGGAGAATAGGTATCAAAGTAATCTAATCCCTTTTTCTGAATGAAATTCTTGGCTACTAATCTAGCTTTGTATTTCTCTATAGTACCGTCAGCTCTAAGTTTTCTTTTGAAGATCCACTTGCAACCTATGGGTTTACTACCTAAGGGTAGGTCTGCTAAATACCAAGTACTATTCTCCATGATGGAGTTGTACTCATTGTTGATGGCTTCTTTCCAGAAAGGTGCATCAGGAGAGGATATTGCTTCTTCGTAAGTTGTGGGATCACCCTCTATCAAATAAGTAAAGAAACCTTCCCCTAAGTTTCTTTCAATCCTTCCTCTTTTGCTTCTTCTAGGTTCTAAGTCTTGTTCAGGTTGTGAACTATATGGCTGAAAATTGGAACTAGTAGAAGGAGCAAGAAAATAGCTGGTGGGGTTGGAGGAAATTTTATTCTTAAAACGAAATATATTCTCAAAGTAAACTGCATCTCTAGCTTCTATAATGGTATTGTTAGAGATTTCATTTACTTCAGAATGAGTCACTAAAAATCTATTGGCATTGCTATCTGAGGCATATCCTATAAACACAGAATCTACTGTCTTAGGTCCAATCTTTCTCTTTTTAGGTTCAGGAATTCCTACTTTTGCTAGACATCCCCACACTTTGAGATAATGGACTCTAGGAGTTCTACCTTTCCATAGTTCATAGGGAGTCTTATCCTTTGATTTACTAGGGATCCTATTTAGGATGTAGCAGGCTGTTAATAAGGCTTCTCCCCATAAATTATCAGGAGCACCTGAGCTGAGAAGCATGGCATTTACCATGTCTAACAGAGTGTGATTCTTTCTTTCAGCAACTCCGTTGGATTGTGGTGAATAAGGAGCAGTCACCTCATGAATTATTCCGTGTTCTTCACAGAAGTTAGTCATATCGTTTGAGGTATACTCTCCGCCACGATCAGATCTAATGATCTTGATCTTTTTCTCTAATTGGTTCTCAACTTCAGATTTATAAACCTTGAATCTATCTAGAACTTCATCTTTGGTTTTGAGAAGGTAGGTATAGCAATACTTTGAACAATTATCTATAAAAGTGACAAAGTATTTCCTACCTCCTCGGGTCAAGATTCTATTGGAATCACAAACATCACTATGAACTAGTTCTAGAAGGTCAGAATTCCTTTCTACAGATTTGAAAGGTAGTCTAGTATATTTTGCTTGAACACAAATCTCACATTTGTGTTTATTATCTACAGGAGACTTGGGAATAAGATCTAAGTTCATCATCCTTCTAAGGGAACCTAGATTCACATGACCTAGTCTATCATGCCAAACATTTGAAGATTCTACATTAGAAACAACAAGAGAATGATCCGACACTTTGTTTATAGTACTGAGAATAAAAAGACCATCATTTACAAATTCTTTTCCAACAAAGGACTCATTCTTGGAAAATATAACTTTATTGGCTTCCATTACAATCTTGTATCCAGATGCTACAAGAAGGGATCCACTAACTAAATTTTTTCTAACTGACGGCACGTGAAGAACATCATGAAGAGGCAGAATTTTTCCTGATGTCATCTTTAGATCTATTCTCCATTTTCCTACAATCTGTGCCGAAGAGCCATCTCCTAGGGTTATGCCTCCTCCACATGATTCCTGATAGTTTGAAAAACAGGAGCGATCAAATGAAACATGAAAATTAGCTCCAGAATCCAACCACCAGTCATCAGAATGGTAAGAAATATTAACTAAAGGTTGATAAGTCACAAACCTGAAGGAACTGGTAGGCCCATTCAGAATCATGTTAGCTTCTGGTTTGGATGGACCTTTCCCCTTATAAGGAGTCTTGATAGGTTCCTTCTTTCTTTGGAAACAGTTGAAGGATAGATGATTTGTTCTCCCACACACCAAACAAAATTTCTGTTGATCCTGAGTCTGACTGAAATTTCTAGGTCTATGGTTTTGCTGGTGTTGATGGTTCTGATGATGAGGGTGAAAGTTCTTCTTCTTCTTGAAGAAGTTCTTCTTGGGTTTGTGAGGATTATTAGACTTAGGTTTTCCTTGGGATGTTTCTACTAGGTTTACCTTAGCCTTAGACTCAGTCTTGGGATTAGACCTTAGCCTAATTTCTTCTTCTGTTCTGATTTTCTTTAAGACTTGAGCAAAAGTAAGGTCACCTTGTGTATGAATAAGCTCCTTTTTAACATCATACCAAGAAGGGGGGAGTTTATCTATCAGGCAAGCTATCTTATATTCAGTAGAAAAGGTTGAGCCTTTAGCTTGGATATGCCTCATATATTCTTGGAATTCATGGATCTGTTCATTCATTGGTTTATTATCTACCATAAAGTACCTATTAAATGAGGAAGGAATTGAATCTTTCAATTCCGGCATCATCACATCCATATTCATCTTCCAAAGCATCCCAAAGTTCTTTAGCGCTCTTATATTCAAAGAATATATCATAAAGAGAATCAGATAAAGCGCTTAGAATTCGATGGAAGCAATGAAAGTCTATTTCCTTAGGAGTTTTTGGTTTTGAGGAGCTAGAGGGTTTAGACACTCCTACGTCAGACTCAGTGTCATCAGAATCATTTGAGATGGGTGTGGACCCATCAATTGCTGAGATCAATCCTAAAGTGGTGAGCCAAAATTTTATCTGACTCTGCCACCTCTTGAAGTGAGTGCCATCAAACTTAGCTGGCTTAGCAGTCGAAATCTCGTCTTTGCCAGTCATGGTAACTAGTAAGTCGGACTAAAGTCTGCAAGAATAGTGTTGCTACTCAATGAGGGTGCCTGAGGCTCTAAAAATACTAGTTCAGTGATCTTGCTGATCAACCTTAATAAATCTTTATTCTATCAAGTTTTGATTAACTTGGGTTAGCTGTAAGGGCCGGTTCCCAGCTAGCGATGGTTCGAAGACACTTAAATACCGTGTCGCTTAGGGCTATTTACACCCGTTTGACAGAAGGACCCTTTCAGTTTGTTCCCAAGCTTATCTCTACTTTTTAGAACTTTATATTTAAAAGAATTTGCAAGGTCAATAAACTAATTCCTTAACTTAAAAAATATTGAATGTATCAAAAGAAAATTTAATGACACAGGAGTAAAAGTTAGGTTCTATGTTCCAACAGAATAAATAAAGTATATTAAATAGAATATACTAATCAATAATTAAAGCTGACAATGATTTATATACTCTAATTCTTAAAGCAGCAAGCAACAACAACTGTATTGATCTAAATAATGAACAAGCAGTTTTGTAAATTTGTAGCAATATATGTTCAACAAATTTTTTTTTTAATATTAAATTTTTTCAACAATGAACAAAGGAACTTTAGTTAACAAACACTTTGTTATGTAATAGTCTTGAAATTGTTAAGTAAGCAATTAATGTTGTTCTAACAAAATCGTTAACAGTGTATTTAAAAAAAATATCCGCGTATTAGCACTTTTCAACCAATTTGCTAAGTATTAGAAGTAACAACTTTAACACAGATACGTTAACAGTGTTAAAGATATTGCTGATAGTGCTAAACTATTTATCAGTTCGGCCACGTTAACGATTCTCTTATGCAACACTAATATGACAGTATTCAAAAGCAAGTTTATGGAAAATCAAACTTTGCTGACAAATAAAAATATTTTATAAATGCAATATTGAGAAAGAAGATTTGGAAACCAGTATGTTCAAAATAGGTCCACTACTTGTTTTACAACAGTGTGAAGATTTTTTAATACTAACAAATGCAATATAATGATAACAGCAAGTTGTAAAGAAACTCGTTGAACAAAATTATTTTGAACGACAGTAAACTAAACGACAAGTGCTTCACTAAGGTTCAACTCTTAGATTGTTAGCAATAATTAAACATTCTTTCTGTTTCTTTCAGCAAATATGCAACTAAAATAAAAATGAGTTCAGAGTTACCGGCCTATGGGAAAGTCGTGCTGAACGCACTGCCCTAAGAGTTGATCCGAGGTCTATGTGCAGACTGTTCTCAGATGCTCCTAGTGGTAAAACCCCCAGTACTACCGGCTTCTCGTTGTCGCACACAACTTCGAGAGATGCGACCCGAACTTAGCCTTGCCCAGAACGAAACACGGAAGAGAATGGAGGTGGAACAGATGTTTGCTTTTGATTTTTGGATCAAAGGAAGAGTGAACTTTTGAAGGCTTTTTTCTATCTCTCTAACTAATCAATTGAGAGGAGGGTGGTATAAATAGGTTACCAACCTCAACTAAAAGCTAAATTGGAGCAACAATTCATGAGTCACCCTCCCATTAAGGAGCCAACATGAAAAAATAAGTGGCTGGGAATAGTTCAAGAGGAAGAATAGGTTGAGAAAAAAAATGGATCAAGAGCATGTCTTTAGGAAGTTGGGTTTGCTATCTATGTGTGAGAACACACCGTCAACAAATTTTGGTCGCTATTCATAATTGAGCAGAAATCCTTGAATATTTCCTGTTTTCATAAACATAAAATTCGGAATATTTCTGCTCAACTAAATAATGTACTATATATTTTGGTCGGTATTCATGAGCAGGGGTATAAATGCAAAGGGAGATTATATTTGTAAGTAAACTGCAGTGCTAAGATTCCTATTCTGAATTTCCGAGATCCCTTTTCTAACCGTATCCTTTTAGAATTAATGGTCATTTTTACCCCCGAGTAATTGTGAAAACCCGTCCAATACAAATTAAGAGGCACATAATGAGTTTACTAGGGGAATATGATAGTCAAGATAGAGGGAATATGATGGTCAAGATGTCTATCGGACTGGGCCGGATTGGACCCAGAGTTCACCGAATTTGACCAATTCTGGGTTGTGTGGGCTTGACTGGGGATGGAGACGGGCTGGACCGGAAAATCCTAAACCCAAATCCAGCTTGAGCCTGAACCAGGTAAATAGCAGGCGGGGCATTACTGGGCTGGGCCGGTTCAGATTGGCCCGTGGAAAAAAATTCAAAAAAAATGGGAGAAAAGGAAAAGGGTAATTTAATAATAGCTTAAGAAAATTTTGAAAAAAAAAAAAGTTATTCAATTTTTTATTAAATTTAGAAATTTAATATATCAAATTTTTTGGTAAAAAAATTTTAACTACATATTTTATTTACAATTTGATTTTCAAGTATTCGGTCTTCTGGCGAGTCCATTGTTTAGCTCCTCCTCCAGTAGGATCGTCCATATTAAGAGTCTGAAAGTCCAGTTAATTAATGTCGGCACATTTATATCTTAAGTGTTGAGTCCGTTTTTTTCGTATGAACCCAATCTTGAATGCAAATATAGAATTCTAAAATATTCGGTAGCATCCTGCTTTTTCTTCTTGTTTAACATCCTTGAAAATGGACACATAGAATATAAGTCCAAAAATAGGAATAACCATTGGAGGGGCTAATGTTACTTTAACTGAAAAATCATTGGATGGGGGCCTAATGTTACTTTCACTGAAAATTTATTGGACCTCTTGCAAGTTTAGTTTTCTTTTCTTTAATAAAATAAAAAAGATTTTCACTTCAAAATCTAATGAACATGATTCTTTTCTAGTATTCATGTGACAAACTCTCTTGAAAATAATGTGGAATAACTATAGCTGTTGTTGCATTTGTTGTTTTACTTGCAAAAAAATGCAACATATAGGGACTCAGATTTCGTGTAGCCAATATTTAGTGGGACTGCATGGACACATTCGTGGGGAAGTATCTTCATCGACCATCTATTTGTATGGATTACACCAGACAACACAAATTGTATGGATTATACAGAACAACACAAAAACTAAAAATTATTTGTATTAATTTCCATTTACTATTCATAATTTTATTTTTTTCTACTTTTAATTTTAATTTTATTAGGTGTTATCTTACCATTTAGTGTTAAATAATGATAAAAGTCAATACAAATAACATTGCCAAATGCATGAAATATAAGTTGTAGTAATTAATTTAAAAAATAGAGAAAAAATATAATTATGAATAGTAAGTATAGGATAAATATAAATAATTCAAAAATTAATTGGCAGAAATCCAAAGTCTACTGCTATCCAGTGACGAAGCTACACAATGGCATAGAAGAGCTGTAGCTCGGTCCAAAAATTTTAGAAAAATAAAAAATTTTGTTTTTGAAATATTTTTTTTAGTTAAATTCTATTATCTTATTTGGATCTAAAAGATGCAATAATTAAGTGATAAATAATTTTTTTTAAAAAAATTGTACTTTAGACATAGCAAAGCTAGTGCCCTCATCCCTCAAAGGATACTAAAGTTCAACCTAATTTTAGATGCTAGTTCAGCAACTGCTAGTATCACTACATAACAAAAGTGGATTTAAAATGAATATTTCCTGACTGCAATTGGAGTTACTTGTGGCAATTCAAAAAAAAAAAAAAAATTGAATTCTATAGGCACTACGTTTTTTACTTATGGCGTCCCAATTTTTGTGAATTTCATTACTTGAGACTAGTCCAAAATTTGGTATAAAAGCCAATGAGTTTTTATTTCTCATTCTTCTCTCTTCTCCCTATGCTCTCTCTCTCTCTCTCTCTCTCTCTCTCTCTTCTTACCATGCTCTCTTTTTCAAAGCCTAATTTCTCTCAATTCTTAAAACCCTAAAACCCTAAAGTGTAGATTGGTGGTCCAAATCCTAATCCGACTACCAAAAAGTTACAATATTCAACCGTTATTTGGTATGTCATCGATAAACTATGATGATTTGGTTTTTCAAACATTAGGTCCACATATAAATATTGAATTATATGTGTTTAATGTAGGAGAAATGCATCTCGAAAAAATTAGGTCATCTAATACACTAAATTCTCTTTCCGCTACGTCCGAAAAACTCCTCGGTTCTTCCGAAACACTCTTGGTAAAGAATTTGACCAATTAATTTTGAATTTTTTTCGTCGTAGGACTGTGAAAGTCCTATAAATAAATAGGACTGTCAACAAACTGACAGTCCAATTTTTAATTAGGACTGTCAACAAGCTGGCAGTCCTGAGTAACAATAGGACTGTCACTTGTTCTGCAGTCCTAGTTAAATTTAGGACTGTCAAATTTTTCTATAGTCCTAATTTTCTGCATTCATGCTTTTAATCAATTTTATGCAGTTTTATTAATTTTAATTTCTATTGTAAGGGTTATCGTGTTTCGGTATTGTGGTACCTCCTCCAATTGCCATTTATGTAGTCAATTTATTCTCCACCGATATTTGCTTTGAATCATACGAACAAGCGTTACATTGGTACAGAGAAGTTGGACGGGAAAATAATATAGTCATTGTGATCACAAGATCGGCCCGAAACCGACCAGGACGCACAACTATAGATCTTGGATGTGAAATATGTGGTTTGTTCAGGTCTTATGGAAAGAAAGATATAGTTCCCCAAAGAAAAGTTCTAAAGATAAGCGTTGGTACGAGGAAATGCGGTTGTCCATTCAAGATCTCTCTTGTAAACATAGAAGATGTGAAGTGGATAGTCCAAGTGAATAATGGAATCCACAATCATGTTATTGTCGAAACACTTACAGGTCATCCCCATGTGGACGGTTGAACAATGTTGAGCGGAAGATAGTTGAAGATTTGTCCGCTTCAGGAGTTGCACCCAGAAAAAATTATTCCGTCATACGACACGAAGACGAGAATAACAAGTCAACAATGAAGTCAATCTACAACACAATATCGAATTCAAACTCCAATAGTAAGAAAACAAGAATGACGATGCAGCAAGTGTTGAAGTTGCTTACTGAGAATCTTTATGTGGAGCACCATAGAAGACATCCACAGAGTAATGAAGTCCTTTCACTGTTTTGGGCTCATCCTGGTTGCATACATTTGGCTAGGTCCTTCGCTGACGTATTGGTTCTTGATTGTACATAAAAGACAAATAAGTTCAAGATGCCTCTCTTTCACGTTGTTGGCTTCACCTCTACGGGAAAAATATTTTCAGTTGCTTTTTGCTTCATGAAGAGTGAGAAACTTAAGGACTACACATGGGCGTTGGAAAAACTCAAAACACTTTACATTGGACACAGAGAGCCGTCTGTTTTTGTTACTGACAGAGAATACGTCCTAATTAATGTTATAGCAATCGTCTTTCTTCACACGGATACACTACTATGCACTTGGCATATCAATCGCAATATCCAATCACAATGTAAGTTGAAGTTCGAAAAGGTGGATGGTAAAATTGACAAAGACCTTTTCGAAAAATTCTACAGCAATTGGAATCATGTATAGCGAGCCAATACGAAAGACAGTTACGACGCGACATGGTACTTGTTCAAAGAAAAGTGGGAGATGAGGGAGTCAGCATGCATTTCTTATATCAAAGATACATGGCCAGAACCGCATAAAAAATAATTTGTCTTAGTATGGACGAATAAGGTGAAACATTATGGCACAGTGACCACCAATCGGGTTGAAGGTCAACGCTCAAAATTAAAACAACATCTAAGGTCATCGGTCGACAATTTTGTCTCCGTTTGGCAATCTATCAATTTAATGCTAGATCAGACGGTGACCGAGATTAACGCATCATTTGAGATGAGCCTGGATATTGCAAAGCATGAACATAGAAATGAACTCCTCTTGGATGCTTTAATGCATGTAATATCTCACAAGGCATTGGGCTTACTATTTGAGGAGATAGGTAGGTCAAAGATCGTAGGATTTGATCCCGAGGTTTGCGGTTGTTTACATCGACATACGCTGGGCCTCCCTTGTGCACACGAGATTAACGAATATTGTCGTCAATCTAGACCTATTCTGATAGATGTTGTTGATCAACGTTGGAGGCAGTTGTCGATAATGCCTCCGTTGTTTCCAATCCTAAGGGAAGACCATCCGTTGTTTCCATCCGTTGTTTCCAATCCTAAGGGAAGACCTTAAACAAGATTGAGTAGTTCACAGAAAAAATAGATGGAGTCAACTAAAAGAGATTCATCGTTCTTTGAGCATGTTGAACGAAGTTTAGAACAAGCTCAGTCTACTACGGTTGTCAATATTGTGACCCGTATGAAACGGAAGAATAAGCTAACTGTTCGAAGGAAAAAACAAAAAACTGACATGCCAAGCCTTGATGTATATGGAAGGCTTCATACCTGAGATACACAGTTACATTTGGTCCATTGATGATGTTCCCAAGGATGGCCATTGTGGATTTTATGTGCTTGCAAGACATCTTGGTTATTCGGACAAAGAAGGATGGAGACAGGTTAGGGTGGAGTTGTACGAGGAGTTGGAGTCTCGTCTTTCATTCTACACCTGCATGTTGAGCCAAGAATATGTTGGAGAGTTATTGACAAGCATTCCTTGCACCGATACCATTACCGGAGAAGAGCACTACATGTCCAACCCGGTCGCTGCATATTTATTTGCTAATAGATATAAGATGCCAATTGTACTTATTTCTGACAATATTAACAATACTTTCTTTTCGATGTGCCCTCCGCCGGCCAAGCAAAGACTATCTAACATATGTACAATAGGACATATTAGGAACCACTTTTTTATATCAAGGTTGATCGGTCATTCTCTTATTTCTTCACCTTCAACAAATTGGTATAAATATGCACCGGACACAGCGATCGTCTGGGCAACACCCTTTAAGGATAAAATAAATCTCTATAAGAAGTTGTTGAAGATGGAGGAACCCAGAGCCATGCATGTTGGCCACTTCGATGTTCAAATCGACTGATACGAGTGGGCTATTTATATTTTGCACTTTTGTATCATTTTGTATAAGTTTGTCACATATTTGGTTCAAGTATCATTTTGTATAATGTTGAACCACTTTTGTATACAGTGAAAAAGTGAAATAAAAAATCTATAGTATTCAGTGTATTAGTGAAAACAAGTTGTGTTTTTTCTTGTTATTTAGTGTATCATTTTGTATAATTTTACCACTTGTGTTTTTTCTTGTTATTTAGAATTGTCAACAAGTTGACAGTCCTAACATGATGTAGGACTGTCAACTTGACAGTCAAAAATTAAAAATAGTAAGAAAAAATAAAATATGATTTAGGACTGTCGGGTAGTTGACAGTCCTACATGAAGTTAGGACTGTCAACTACCCGACAGTCCTAAATGAAGTTATGTGTTTTATTTGTTTTTTCCAGTTTCAATTAGGACTATCAACAAATTGACAGTCCTAACATGATGTAGGATTATCAACTTGACAGTCAAAATTTAAAAACCGAAAGAAAAAATACAATATGATTTAGGACTGTCAGGTAGTTGACAGTCCTACATGAAGATAGGACTGTCAACTACCTGACAGTCCTAAATGAAGTTATGTGTTTTATATGTTTTTTCCATTTTCAATTAGGACTATAAGTTTCCAAACAAAAGTTGCATAAGTGACATAGTACAAAAGTCACAAAACATAATTCCATAGTATAAAAGTTGCATTTTGCACAAAACATAATCCCATAGCACAAAAGTTGCATTATGTACAAAAGTTGCATTATGCACAAAAGTTCCATAATCCCATAGTCCAAAAGTCACAAAACATCATACAATCACATTACATAACCCCATAGTCCAAAAGTTGCATAAGTGTCATAATACAAAAGTTCCATAACAAAAGTTCCTCTCAACCAAACTATTTAGCATTGTTTCTTTTCGTACGTTGCTCCTTAGAAATAATGAAGTCAAACTCGGTAACGGAGCTGTCGATTGTTTCCAACTGTTTACTGACTTCTTTGTAATTTTTGTCCTTACGTGCACAGAGACACTTTTCCAAATACTTTACTTTTTTAGCCTGTTGACACGATAAAAAATAGGTTAGTTTGTAAACAATTACAAATCTTTCAAATCTATAATAAAGATCCTCACCATATTAACCAATGCAGTATACAAGACATTTTTGGTCGGAAGATGTGCTAGTACTCCAACAACATTGGGTCTTTGTATGCCAGGGTCCAACAGCTTTGGATGGCCGTGTTTAGCATAGTACGTCATATAGTCGTCGCTACAGTCCGACATCTCAACTACCGGTTGTCTATCCTCATCTACAATAACATGTCGTTGCCACTCGGTGAAGAAGTCCGAGACCCAGTTGAACCGGACCGGGATATAGTTCAAGGGTTTCGTACCTCCCAGAGCAGTTACTAATTGCAATGTGCGCCTCGGTACCGTTTGTACGAAATCGAACCGACAAACCACTCTATCAGGAATATAAGGCTCATCGATATCATGGCAACTTATAAGACCGTAAAGTAAAGCTATTGGTGGCAATGGACGGCTACTCTTTTCACCTCTTCTGCCGCCAAATCATCAATTGTGTTGCGTATGGTGGCCAATGTTTCAGCACGTTTAGGATCAGCCAAAGTTGGCTTCCATCGGCTCATTCTAGGAAGCTCCTCGTCATAGTGTCGATTAACCTCAGCCGGCTTCAGCATCGAAAAGTGCTCGTATATCCATGCATGCACGTAAATTAGAATAGTCAACAATTTAATAACAAAATATCATATTATGTATAGAACTGGACAAAAATATTTATTTACATGGAGTAGAGTGGCATCCTGCTATTGTCTTCGTATTGACGCGGGATGCTGCGCCAAGCTCGCGGTAAAGGTATGCTATTATACCGCTTCCACAAGAAATTTTATTCACGGTATCCATTTCGAGCAAATTCAATAGATATCTGGCATGGATCGAAGTTTCGGACTTGTCCGGAATGCCGATGGCTCCTAAGACGAAAAGCATGTATGCACGAGCCACCATATCGACAGTTTCCCTTCGGCCTCCTTGTCTTTTAATATCTCCTCCATATGACTTATTGAAATCTTGAAGGGTTCTAAAATTGCTAACCTCAACTCCAAGAGATTCTGATACAAAGTCTATGACGTGTTCGTGCCACGTTAATTCCTTCTCAACAAATATATCATTCATCATGACCCGACCTTGGACATTCAGGCCCAATATGTGATGGGCGTCGTCCAAAGTAATCTCCATCTCCCCCGTTGGGAGATGGAAAGTGTTGGGTCTCTGGATGCTAACGCTCTACGAATGCTGATACAAGCGCAGTGTCCACCGTCTGGTACGCGTACATGGCCAAATTGTGCAAACCGGTCGAAATAATTTTGTTTCTGACGGCTTCCTCTAATCTGGCAAACGGCCAGCTACTGCACTTCTTTCTGTGGTTCACGATCGTCGTGAACATACGATAGGTCCTCTGAAAAGTTAACAATCGGAGAAAATTAGCTTCTTGAAATATATAATAATCTAAATCAAAACTTCATTTTTCAGAACGTAGTGTACATACCGGCTCTTTCCATATTTTAAATGCAATGTGGTTGTAGAACGACAACAACATAGAGCAAGTTCTGGACGAGTTGAAATTGGACTAGTCGGCTGCTGAGAAGGTCCCGAACCATCATCTGGCCGGGTTCGGGTAGTAGGCACATCAAAATCGGAGGAGGAAGCGGACGGAGGAGTAATAGGAGCCGCGTATTCATCGGAAGAGGAAGAAGACGGAGGAGTAGGAGGAGCCGGTTTCTTCAGTTTCTTTGAACGAGAGTTGCGCGGCGGTGCAGTGACTCGTTCGGGTTCGACGATAGTGCTTGGTCTCTCAACCATACGTTCCTTGCGCACCGATATTGTGGGTCGTTTTCTTTTTGCAGCTACCGATTTATTGAAAAAGAAACAAATAATTTCAAACATAAAGATAATTCTACAGTCCATATAATACAGGACTGTAGTCTTTCCTACAGTCCTATATATACAGTAAGACTGTAGGCTGTTCTACAATCCTATATATATAATAGGACTGTAGGTAAGCCTACAGTCCTGTAGGTAAGCCTACAGCCCTGTAGGTTTCCAGTCTGACTGTGGCCGCTGTTCGATTTTTCTAAACCCCTAAGTTTGATTTTTAGGGTTCATCGGTTCGTATATCAACCCTAAATTAGTTCTAAACTAATTTATCTAATTATTTTAGACATTAACAAGGATTCATGAGAATTAAATCAAACATAAATAAAATCAAAACCCTAATGAAGGAATGAAGGGTTGGATACATACATAGATTTTGAAGAAGGTTTATGTGGCATTGCCTTGGATTTGGAGAAGTTGGAGAGGGAAGGAATTTTGAATTGGAGGAGTTGGAGAGAATGAGGGAAGAGATTTGAAGAGAAATAGTAGAAAGTTAGAATGAAAGATTTTGGAAAAATTTGGGATGGTTGGATTGTCCTAAGTAAAATTTGGATTGTACTCGGCAAAAATTGTAAAATCTAAATTGTCCTGAAATAATGAGACACCCTAAGCAAAAAAAAGTAGTTCCTGTATAATTCACAAAAAAAAAAAAAAAAAAAAAAAAGCGTCTCATCTACACTTGTTCAGACATCAGTCACTTGTTCAGACATCAGTCAAGATATATTAGCAACCAGTACACTGTCACCTCCTTTCAGAATATAGAGGCACTCTTAGTACAGTAATCAAAAGAAACCATTCAAAGCCCTTGCTTCTCAAACATATTCCTGGATTTGCACCTTTGTTACTGTAGAGAGAATGAAATCACAATTTATGGAGGAAACTAGCAACCATCATGTTCAAATATAGAAGCTAAATAACAAAAAGTTCAAATCCAAGTTTCCCCTGGCATTTCTTGGCCACAACTAAGATTAAAGCTCATGAGGCTCTACAACTAGTAAATGGGGTCTCAAAGAACCGGCTTCCTGACCAGGAAAAAGTACATCGGAGTAAATATCTCTTTCCTGCAAAGACACAAGCAAGACTGCATAATCAGAATGGCAAACAAGGGCGAGGCGAAGCGAAGAGACAAGCCAAATGTATATTCCAACTTACTTTCCACCATTTACGAGCCCTTCGGCCGCCTTCTCCAGGAAGGCAGAAACCCTGTCGCTCCCGGGTGGAGCAAGACCCACAAACTCGAGCGTCTTGACCTACCACGGAACCAAGAATTGTTATGCGATTTTGATAAGGGAGATTTACACCAACCTCTCCTATGTTTTATGTTTATTATACGGACCTCGCTTGTTTTGAAAATAATTACAGGAACCTTATGCTTTATGTTTTATTTTCAAAATAAGGGTGGTTAGTGTAATAACCCTTTACATAAAACATAAAAATATCGAGGAGGTCCGTGTAATAAGCATAAAACATAGAGAAGGTTTGTGTACCTTTTGATAACTAACTGAAATTAGAGAGCTAGGTTTTGAGTACTTACCATCGTTTTCGTGATTAAACGACCAAGATATGTCAGGCGAAAGCTAGTTATGGAGAAAGTGCTAGTGTCCAAGGGCAGATACCACGGCACAGGTGAATCTAAAGTGAGGTCTTTCTCAAATAGGACCTGAAAGAGGGTTAAGTATGATTTTATTAGAGAAACTGAAATGATAATTGGCGGGACAAATCCAATAAGAAAAAATTAATTTACCTCAAATCCAGCAAGTTTCAAGGCCTCAAGGCATTGGTTTGTGGATCTTACATCCGGGAGGCCGTTACCAAGTTCGATCTCAGCTTTAAGCTTCTGATGCTCTTCGTTCTTGGGATCAAAGTGCTCGGTCATGCACCATTCATAGGCGGCGAAACATTGGCCCGGCTTTAAAACTCTGTAAATCTCCTTATAACAGCCAATCTGTTCCGAAAGAGGATAATTACTGTTTTTTGCTATAAATTATTGTTGTAGAATTTTCGTACAAGTCTCAAGGACTAAACCAGAAACTGGTTGCAAATCAAAGCAGAATAATCCGCTAACATGCAGTGTGAACTGATGAGCAGTAAAAACAGCTAAAGAGATGCTAACAGAATTAGCAAGTCAGCATGTTGGGTTGGTCAGAACCATCCTTGCTCAAGCAAGAGAGTCGACCATCATCTGTCGATCCACTCCCAGGAACCAATAAGTCACGAGTGCACCGAGTTGCAAACGGAACTTCTGGAACGCTCTTTTTTATCATCTTCACAATTCGTCGCTGATGCGATGGAACAGTGACACTCCGACAAGCATTGTTGCGCTAAGTGCATAAAAGCAATGACTGCTAGAAGGGGCTTCTCTCCTTACAAAAAACTTGTACTCCTTTAGCATAAGGTGTTGGTGCTCTCCATATATAGGAGAAAGACCCAACTGATCAGTCCAGAATTTGACCAGCCACAATAAATTGCAGATCAAAATAGGAATACTTCCTGAAACATTGGCAGTTATCAGAACTAAACAGCCAGCCGCAACGTCGCACCCACCTCGAGCTTGGCTAGCCGCGAGGTTGTCACATATGACACGAACGTGCGAAGGGCAATCAAAGTGCCACTTTGCACCCTTTGTCCGCACCCGAGTCCGAGGCCTAGCTCAAGAAGAGATTTCTTCCAAGAAATTGTGATAAAAACAAATATAAATTGTGCAATTTGAACCTAGCCCACTAGTAAAATCACACACCATACTTACCACTTGAGCTAACACACCATTGTGTACAAGTCAATAAATAAAGAATAAATACACTCACATGGGGTTTGTCCCAAAATAGAATAATGGGATCGGGTCATTACTGGACTAATCCCAACAAATATATATTAGCAAATATTCTGCAAATTCATCAACAATGGCATATACTTACCGCATCAGGAGCATGGCATGTTGCTTCTATTGCATATATGGCATCAAAGGTATTGTCCGAGAAAGGCATTTCCATGAAGTCAGCCTGTACACATGCAAAAGAAACAACCAGGAGAATCAATCAGCTTGGTTTTGGTGACAAAGCAAATCCTCTAACTCCTAATCAACCACATAAGCAGCACATGACAATAATACAAAGCAATCTAAGAAGACCTGTTTTCAAGTGTCTTTGCTCTTACTATTACTTATATCTTCTATTTTCTCTGGATTTTGAATGGGTAAGCTCAAATACATAAACACACATGGAGAGAGAGAGAGAGAGAGAGAGAGAGAGAGAGAGAGAGAGAGAGAGTACCTTAACAAAATTACAACTCTGACTCAGTCCTGTCTTGCGGTTTAGCTCCTGAACACCAATGATAATCAGTCTAGGCATTATGGGCTTAAATTTTCACTTGTAGTAACAATAAAGGGAATCTACAATCCTAAAGTACTTGGAAGTGGTTCAGAATAGTTAATATACAATCAAAATAAGGCCTATTCCTAAAAAGAATTATATCTAATAGGCACCCACAACCAACGAATATAAGATACACATACCTCGCCCCTTGTTATCTGGTACTCATTGTTGTTCAAACCAGTGATTGATGTTGAGCTGCGCCATACAACGAAATGATGCAGCAGTTTAGCCATTAAATTAGCCATGCACAAATTATCAGCATCCTTGAGAACATTAATATAGTGGGAAATATAAGTTATGATAAAGTGATTTTATGCCAAAACTAGCCAAGACTGTCATTAAATATGGTAGAAATTATCAAAATATATTTAGATTTATGTATTGATCTGCATAATAACCTAGAGGATCCAACTAAAGAAGAAGGTAATGAAAATAAAATAAGGTTACCTAAACCTCGCGATTTCTCTTAGAGGTCCACCAATTCCACATCCCACATCCAAAACCTACAATACCAGACAGGAAGAAGGTTCTGATTTTAACAAATGGTAATTATATGTTCCAAAGATCATGATTAAGTCACATAAGGTCATATAATAAAAACCTGCATTCCCTTTTTCAAGCCTAGTTGTAAAGCAAGGAAGTGTTCATGTCGCTTGATGCTCTCCCGCAATGACTCTCCTTGCCATCTACAAGGACACGATTGAACAACTCATAAGTTCATTACAAGCACCAAGGAAAGATCACAAGTGCCAAAGTTGCAAAATAAGGGAAGAGAAACAATCATAAGTCATATGGTCATGCTTTACCTGTGAGCAAAGTGAAAAGACTCTCCCCATCCAAACTCATAGAAGCTAGTAGCAAGGTCATAGTATTTGTTTACCTCAATTCACAAATAAACGGATAATCAGTTGACACAATATAAAAAGCATCCATTTTTCTAGGATGGATTCTATGTCACAGCTTTTAACTGGTTTCAAATATGAAAGAATCAGAAATGTTTTACCCATTTAGTGGTTCCAACAAAAAAAATCTATAACTATTTGGAGCAAAATATTCATGTTGAGAGTTTTTCCAGCTAGGAGATTAGAGATTGGCAGTGGCTGCAGCATGAGTGATTCTTCCGGAAGCTGCTTGTCAGCTGTCTTGCGGGTTGGAGCTTTACATTTTGTTTTCGTCTGGTTGTAGTAGTAGTAGTAGTAGTAGTGTAGTTTATCGAGTGGTTTTTGGGTTGGTCAAGATGTAATTTTTGGAAAGGTTTTTTTGGGATTTTAACTTTTTGTAAAGAAAAAAAGGAAGTAGTAATAGGATAAACTAAGACTATATAGAAGGAAACAGAAACTGAGGAGGAGCGGCTGATCCCACTCGGACAATGCTGGGGTCTGCCCCTGTTACAGAGTCAGTCAGGGTTGGTGGATCGATAGAGAGAAGTGTTGGGATTACAAGAGTATTGTTAGGTGCCGTATAGATGGACAAAAAAATGGAGAAAATGACGTCTAATCAAATCTGACAGCAGCAAAAACAAAAGCAGCAAGCCAAAATGAAGGAAATCAAAGGAGGTTCCCAAGGTCGAAATTGGGGGGAAGGAGAATGATAGGAAAGAAACAACTTAACAAGAATTTTGACTCAACAAATAAGTGAACTTGATCAAGAACAAACTAAAATAAACAAAAACCAATCAGCCAAATCCTAATAGAACTGCTAATCTTACTCAAATTAGGAAGCTAACCAAATTATAGCAAAATTAAAAATAAGCCTAATCAAAACTAAAATAAAACTAATAAAATCTAATGCAGACTTTTTCCTGTCATTCTCTCCAGACTGGGAAAATTTTACTCCTGATGAATGTAGCCAGTGAGCATGTATTCCAATCGTATCCTCGATCAAATGAGAAAATCCATGTTTGTATAATGCTTTTGAATTTTAGCAATATGTCCCATGCGTAGCTCTCATAACCAAAAAAAATGGAATCGGCAGATGATAATCGAGCTTACAGTATCAAACTAAGCAATTCTACTTAGAACTACAATGATATCGTAGAAAGAGCAAATTAAGAAGGCGTCTAGGATTGCTTCATATATTAGTGCTCTTGTGGTTAAGCAATTCTTTTTCAAAATACGTGCATATAATATTGAAATCTACTATGTAGCAGTGATATCATAAATGTCTTCGCACATAGGACTACTACCCATCTAATAGTTTCAATCTGTAGACTCATGCTAATTCTAAAACAAAAACTCCAACACCACTTAAGCAAGAAAAAGTTACGGGTGTAGGAAGAAATTAAGTTAGCAACTCAATCCTAATGAAAGAGCTCTTCTGCATTATCAGATGCCATATTTTTGCCATACTTAATCAAAGAACTTTACCGGGCAACTAGACTTCCTGCTGACCTCCACCAGCAAGGGTCAATAAGCTCACCTTATTCGACCCTGACTTCACAAACCAATCCTAACTTCAGAACCACATATCAAGAGTCAAGCGTACCATATTTGACGCTCGTTTTTTTGGCTGACACCTGACTCTTTTTTCAAAAGTTATCTAAAGCTAGGCTCAAAGTTAGTGTAGCCAGCAAAGGACCTCCAGCTTGTTTCTTAGTATTGTCTCTCCTTGTTTGACCCTTAACAAATTCGCAAATTAAGGTGGCTCTTTGGCCCCCATCAGGTTTCTGCCTCTCTTTGATCCTTTTCCTTGTCAGGCAATCCTTTTGTCTGTTGTTTAAGGTGACATTTTATTTTGTGCATGATAACCTACCTACCACCAATGTTGCACGGACACGGATACAACAAGACACGGCACCTATTTTGATGTGTCCTAAGGTATTTTTGGAGGGTCCATGGTGTACCCAATATATGTCCTAAGGTATTCTCCAAATGTGTCCTAAGGTATTCTGGTCTGAGCATCTTTGCTTCAAAAGACATGTCAGCTTATATCTCCTGGTACAGATTTATGACCCCTTTGCTAAGTGATTCTTCATTTCAGAATATAGTCATTTCCTTTCTATCCAGCTTCCAAATTACCACCCCTCTCTATCTCCTACTCCGGCTTTATGACTCCGCCTATAATAAAGTGCTTCACATCTTCAATTGTTTCCCCTTTGACGAATTTGATTCCTGATGTTAGCTTGCAACTTCTTGTTTCACACATGATTCTTCTAAACATGGGGAAGATCCTACTAGAAGCTCGCACGTATGAGTTACTGAGCTGAAAATTTTAATAATTAAAGCATGATTCTCCCTCTTCAACCTTCTTCAATGACAGTGGTCCTGTATAATGATGCCACTACACTATTAACTGTTTACCTATGATTTTCACCACCATCATCGTAGACCAAAATCATATTTATTATGTATATGCCTTATACAAGATTCATGTTATGTAGGAGCTATTATTCAATTTACTGAAACAAGTCTCCAGATTCTTTGCCTAGTTCACCGTGGCATTCACGGAGGTGACCAATTGCATTATAAATGTGGCCATGGTATGTTATGTTAAGCAAAACCTTTCCATATATAAGATTTAACTTAACACAATATGCTGACTATCATCTCTAGAAACGTTATTCTATAGTATTGTGTTGATAGTATAACAGATCAGTTTATATTATTGTTAATCAAGGCAATTGACCAAACATGAAACCAATGAAGTAGAAAGTGGAAAATATTATGCCTCGAATAACAACCACTAAAGGAAAGAAAAATCAACCAATGCAAAGGCAAGCTGCATATTAGTGTAATGATCTAATTCGGCTTAAAAGTTTCTAACCCAAAATTGGGAACCTTTGGAAGAGCCTTGTCCTGTTTAAAACAAAATTTTAAAATACTAATATTTTTTGCTTCTATCCACCAAGTTTCTACCTTAGGCTTGGTTTGGTATTTTTTATGCTTTTCATAAAGCGTAATAAGCTCATGAAAGCAGCCCCCCACTGCTTTCATAAGTTGTCCCATAAACGAACTAGCTTTTCAAAGATGAACGCACAAGCTGCTCCAAAAAGCTTCCGATGGTGCTTTTCCTTTTTTGAAAAGCTGAAGCAACACAAATAAGCTGTGTACCAAACAGAGCCTTACGCTCACATTTCCATCAAACAGACCTCTGTCAGCCATTACAATTTTGGTGTTTCAAGACATATCCCAATATGGATCCCCACTCCCTAACCAAGCCATCAGTCCTTTAATTCTACCGTGCCACAAAAGAACAGTCTAGATATAGGGCTTAAACCTATATACAGTAGATTAAAAAAAGGGTGCTACCACATACGATCTAACATCAGCATCTGTAGGCATTAGTCACATCAGTATCATGCTATCCTGGAGATGGACTTGGATCTAATAAACAAGGATAATTTGCAACTAAATACCATGAAACTTTTTTTCTGACCTGCAGTTGTTACCTAAACTATTACAATTAACAAGTTGCCATCCTAAAATGCTATAATTAAGAACAAAATTACCAGAACTCCCCAAATTCGCAACTTGCTAAACTACGCCGGTAAGGTATGGTATCATTAAGAAAAATGAAAATAGGAAAGGTATCATTGTTAACGGCTTAGGGGTAGGAAAGGCAAACCCGGGAAAGTTGAGAGTATTTAGTTGTTAATCATAATAGTTTGGGATAGCGACGTGAAAATCGGGAAAAGGTATTTAGTTGCAAATTAGAGAGAGAATGGAATGTGATATTGTAGAATATTTTGGAGTTCTATTATTTTATTAATCATCTCTGGGATATATATATATATATATAGTCTTACAATCCTCCATCTTACATAAAATTCTATAATATATTCTAATATACCAACACTCCTTCTCAAGATGGACGAAAGATACTCACTAAGCTCATCTTGTCACATCCTATAATCATATCTAGAGAGCTAAGTCCCTTGGTCAGACTGTCTGCTACCTGATCCTTGGTTGGAACGTGGCCTAGCTCCAGTAGTCCACTGTCCAATTTCTCCTTGATGAAGAACCTATCGATCTCGATGTGTTTGGTCCTGTCATGCTGCACTGGATTGTTGGCGATACCGATGGCTGACTGGTTGTCACACCACAGCTTCATCTTGGCTCATTGATCCAGCTTTAGCTCTAGCAGCATACTCTTCAGTCATAGCAGCTCTGCAACTCCCAAGACCATAGCTTTGTACTCCACTTCAGCTGTCGATCTGGCCACCACTGACTGCTTCTTACTCCTCCAAGAGACCAAGTTGCCTCCTACAAATATGCAATAGCCCGAGGTAGACCTCCTGTCATCAGCACAAGTAGCCCAGTCAGAGTCACAGTAGCCCTCGATGTTCACGTGATCATTCTTCTTGAATATAAGCCCATTTCCGGAGGCACCCTTCAAGTATCTCAGAATCTAGTACAATGCGTCCATATGACCCTTCCTTGGGTCATGCATGTAGCGGCGCACCACACTCACTACAAGGCAGATATCAGGACGTATGTGGCTCAAATAGATCAGCTTGTCCACCAGTCTCTGGTATCTGTCCCGGTCAACTGGTTCTCTAGCCTCAGCACCCAGCTTGAACCTCTGATTGATCGGCGTCACTGCAGGTTTGCATCCCAACATCCATGTCTCTTTGAGAAGGTCCAGCGCATACTTCCTCTGAGAAAGAACAATCATCTCTGCTTCTCGAGCAATCTCAATTCCAAGGAAGTACCGAAGAAGGCCAAGGTCCTTCACCTCGAACTCATTGCCAAGCTTCCCCTTGAGTCGGGCAATCTCCTGCTCATCATCTCCTGTGATAATCATATCGTCCACATACACCGCAAGCATGGTGATGTGGCCTCCACTCTGACGGAAAAACACAGTATGATCAGCATTAATCTGCCGATATCCCATCCCTATCATCGTCCTCCTGAATCTGTCAAGCCATGCTCAAGGAGACTGCTTCAGTCCATAGAGGGACTTCTTCAACCTGCAGACCTTGCCCACTATCACAAAACATACGCAGCCAAACACCTTCAGCGGGAGTATCCCACTATTATTTCCTTGTAATATCTCACATGGAGACTTTCATCCCAGTACTTTCGAGGACATCCTGTTGATCAGTTGAGTTGGTGTCAACACTGCATGCCCCCACAGACTCTGTGGGACATTCATAGCGATCATCATGCTCTATTCTTCCTTTCTGCCACTCCATTCTGTGCTGGTATGTATGCACAGGTGGTATGATGTTGTATTCCTTGGGCTGACAGGTATTCCTCAAGTACTTTGTTGGTATACTATGTCCCATTGTCAGACCTCAGTACCTTCACCACTGCTCTGTACTAAGTCTGGACATGTTTATGAAAGTTCCGAAAACAGGCAAAGACATCACTCTTATTCTTCATCAAATACAGCCAGGTGACACGAGAGGAACAATCAATAAAAGAAACGAAATACTTGTAACAATTCATAGTAGTTGTGGCGCACGGCCCCCAAACATTAGAATGTACAATATCAAAAACAGAAGAGCTCATATGGCCCGCACTGACATATGAGCTCCTAGTAAGTTTGCCTAAATCACATGCTCCTTATTTGCTTTCTCATAAATAGAGGGATATAACCTACTCAAAATACCAAAAGAGGAGTGCCTCAACCGCCTGTGGTGGAGTATCAGTGTATCCTCGGCACTCATCTTCGGTCCTCTCATTCCTGCCCTCTCTGTCACAGACACCAATGCCGAATCTAGCCCTTCCCGACCCAGGTACCACAGTCCATCATGTCAAGTGCCAGTCCCAAGTCTTCGTCCCGTCTCCTTCTCCTGGAAGATCACCTTAGGAATATCAAAAGAGAGAATGCATTTTAGTTAGAGGATTATAGAACTAATGGACAAAAGACTTACTAGAAAAGAAGGAGCATGCAAAACAATGGATAATTTTACTGAACCTGTACAATCGACAGTACCCTTACCGACCACTGGCTGGAAAGTACCATCGGCTGTTTGAATGCTGTTCGCCGATGCTAGGTGAGTGTAGGAAAAGAACTCACTAGCATTTCCTATCACGTGTCGAGACGCACCCGAATCGACAATCCAGTCCGACGATCTAAGGGAAGACATAGATGCAAGGGCAAGTGAGTCGTCAGTACCTTCCGATGGATAGGCATACATGGCAGCGTTGCCTCTGGCGAAGACTGAGGTGGACGACTCAGTCCCACTCCTGTCTCCATTGCTTGACACTCTCTGCTTTCTCCTGAGTACCTCAAGCATGCCCAGCAGTGCCTTATCCTCCTCAGTATAGGCACCATCAATTCCCTCCTCGTCTTCTGCTACTAGCAAGTTCGTCCGATAACTTCCTCGACCACCCCGTCGACCCCCACGACCACGGCCACGTCCTCCAAACTGCAAACTTCCACCACCTGAATCTCCCTCCTTGGGTGGTTTGGTGCAAGCATACCTCAGATGGCCCACCTTCCCGTAGTTGTAGCATTGCCAGGGATCTCCCTTAGGTCATGTGTCGTCTGAATTGGCAACCGCTAGTGCTGACTTCACTTCAGGAGGACCACTTGTCCCTGCCTGCAGCTTGATGCGAGTCTCCTCCTGGATCATGGCCGAGATAGCCTCCTCAATTGTAGGGATCTTCGGTTGGGCTAGAAGTAGTGCTGTCGTCTGAGCAAACACTGCGGCCAGCCCCTTAAGAAACTTCATCGTCCTCTCCTGCAGAGATACATGTCTCTCCTTACACTTCGGGTCCTCGCAGCTCGTCCGATTTGAGGAGTGGTCGTAATCCAACCACAGACGCTCCAACTCCGTGGCATACTCCTGCACCGTCTTCTCTCCCTGTACGGTGTCGTCGATCTCCCCCTTGATCTAGAAAACCATCAAATTATTTCCTACACTATCGTAGGTCCTCCTCAACTTCTCCTATACGTCATTTACCATCTCAAGGCCATCCACTATGGCGGCGATCGACTGGACTAAAGAATTGAAAAGCCAAATGTATATCACCGTATGAGTGGACTTCCACTCGTCGCGTCCTGTCGAGCCCTCATCCGGCTCTATCTTCTCTCCTGACAAGAAACCCTCCATGTTCTTTCCTGTGAGGGTTCTTCTCACCCGTCGTGACCAACTCAGGTAGGTGGCGGTCCATCAAGCTTCAGATCGATGGAGGGAAGCTCCAACTTCGCCGGTGTTCGTGTCGCGCTCTCACCAGCCGACAGTTTTATCAGCTTCATCAACGTTGCGACCTCCGCAGGGTCCAACTTCTTGATGATCTCCTCCATCGATACTCCTCTTCTCCGATCATCTCACACCCGTCCCACGATTTACGTTTGTCCTCTTCGTCCTCTCCTAGTCCCGATCATGCCTCTCCCCCATCGGATCTAGGCCTTCGATGTCAACATCCGGAACGATCCGCGGGAGACGCCGGGAACCGCGGCAGAAGGCTCATGCGGGCTCCGCAGGAGTCGCGGCTTCGTGGTGGTAGCCGAAGTGTGGTGGCGGCGGCAGCGACGGTGGTGGTGGCGCGACAGCGGTGGTGGCGGCTAGGGTTTGTGGCGGTTAAGGTTTGTGCTCTGATAACATATAGAATATTTTAGAGTTCTATTATTTTATTAATCATCTCTTGGCTATATATATATATATATATATATATATATATATATATATATATAGCTTTACAACCCTCCATCTTACATAAAATTCTCTAATAAATTCTAATATACCAACAGATATAAACTGATATAGAGGTAAAATGTCATACATACAAATAGAAGAAGCATCATATAAAATTGAAAGACAATAGAAGATGAAGAAGTTAACTTAGTGTCTTACCATATCGCTGTAGTTATTTTTTCTAGTTTCCTCGTCCCCACCATGGTAGACGTGATACTTCTCGTACCTAGCGAAATAAGGTATGCTACTTATAGATAACAAAATGATAACTTGCAATCCAACAATTTTAGCAATAAAAATAATTTATGGGTGTATCAAGTAATACATTTTATACTTTTATCTGTATATAAATATTTTGCTCGTAGTAACTACTAGTAAACTAGAACATCTAAATGATTAGTTCCTTGCGAAAATAAATTAGTTCTTGCCATTTCATTCACCTAACCCTGTAGAAAAATTCTGGACAATAATCAAGAATGAGTTTCAGTTACAACTTACATGACGAGTAATAAAATCAATAAGTTTTTACATATTATGAAGGCTGCTGCATTTCAATTTCTAATACTAGGACATTCCATAAATTGTGTCAGGAATCTAACAAATGTTTTCTAAAATATTCTTAAAGGTACATTATTTTTCTGATAATAGGGATATAACCTTCATTAACATAAAATAGAAGGTAAAACATTTAATAATTATAATCAGAATGCTACAACCCCCACAATATATTCCATCGCATCACTTTTTGCCCAACTATATCTCAATGTTGACCAAATTCATGTCTAAGTGTTGTTCTATTGTCGATACACTATATTGCATGGACACGGACACGTAACGGCACGACACCTATTTCGGTGTGTCATGTTGTATTTTAGAGTGTCCGGGTTTGTGTCCAATATGTGTTTGACATGGCATGGCCCATATTTTTGGAGTGGACGTGCTTCCTATTTGACAAGTTACACTTCTCTTGGTTGAGTAAGCAAAATCTATATATTTTCCCTATATTAGCATAGAGTATTATGGTTCATCTACAGATCTAATTTCTAAGTTAAACTGGTGTCGTTTGGAACTTTAATCGCTTAAGTGAAGTGACGAAGAGACCGATAGTATGATGTTAGATCAATATAACAAGAAAATATTACGAAAACTTGAATTCACTAGAAATAATAATAATAACAACAACAACAAAAGAAAAGATGGGCAGCTGAGAAATATACTGTTCCACAGCAGATTGAACTTCCTCCTTCTTGATATTTCCTCCCACACCAGTGGCAAGGTCAAGAGCTCCGGTTTTCGACATCTCTGCTTAAACAAACACATTCAAGTTCATAAACTCGTAGTAAAAGGAAATTCTAAAAGAGCTCCTTCTTGATTCTTTTTTTAAACAATTTGCAAACTTTAATAATCCTTCTATCAGTATATAGGAAAATGCAGTACACAGGAAAAGGTGTAGTTTTGATATTTTGACAATAGAATATAAAATGTCTGAAATTTCTGGAATGCAAAAAAGATCAAGAATAAACAAAACTTTGTGTCATTAGAAAAATCAACTAATCTTCAAAAAGAAGTCGAAGATTCCAAAATCAAAAAGAGAAGGGGGAAAAATCTTTTTGACAAAAATGTCATTTCCAACTTTCCAAAACGTTCCATCTTTGTCCAAAATAATCAATATATAGCAAAATGCCGCTAGATGAGCAAATAAGTACAGGGAGGAAGAATTATATTTTTAATATATTAACCATAAAAAGTACAAAAAAATAGAAAAGTGATTAAAAATCAAAAGTTGCTGTCATTGCAAAATCATCTCTTACATTCCACACCCAAAAAAAAAAAAAATCATCTTTTTCTCCTTTATCGACTTAAAACTCGTTCCTTTCCCAACTTTTCTCCAAAAAAAATATTCCATCTTTTTTCTAGAGAAAGGAAAAAATAATTTGAGCCCATTAATCCCATGCAAAGAAACAACAACAACAAAAATAAAAATCAAACATAAGAAAATTCAGTGCAAATTGTGATATAAAAAAAAAATATCACAAATAATATTTGATGCGAGCAGAACAAATGTAGTACGTAGGAAAAGGAGAATCGGCTTACTTAAAGAAAACGACCACACAACTTGGAAGTAAGAACCTGTGTTCTCAAGAGAGAGAGAGAAGCAGATGAAATTAAATAGTTGGACGACACAAACAGCACGTGACTAAAGATACATGTCACGTGATATACACGTGTCATCAAGCCTTGTTGGACTGTTGGGCTGGCCCAAACAGCACGTTGACGGATGAAACATGTCACGTGATATACACGTGTCATCGAGCCTGGTTGGACTGTGTAGGTATGGGCTGCCATCCCAGTCCAGTGCTAGTCCCGCACTGTTGCTAATTAAAGAAAAGTTATTTTAATATATTAACTAAGGGCACGTGATAATATATCCATAAATATTTATTTTATATAAATTTTTCAAAAATTTTACGTTAGGATACCAAGTTTTGTACTAATTGGCTAAAACGACAAATGTTTAAAAATATTGCAAAATAAGAACCTTTCTACCAGACAGTCGGACAAAAATTATGCAATTCTAAATTTTCACCAGACAATTAAATACGAGGAGAAAGCAGCTAGCCGACACTAAAAAAAAAAGTAAATATGCATGATTTCCGCCAGACTGTCTGGCGAACGTCTGGCGGAAAAGTTCTTCTTTTATAATTTTTCAAAATTTTTATTGTTCTGCTTAATTTATATCAAGTTTGATATTCTACATTAAATTTTCTATAGTTTATTTTACTATTATATTAAGTAAAATCATATTTTATTTATTAATATAAAATGTATATTTATTAATATGCTTGTGGGAGTATTCATGTAAAATGCATGTGTTAATGTATCCTTAGGATACATGTTTAACATAAATCATTAGATAGTGTTATATTGGATCCGGACATATAAGGGTTGGGATATGCTATCCCCAAATTACATGTTCTAATTTTGTCCCCTCTCACATACATCTTTCACGTACATTTGTGGGTCCAATTGGTTGTGGGTGTTATTTATTATAAAATTAAAAAATAATAATGGGAGGTACAATTGTATATGAAAAAATGACATGATTGAGATTACAAAATCAATGGAACACACAATTGTATATGCGAGGGAACATAACTGAAATAAAAAATTTAGGAACAGAAAGTCTAAGGATAACATGGAATACGATACTATTTTTAGGACTAGCTTAGATTGTAGTTACATTGGTTAACATTTTTATTTTTGGAATATTTATTGGACTAGTGTTTCACTTTGAACACAAAATGAATAATGTTTCTGGAAGAAGGAAAAGAAAAGAAAAAATCTATTCAAAACATAAATATTTGACTCACACCTTGAATAATAAATACAAGACCAACTATATATAGGAATTACATGATAGGACTAGCTAAACTAACCAAAAGTAGGACAAAAAGAACATATATTAAATATCATAAGGCAGAGAAACCTATACTGGAATTATTCTTAACAAATCCAGTCAAGTTTAAAATCTAAATGAATTTAATAATAAGAATTTAATCCAGTCAAAATTTAAAATATAAATTAATTTAGTCAATATCTAATCTACAATGACACAAGTATCGATAACCAAAATGCTATAAAACCAGTCGGATATTTGCGAGTATGTTACTGATGTATTTGTAGGTCGTATATTTTATGTTGTTGTCACATACTCTGCTCATCGTATATTAGAAACCGATTCTATTTCTATACATTAAATACAAATTCGAGTGAATCCATTTCAGATCAGTTTTGATTAAGTAGTTATGTGTCATTTTGAGGTTCCATTTGGTGTCAAATGCAGGAAACAAGCAAAATAATTTTTATTTTGTGAGTGTTCTCTCAAATATGTCATTTTTTTGGAACTCAAATGGACATTTAAAAATGTTAATCCAGCCAGAGTGTTTCAAAAATTGACATTCCAACAAATATAAATGTAATTGTAATCCATGGTAGCTTTTACGTTCAAATAATTCACTATTATCTATATAAAATTAAGAAGGTTAATCTCACTTTTTCTTTTACTCGGTTCGGATTGGTAGGATGTATAATTCATTATTATCTATATAAAATTAATTAAGAATATATATATATATTTTTTTTTTACTTGGATAGGTAGGATGTATAATTTATTATTATCTATATAAAATTAACTACGAAGATTTTTTTTACTCGGCTCGGACCGGTAGGATGTATGTGGATCCGAATATAGCTTGGGAGACCGGACTCTAAGCAGTTCAAAGCCAGGTTGGTCATTTTTCCAATTCTCAAAACTCATATACTAGTTGTTGAGATGGATTAGAAAGAAAGAAAAAAAATTCAGGAGCTGCAAAGTCTATGATCTTAGTATGAGTCTAACTTCAAGGAGTTGACATTTTATTAGCTTCTCTCAACACATTTGATAAAATAAAGATAAATTTTTACTTAACTCTTTTTTTTTTTATCTATATTCAGAATATAATCTACAATTTTTTTTTAATGTACAAGTTCTTTCACTTTTGACGAAAATTATTGCTTCCTAATGGTCAACTCGGTTGACTATTTTTTTATACCCAAATACTCCCGTCCCCCCTCCTAACGCAGGCCTCGCTTTCCTCCTCCCCGTCGCTCGAAACCACTCCCCTCCTCCCCGCCACCACTCTCATCCCCCACTCCACCACCGCCCCCTCCCCGTCGCTCGCACCCCCCCCCCCCTCCCCGTAACTCGCCCTCCCCCGCTTCTCCGCAGCAACAGCAATAGAAGTTGCGCACGAGCAGCGGCGACAGCGGAGAGGGGCGTGGCGGCGCGCGAGGCAGCAGCTGCTGTTGGTTGGGGGCAGGGAAGGGGGCGGTGGCGGGGTGGTAGAGGGGGGGGGGGGGGGAGCGGCGGCCGTGGTGGGGAGGGGGGAGGAGCGGCGACGGCGGCGACAGCCTGTCCGTGGGGGAGGGGGGAGAGAAAAGGGAAATGAGGAACATTTTGGTCAAAAAAATTTGGTCAAAGCAGTTGACCGTCATGACTGGACGATTTTCGTCAAAAGTGGGAGGACTTGTACATTATGAATTCCTTAATATGGGTAAAAAAAAGTGGGGGTAAGTAAAAAAAAATCTAAGATAAATGGTAAGGACACTAAAAAAAATTATTAGAGGACAATATTTTCTGTTGGCTGGGGCAGGGAAGGGGACGGTGGCGGGGAGGGGGGAAGAGGGGGCCAGGTGGCTGGGAGGGGGGGGGGGGGGGGGGGGGCGGCGGCGGTGGCGGGGAGGGGGAAGGAATGGCGGCGGCGACAGCCTATCCGCGGGGGAGGGGGTAAGAGAAAAGAGAAATGAGAGGGACATTTTGGTCAAAAAAAATTTGGTCAAAGCAGCTGACCGTCATGACTGGACTGTTTTCGTCAAAAATTGTAGGATGTACCCTTAATAGGGGTAAAAAAAAGTGGTGGGTAAGTCAAAAATTTTCTGAGATAAATGGTAAGGACACTACAAAAAACAACATATTTTTCGTAATTCTAAGATTGTCATATACATATTTCAAAAAATTTGTAGTATATATAAAATCAGGACTGTCAAAATTTGGTAGTCCTAAAATAATATAGTCTGCAGAAATTTTTAACATAGGACAACATATCTTTCATAATTCTAAGATTGTCATACACATATTTCAAAATTTTGGTAGTATATATAAAATCAGGACTGTCAAAATTTAGAAGTCCTAAAATAATAAAGACGGCAATTTTTTTTAACAGTTTTAAATATGTACAGGACTGTCAAAAGTGTGCTTCATAACAAAGATACAAAAATTATACCAACTAGAATGATATTGGGTCGTTCTTCCAACAACAAAAATAATCCTAGTTTTTTTTATAATTTTTCATTAAAGTTTTTCATCAAAAATTATATATAAAAGTGTTCTCTTCAAACTTTATATGATATAAATGTAGTAAAAAAAAAAATTAAGTTCCTTTGACTCCGATACGTGTGAAAATCATAAATGCTATAATGAAAATAAAAGGAAAAAGAGGTACTTTTGGCTTCTGTAGACATCGCAAGAATGAGAGAAAAACTTGATAGAAGAAACAGAACTTAGGAGAAAATATATAGAATTAGAAGGGTTCAATGTAGTTATATTAACAAACTTATAATTAGAATTGAGATTATTGGATATCTTCCCAATATATTTCGAAATATTTATCCTTTTATTAACTGTACTGATCTCTAACTAAACATGTCTTTTATATACGATCTCTAAGCAAATATCTTTTGTATATGATTTATAAGCATCTATTTTGGATACTCATCCAATTCTCATCTATTAAACTCAATACTTGAAACAATAAAATCTTAATCTAAGTCTTTTAAGAAATAAATAAGGATATCGGGTATTTGGGATTTCGTTCTGTTTCAAAGAGCATTTTAATGAGGCTAGTCACTTTCACATGAAAATAATAATTCTATAATATTATTATAAAATAGATAAAAAAATTAATTATATTAATTATATTAAAATATTTTAAATATAATTTGATATCTTCTATCTTCCATAAGATAAAGCGGTTTCTAGACGGCTCAAAAGTGAGTCGTTTAAGCCCTAAGTAAATACCCAATAAATTAAATTTAAAAAATTACTTACGGAGATAAATAAAATCTTAAACAAACTGATAAATAAAATCTTAAACAAACTTCCATCTTATCCGTCCAAACCGTTAATAAATACTCAACCAATTAAATTTTCAAAAAAAAAAATAACGGAAGATAAATAAAATCTTAAACAAACTTCCTTATCACTCCAAACCGTTAATAAATACTCAACCAATTTAATTAAAAAAAAACTAACGGGAGATTACAAAATTATAAAATCGGCTTCTTTCTCATCATCTGTAACCCACTCTTTGATAAATAATCAACCAATTTAATTTAAAAAAAAAACTAATGGTAGATAAAAAAATTATAAAACCAGCTTCTTTCTCATCATCTGTAACCCACTCTTTTCTCCATCATCTGTAACCTACTCAATCAAAAAAAACTAACGGAAGATTACAAAATTATAAAACCAACTTCTTTCATCATCTGTAACCCACTATTTTCTCCATCATCTATAACCTACTCTTTTTCTTCAAGTAATTAATAATTATTAATCCTCACTTAATTAATAATTAAAATATTCTAAAAAAATTAACTAACCATTTACGCGTTTTTCTTACGTAGAAACATCTTAAAATTATTATAATTACTTAAATATATATTCAAATGTATATAAAGATATATATAACAATTCTAAATAAAAATATATTCAAAATTCAAAATATAGTTAAGCTAATTTTTTATATCTAAACATATATCCACAGTTATATATATATATATATATATATATATATATATATATATATATATATATATATATATATATATATATATATATATATATAATCTTTATTTACAAATATTTAAACTATTTTTAACAATATTAAAAAAAAATTGCGTGCAACGCATGTGCATTTAGTAGTATATTTTAATTAGAATTTGTTATAAATATATTTTTATAATTTTTGATATATGTTTAGTTAAATAATACAATTTACTTAGTTTAAATATAATTTGAATATTGAATATATTATATGATTTGCAATATGTTAAGGTAGTTAGAAGAATTTAGAATTTTTATTTTATTTTTAACTGCGTGGATGATATGCATACGGCTTGGACGGCTCATTTTTTAGCCATTTTCAAGCCGCATTATAACAGTAGAGAGATAATTTTTAGGGAACCACCCATTAGTCATGTTTGATTCAATTAATGTAATTGATAACAAACGTTTTATCTTTGTAAACAACTTCACATTCTTTCCATGCCTCATTGTAAGCCCTCATTGTAAGCCGACTCGTGGGAGAGTGAATTAGCTCACATAAAATAAATCTGTCCATTCTTTTTCTTCTTCAAAGCGATGTTTGCATTTGGCCAAGATGTTGTTTTCAATGTACCAAACACATAAAAAAAATGTGTCCTTGTTGGGAAGACCTCTTAATATCTCTTTGCGGATTTTGGACTTTGCATGGTAAAAACTCCTAGAGTTAGCTCAAAGATTTGGATTAGCTTGACGAAATGAAATCATAATTTGGCGTAGCGGTATACCAGCCATTACTAATTTAATCTTTGAGCGCTCTTCTTCTGTCACTCTCCGTTCCCAGTATACGTATTGGAAGCGTATTATTTCTCGCTGGCATGTTATTTATTTGGTTGCTTGAGACTAGACCCATTATTTGGTTTGTCTTGGTTTATGGTTTGGGTTGGTTTGGTCATGAGTTGAATCCATAGTTTAAACCTCAAACCCTAGCTATATAACCCAACTTCTGTCTCTCTCTCCCTCTTCATTTTTTTTTTTCTTTTCTCTCTTAGGTTTTTTTCCTTCTTCCATAGGCAAGTACACCTTGCATGAGAAATGGAGAAACTCTCCACATTATTGGTCTATTATATTTATTGTGTGATTTTAACCATGTTTATCACTTGGTATTTTCGGATTTGGTGGATGGAATGGTGTATATATGAATTTTTATGAGTGTGAGTGTTCTTGTTGGTTTTGATGTTCAAAAGCTTGTTGTTTCAAAAATATATTGTTCTATGTTATGGAGCACTTTATTTCGATCAATTTGGCTTTCGAACCACTTGATTTGGAGTTGAGATGGTGATTTAATGGCAGAACTACTTTTCAGATTCTTGGAGATTTTTTCTTGGCCGAACTTGTTGTTCTGGGACGATGGAGTACCATGCGGCCCAACAACATGCGTCTCCTCCAGCATGCTCCCATCTTGTTGGACGTATGTCTTCTTTGTTCATGCTTTCGAAAGTAGGACGCATAGTACCTTGAACGCATGAAAATTCACTAAGGCCTGACTCCATGCGTCCAGAAGATTATGCGGCCACGAGCCATGCGTCTCTTCTTTTAGACGCATGTCTCTACCCGACTTTTGTGTCTATGCACAATTTTGTGTGCTTCTGTCTTTTCTATCTACCACTTAGAGCATGCGGCCTGAAGGAGCATGCGGCCAGGTTAGAACATGCGGTCGGGTTGGTTCATGTGGCCTGACCTTCTTGTGCATGACTTAGACACGTATTATCCTTAGTGACTCTATGTGTACACGGTAGTACTTCCTGTTGGGATCAGTTTTTTTATTTAAAATGTTTCTTATCATCCTCTATGTGGTTGATCATGGTTATTGCTTGTGTTATGATTCTTGGGGAGAATGGACTCAGTAACCCAACCGTGTGGTAGAACTCATTCGTATGATATTGGTAATTGGACTCGAATACTGTATCCGTGTTGATACAATTATTGCCTGATATTGTTCATGATCTAATGTGTGCCGAGGTGCGACACATCGTGTCACGTGTTAAGTGATTATATTTGGGTTATGCATCGAGAATGCCTCCAAATTCCTAAAAATGTGATATTATAAATATACATTATTTTTCCAGCACGGACATAATAGGCGAGTCAACTACCAAAGCGTGGCTAGGATACTGATTGTCTGAATGTTGCATACACACTCGGGTGAATCCATATTTGACTTCCATGTATTTGTATCTAGCGTGCCCGTACTTTATAGACATCTTAAGGAAAATTCTCATGTGACTACGCCTTAAATTTTCAAACACAACATAGGGCTAATTAGGTAACTAAAAGTGATAGTAACATTTGAGAGAATAGTAGCCCAAGATCATGCCAACGAACCTTCCCACAGAGATTCATTCTAAGTACGATATGGGCTGGCCACCACAGATACTGTATATCATCTGTCTTAGTGGAGTACAATATCTGACCTATTATTATGTCGAGCCACTGTTTCAATATAGGAACACTGGAACCGTTACCGTATTTTTAGCGTTGTGGCCCTACGAGGGACTGGTGCATCCTACAAGTGCCTGCTTTATTTATTTGGTTTGGTTAGCTCATGTTCGGCACTGGTGTGATCTGAGAAAACTTATTATGCATTATTTTTGAGATAACCCCAGACTCAAAATAGCAAGCCATACAAATAATTCACTGATTTAAGAAAATGGACTTGGTTGTGATTGTATTATTCGGTTAGTAGTGTAATACCTTATTCCGCTCAAGAGGACTGCCGATTCAAACGGCAAAAGTGCAATGTTCCAACCCGCTTTGCTTCGGCGAGAATACTCGTTTGAGGCAAGAGGATTTTCAGACTTGGCCTACAGGAGTTCCGGCTTAGGTTTTCAGAGGCTCGCTCGACTGAGACGAATCATCGCTAAGGTGAGTGGCTACGGTGAACTTGTCTTTGCTTAGCCAGCACACTAAAAATATGAAATAATACATGCTAGTCGCTAGGTGAATCACCCCATGCATGCTAATAAGAATACAACGCACCTAGCTAAGGGAATAATCCTAACTTGTATTGCTTGTGCTAGAACATGGAAATGAAACCTTGCTTAAAATCAGACCCTTGCATGCTACATTTGCCTTGTGCAACTAGACCCTGCTATGCCTCGAGTAGAACGATATAAATATTACACTCTTCGTTGTGCACTTCTTTACTTTCTACACAGTACGACCCTAGATCATGTCGCTCGAAAAGCCCCTTTACGGTTTTACTCCTCGGCTTACCTTCGAGCTCGAGCCAACGTAAGTGCTTAAGTTTTCTTATAAATGCATGCTTGCATGCTTATATGTTAACTTGTAATGTTGTCTCGAGTCAATGTTTGCCACACGAAACTTATACCACAAGCAAAGTAACACTATTGCATATCGTGCATGCATTGAGTCAGCCAGAAGACTATCAAATAGTCCTTCTGTGCAAATTGAACATGCAAGTAACCGGGACCGTTAGGTCACCAGGGCAATCCCCGAACCAGGGGCATGCATCAAGGAAAAGTTGAACACTGAACTAGAATCATGTCAAGTTTACAACTTAATGATAATCATATCAAGTTTACTTCTGAACGAGAATCATGTCAAGCAAATCAAGAATCACAGCTCGTGGAGCAAATGCTCGATTCAAAACAAGAATCATGGATTATCATGTCAAGTTATGGATTTGGAAAAGACCTTAACATGCATGTCGCGGACAACTTGAAAAAGGTGATCTTCGGATCTCAGTTCCACGGGCAGTCGCCGGGGCACCGGGGCCAATCCGATCTGGATGGAACTTAACGTTTAGTCTCACGTGATTGGCTGGATGGCTGTAGTGCACCACGTACTTTCGTTGTATTCCATTCATGTCACGCCCCAGTCCCAAACTACGTAGGACTAGGAATACGTAACACGCCCATCCGTATGTATACGAACTCCAATATATGGAAACCATATACACACGTACGTTGTACATGAATATCCAATCCACCAGTGGTAATATACTGTCATAACAAGTCACACACAATCTATATCTCATCTACAGTACAAATAATAAGTAGGAATAAATAGCTGAATAATAACTGAATATCAAAGATGAGTATCAAGTCTGATAGTCGGATGGAAACAAATCTACTACAAAATGACTATACTGAAGTAGCAACAAGGATCTCTAAACAACGGTAATAAAATCATAGATACTCCGAAGGTAAGACCTCCTCAGTCTGGTAAGTAGCGTCAGGTCCAGGTCCGTACTCCTGCGGATACTCCTGTTCGCCCATATCTGGAAAGGGACCAGGTCCTCAGAGGGATGTAACAAGATACATAATAACATGCCAATAAGTACTGAAAAATAAACATCCAATGGGTCGCCTAACCGTCTAAGTGAATGCAGTTTGGGAACAACTTTCTACCAAGTGGACTATCTGGCCATAAAGTGGGATTGGCATGATTCTCTCGGAGAATCAGGGGCCTACAAAGCATGTCGTCTTTTGAACGGCAGAGGCCGCCAAGTAGTATGGGGGGTCATCACGACCGCGTATCTCCGACGGAGCGTACGGGTTACATAAAAAAGAAAGTGCAAAGGAGCCCAATTATCTTACTTGTTGTTCTCCCCACCCCATGCTCTATGTCACGCCCCAGTCCCAAAATGTCAGGAACTAGGCCACGTGTCACTGGCCAGCTGACACGTCACTAAAGGCTTAATCCACTTTGATGGACCCAAAGGAACGTGCTACGCTGTCCTAAAATACTACAAGTACAAAATAGGTATATCTATCTCATCCACAACAAAATGTCAGAAAAGCAAGTGCTGAACTATATATATATAACTGAGTCTGATACAGTACACAACTGGTAAGAATACAAGCCTACTACAAAAACTGATAATAGTGCAGAAAAATCAGATAGACTAAGCAGTGTCTATCTGATGAAAATATCTCCATCTCCAGGTGGCAGGCCTCTAGGATCAAGCATACTCTGAGGGTGTCTCCTCGAGCTCCTCCTCGGTAGCACATCTGGCCTCCTGATCAGGGCCATACACAGTGGGGTAGAAAGCCTCATCTAGATCTGGCAGGGAACCAGGTCCTCAGTGGGACATAACAAGATACAGAAAATGATATGCCATGTATGTGAATACTGAATAAAGAAAATAAATACAGGGTGCTAACCATCTAAGTAAAATACAAGTAAATACCTTGTAGTACGCATGGGAATGTGTCGGCTAGACATATGCTGACGTAATTCACCAATCGTGGTGACTGGCTAGTATAGGTATCATATGCCCCCGGACTCACGGGTAGCTCTGCAATCGACCATCTCCGAGAAGCATGGTACGAAGGTATAAATCATAAATGGAGGGGGTGTCCCATACATCTACTAGTTATCTTTCCCAACCCAATGAAACTAAATATCAAGTCTTACATTTTCTGAGTTTTTCTAATCCGTGATGCGGGTCACACGTACTGGTAGCTAATCAAATACGCAGCTCACATCCATAAATGTAATGCAACCATGTTGCGTGTTACCGTGATAGGGTCTAGGAGAATATCAAGATACTCTCACAGTGTTGGTGAGTCTGTAAGACTAAGTTATTTACACTAATTGTCAATGTATCAGTTGACTATACCAGAGGCAGTCTCAGGTACTCATAGTATATAAAATTCAAGAACAAAGCGGATATTAATAATTGAATTTAAACATTTACTTGGCAAGGTATACTTGCCTACTCCCTGATAGTGTTGATAACCTGATCTCACAGTCAGGTTTGAGGTTGCTGGTGACAGGGGGTCACTGGCTGTGCTGAAGGTGGTTTCTGTTAAAACAGACATGGTTCGTGAATATCATGGTTGTAATATAAGCATATATATATAGATATATATATATATATATATAGTATGTATATACATGGATATAATATAAATCTAGCAGTATATATAGTATATAAAGAACAGGAAATGCAGGTATCTATAATAGTAGCAGGGTATATCCACTGCTATATATATAATATAATATTATCAGGGTGTATCCACTGATGTATATATTTATATAGATAAATGAAAAGACAGTGCAGAAATTTAATACATATATAAATGCTGTACTATTCAACAATTATAATATAAATATTATCAGGGTCTATATGTGACCACTGTTATATATAATAAAGTGCAATAATTGTAAATATATATAGATAGGCTGTAATATCCAGCACAGTATAATATATAATATATATATAGATATATGTAATAAATTAAAATGACATTGCAAGTATTAAAAATATATATATAATATATATAAGCTGTATTATCCAGCTGGATATTAATATATATATAGATAACATATATATATATAAATATATATATATAATAAGTGCAGGAAATAAATAAGTGCAGAAAAATAAATAAACTAAAATGCATAGTATTATATAATATATAACATGTTATATATAAATATACATCTTATATAAATATATAAATAAAACAGAATTAAATACATATATACATATTAGTAATTATTACATAATATATTATATAGTATAAATATACATATACATATACATATATACATATATAAATATATATGTATAGAATAATAGATATATATACATATATTTAGTAAATATATATAATAATAGTATATACAGTATAATATACTGTATAATAACAGTATATAATACATATATATTATAATATAATATATATATATATAGATATACATATAAATACATATATAAATACATATATATATATACATATATATACATATACATATACATATAGGAATATATAGATAATTACATATACAATAGGTATTAGGAGTATACCTACTGACAGGTGGGCCCTAGGGGTCGTCGACGGCGGGTGGACGGCGGCGGAGTCGGCCGGAGGCGGCCGGAGGAGCGGGAACAGCAGCAGTAGCTGCTAGCAGCAGCTGAGTGCGGGGGCTGCCGGCGGCGGAGGAGCGGCGGAGGTGGCCGGGCAGGCGGCGGGTTCGACAGAGGGGAGGGTGGCGGTCACTTTGGTGGTGGTGGCGGAGGTCTACGATGGCGGTGGTGGCGGCTAGGGGCGGTCGGAGTAGAGAGGGTGGTTAGGGTTAGGGGTGGCTGAGGGTTGCTGCGGGGGCTCTGGCCGGCGGAGGAAGGGTCGTGGGGCGGTGAGGGGGTGGTCGTCGGAGAGAGGAGGTCGGGGCGGTTCGATTGGTGAGGGTGGTGGCGGTGCACGGTGGCGGAGGGAGGCGCAGGGGGTGGCTCAGGTGGTGGTGGCTGCTGTGGCAGTGAGGAAGTGGGGAGGTTGCGGGGGCTGTGGCCGACGGAGCAGGGTGGTGCCGGCGGTGGGGCTTGGCCGGAGGGGAGAGGGGGTCAAGGCGGAGGGTTGGCCGGAGTTGGGTGGCCGGCGGTGGTCGGAGGGGAGAGTTGTGGAGTTTGAAAGGGAAGAGGGTAGGGGTTTATATAGGGTTTGGGGTGGATGGCATTTCTGTAAATAAAATAAAGTTCAGGGGTATTTTGGTAAATATGATTTTTGGGGATATTTCTCCTGGATTTTTCTGGGTGTTTTGGGTGGGTCCCATACACCTATGGTCTAGCCAATAGAATTATGCCAGCTTGCATGCAATTTTGCATAAAAACTCCTAACTTTTCATAAATTGCATAAAAGCATAAAATTTGTATTTTACGTAATTTTGCAATTTACCAAATTTCAAATACTGATTTTCTAAAATTCTGAATTATACAGAAATGGGGGAAATAGCTGGGGAAAATATTTTGGACAGTGTGGGGTGAGCCTGGGCAGATGCAGGGTCTGATTCTGCAGGTGATATGGTCATCGTATTTATTATTTAATAAAGACTGCGCACGGTGTTCACTAATTATTTTGAGGCTGTTAGGGTCATAGTTTTTCTACGATGTCAAAACGATATTTGAAGTATAATTAGAGTAGAATTTTATCGTATTTTTGGTTGGGCAAACAGGTGCCTACTGGTCCTCAATTCTCTAGGGTACAGAGATGGGTAAAGAGCAGCAATTTAAATAGAAAATAAATACGTAATATTTGTGCGACTAAAACGAAGCACCAAACGAGATTTCTGGGAGTTGCTAAAAATACAGGAAAAGTAGTCTAACAAGTCTAGGACAGGTATGTGAAATTTGTTTAGGGTTTAACAGCTAGTGGGATGCCCTAATTAATTGTGTAATAAACAGGTGCACAATCAATAGAATATATAATAAATAAAATTTTAAAAAGTTGCAATAATTCTAATTAGTCAAAACTAATCCTAAATTACTGAAATCTGGTAGAGGGAGTTTACACTCTAAGCATGCCACATCCATGACACGATAAAACCTCTAAATTACTGCCATGTCTACTAGCATACAAAGTTTCTATCAGCAGTTATCCCTATCCGTCGCACGACCTATACGTACCAGTGGCCAGCCGAATACGCAAGTCCGTGTCCTATATGTGACTCACAGTCGTGTAAGAATAGTGTTATGGCCAATAAAATATAAAATGCCTCATGATAATGGGGTGGTATCATAAAGTAGGTCCAATGCGATTACATAAATAAAAGCAGAATATGACGACATCGTCGTTGCACGGTCCAAAGGGTTTGGGTTTCGGGTTGAGATCCAATAGAAATTTCTTTTTCTTTTCTAATTAATATATATATATATATATATATATATATATACATAAAAAATTCTAAAAATTATATTTTTGCATACCATTAAGCTAGCAACGGTCCAAAGGGTCTTCTACATGGAATAAATTAGGAAAAAATTTATAATGGCTCCATAATTCCTCTAAATGCACAAACCTCAAATAAAAATTAAATAAAATATATTTTCTCTATTTAGCTCATAACTACTAAATAAATTAAATAAATAATTAATAATAATAAAAATATATTAATACGGTTTTTAGAATTAGGGATTTTACATTCTACCCAACTTATAAAAATTTCGTCCTCGAAATTAAAACTAAGCCACGCTAGAAAGTCAAGGATGGTATAAGATATGAATTAACAAAGTAAATTCATATCCTAGTCTGCGAATAGGTACGAAAAATATTTGCACATGTCGTCCTCGTGCTCCCAAGTAGATTCTCCTGGCGTGCCATGCTTCCATGCCACGCGGATCAAGGGAATAGACTGGTTCCTTAATACTTTCTCTCGACGATCAAGGATTCCCACGGGTTGCTCTTGATATGACAAGCTCGGCCCAATGGTGATCTCCGAATGGTCGAGAACATGACTGCTGTCTGCCACATATCGCCTGAGCTGCGACACATGGAATACGTCATGTACTCCCTCAAGTGAAGGTGGTAGCGCAAGTCGATATGCCACTTCTCCCACTCTCTCTAGCACGTCAAATGGTCCAATATACCTGGGACTTAACTTGTCGCGCCCTCCGAATCGAATGGTGCCTCTGGTAGGTGATATCCTTAAGAAGACATGATCGCCCTCTTTAAACTCCAAGGGACAACGATGAAGGTCTGCCCATTATTTTTGCCTGTCTTGCGCTGCTCGCAAGTGTCCTTGTATCTTCTTAACTATCTCAACGGTGTTGACCACTAACTCTGGTCCCAAAATCTGACGTTCTCCCATGTCACTCCAACACACAGGAGACCTACACTTTCTTCCATACAATGCTTCAAATAGAGCCATCTGGATGCTCGCCTGATAGCTATTGTTGTAAGAAAACTCCACAAGGTGTAGGTGGTCCTTCCATGATCCTCCAAAGTCTAACATATAAGCCCTCAACATATCCTCCAATATCTGAATAGTACGTTCTGACTGTCCATCTGTCTGCGGGTGATAAGATATACTGAACTTCAGACGAGTTCCAAGACTCTTTTGCATACTCCTCCAAAAGTGCGATGTAAAGCGCGAATCCCTGTCTGATATAATGCTGACTGGTATATCGTGCAATCTCACGATCTGCCTCATATATAAGTCAGCCAAAGTTTCTGTAGATTGGCCAACTCTAAAAGGCAAGAAATGGGCTGACTTGGTGAGTCGGTCCACTATTACCCAAACTGTATCTCTTCCACTTGGACTCTTGAGAAAACCCGTGACGAAGTCTATAGTAATATGATCCCACTTCCATTCTGGAATCGGGAGTGGTTGCAATAACCCTGCTGTTCTCTGGTGCTCCGCCTTTACTTGCTGACATACCAAATATTTAGCTACAAAGTGAGCTCTCTCTCTCTCTTTTTATTCTATGCCACCAAAAGTGTTGTCGTAAATCATGATACATCTTGGTGCCTCCAGGATGAATAGAATATATCGAATTATGAGCTTCTGTCATCAGCTCCTGTCGAATCTCTCCATTGGGAACATATAGACGATCACCACATCATAATGTCCCGTCATCATGAATTCGTAGTCCTGTCTGCTCTTCGGCCTCTGTCCTTTTCTTTAATCTTTTGAACCTGGCGTTTGTAGGCAATGCTGCCTTGATTCTCTCTACTAGTGAAGATTGTACTTGCAAGTTAGCTAGTGTCCCATCTGTTCCGGGTAATATCACTTCAATGCCAAGACCTTGCAAGTCCTCCAATAATTTTCTCTATATCGTCAAAAAATAAGCTACTGGCTTCTGGCTTAACGCGTCTGCTACAACGTTAGCCTTGCCTGGGTGATAATGTAGCTCTATCTCGAAATCTTTCATCAATTTGAGCCATCGACGTTGCCTCATATTTAACTCCTTCTGCGTGAAGACATACTTGAGGCTTTTGTGGTCTGTATAGATTTTTACTCGTTCCCCATATAAGTAATGTCTCCATAGCTTTAGAAAAAATACAACGGCTGCAAGTTCCAGGTCATGAGTTGGATAATTTTTTTCATGTACTCGTAACTGTCTAGATGCATATACAATCACCTTGCCATGTTGCATCAATACGCATCCCAAGCCTTTCCCTGATGCGTCACTGTAGATCACATAAGCTCCTAATCCTGATGGAATAGTCAATACTGGTGCTGTAGTAAGTCGCTCCTTCAACTCCTCGAAAGCGGCTTGACACTCGTTGGTCCATATGAACTCTTGATCATTACAAGTCAACCGAGTCATAGGTGTTGCTATCCTTGAAAAGTTTTTCACGAACCGTCGGTAATATCCCGCAAGTCCAAGGAAACTTCTCACTCCGCTGCTGATTTAGGAACACGTCACGACCCGCACCCGAAAAATCGGGCATGAGTCGTGAGTACGTCCAGCCTACGCCGCAGCATCGGCGGTAGAACGATGTCTAGGTCAACTATCTAGATAATGATCTCACACAAAAATCGGCCATGACCTCTCCAAAAGGAGGGCAACCACACAATCAATATATAAACCTGTCAAGATCTCAACTCCAAACGGAGGAGCAATAGCATAATGATAATCAAGTACTCAATCACGAATCTAAGCACGATAAGATAACAAAGAAGACTAACAACTCCAAAGTCTAACCAACAACAACTACTACAACAACCACAACATTAATAATAATACATCATCCAAAATAATATACAATACAAGGTCTCAATCCAAAACCGGAGACAAAACCGGTACTAAAGCTAATAAAAACAACAACAAAGTCCTAGTGATCCCGGCTACCAACCCGAAAATCACTCCTAAACTAGAGGGTCCCTGTCTGCACCATCGACAGGCTCAGGTCCATAAAACGTCGGACACCAATCCTCCGGATACTCTAAAAAATATGTCCAGTCAGGACTGGAGCAAGTACATCTCTAACAGCAGTTCCATTTAAATGATAAAAACTATAAAACAGTTATAGCAA
Source organism: Iris macrosiphon (assembly GCA_036927795.1). Lineage (NCBI taxonomy): Eukaryota > Viridiplantae > Streptophyta > Magnoliopsida > Asparagales > Iridaceae > Iris > Iris macrosiphon. The sequence continues at coordinate 200,199,082 of JAYESA010000007.1, read as the reverse complement.
GTAGCAAGAAGAATGAAGCAAGTATGAAACAAGAAAATATGTATAACTGGTGCATAAAGGTAAAGATTCATGGATATCAGAGCAAGATAGTAATAACTGCAAGATACGAGAAATCTACACTAAGAGTAAGTCTGTGCACATGAACGTGTAGTGAGTCTAGCATGAAAAATATGTAGTGAGTCAAGTCCAGAAATATGTAAGTGAGACAAGTCAAGAAATACATGAGAGTCCAGACTATAAAGAATAAACTCGGTGTCTTTAAAATACTTATTTCGACATGTAAACGGCTAGGGGTAAGTACGGCTCACCGCGCACTGGGTGCGCGGCTGCTATCATTCCAGATTAGACCAGAGGGAGTGATGTCTGATGATTCCAGATGGGAATGTTTACATGTCTACTCAAGTATTTCCCTGCCCCGACTAATACAAGTGGATCCAAGACCCGACACGCAAATCAAGATGAGTCCAGCCTGAACATGAATGATGCCTGTAGTGATGTCTGTAGTGATTCCAAAATAGAGGCCAGAAACATGAAATGTACGTGTCACAAGTAAATGAATCCAGAAATACCAGTCAGTGTCCCGTGTTATGCCAGAATAATCATATGATACTATACTAGAAGTGGAATCATAATAATTATCAGATAATGAAAACTATCAGAGAATGTACTCGCCTGATGTCCTGAGGAACTGGCGATCCGAACTGGTATCGCAAGGACCTAATGCGAAAAGCAAAGTTAAACATAGTTCTAATGAGTTAAACAGATATAAAATAACTAAAAATAGGCTTCTAGGGTCGTTCTAGGTCAAACGAGTCAAACCGGTGAAATCTGGGTCAAAAAGTCAATTATGGGTCCAAAAAGTCAACTCTAGGTCAAAACTAGGTCAAAAGTTGACTTTGGCGGTCAACCGAGTCAACTACGGTCAAGTCTGGGTCAAACTAGGGTGCTCCTGAATTTCTAGGTCAAACCGAGCTCATTAAGCTAGAAAACTCACAAACTCGCCTCCTTGAGATACCGGGATACCCTCGGTATCCGATACCTCAACCTAGGCTATATACCCCGCCTATACCCTCTAAAACCTATGCTAGCACGCATAAATATATACACATATACATATAAAAATTACTCCAATACTATTCCTAGGCTATTGCTCAAAAACCCCGTTCGAAACCCAATACCTTGGTTATCTTAAGGTATTGAAATACCTCGGTATCTCAAGGTATTGAGATACCGCTCTAAACTCAACCCGACTACCCCTCTAGCTAACTAACTATGCATAAACATATATATCTAGCTATAATCTAGGCTAAAATATAGATATCTAATACATATAGGCATATACCTATATATCTATATATATATCTCACAACACACATATACCTTACCTTATACCCATTCTCAATACATATATATCTATATCTAGTCTCTATACCTTTATATAACTATATGTATAGGCTATTATACATATATCTAACACATATAAGTATCTACATAGCTATATGTATCTATATTCACACAATACACATATACACATACCTTATATCTATATACCTTACCTTACCTTACCTTACCTTACCTTACCTTACTCTCAAATATATAAATATATCTATCTAGATATCTAACTGTCTATCTACCTAAATAACTATGTAGTTATCTAGCTATCTATCTAAGTATCTATATATATAACTATCTATTATCTAGTATCTACCTATCTAATATCTATCTAACTAGATACCTATCTATTTATATCTAGATATCTACTTACCTATGTATCTATGTATCTATCTATCTATCTATCTATCTATCTATTTATTTATCTAACTTATCTATCTATCTAACTATAGATATATATATCTATACATATCACTCTCTCCCTCGCTCGCTGCTAGCTGTTGCTGCTGCTTACCCTGCTGCTGCTGCTGCTTAAAACTGCTGCTGCTGCTGCTTTTCATTGCTGCTGCTGCTGCTGCTGCTTTTCACTGCTGCTGCTGCTGCTTTTCATTGCTGCTGCTGCTGCTGCTTTTTACTACTGCTGCTGCTGCTTTTTACTGCTGCTGCTGCTGCTTATTCTGCTGCTGCTTTTCATTGCTGCTACTGCTGCTGCTTTTTAAATGCTGCTGCTGCTGCTGCTTTTTAAATGCTGAAGGGTGCTTTTTAAATGCTGAATGTTGCTGCTGCTGCTGTTCATGCTGCCTGCTGCTGCTGTTCAGTCCACCCCCCCCTCTCACTCTCTCACACACACACACACACACAACCACATACAGACACACATATATATACATATATATATATATATATATATATATATATATATATATATACACACACACAAGCACACTTACACATACATATATATATATATACACATAGACATGTACACATACAAGCACATAGATATAAATACACACATATATATACAAATATGTATACATAAACACACATACATATAATTATATACATATATATATATATATATATATATATAGACACATATACACTAACACAACACAACACACAACAACACACAAACAACACGCCCCACTCACGTCCAACGACCCCGACACTCACCAACACCCTAAAATATATAAAATATAACTCGAAAACTCTAGCAAACACTCCCCGATACTAACCCAACGCGCGCACAAGCCCGAAACGAGGAAACCAAGTCGAAATGGCCGTTCGGTTATTTCGACGAACACGTGGTGCGCGGCTCGGAAAACCTCCTGAAACGTAAACCAAACGAACTCGGAATCGGCCCAAAATTTACCCACGCGCTCTAAACGATGCCTAGATCCTAGAAAAAATGCTACCGCGTCGATTCTAGGCCCGTGGCAAAAACGCACACGCACTTAGAATCGGCGACGACGAAAAGCCCCAATTTTGCCCGAAACACCTGTTTCTCCGCGACACGGCTTTCTGTGTCCAAACGGAGACACGCACTCACCCTCTAGACACCCGACAACGTCTACCTAGGTCTGTCTATTCTAGGGCATCACCCAAAATTGGGCCAAATTCGGATTTCACCCGAAATTGACACAAAACCTAGTGTTAAAGTCTCTAAACTCACCCAAACTAGTTTCAACTTCCTCCTACGGGTAGGCTTAGGGTCTAGGAGGATTCTACAACACTAATTACACTACACAAAAATAATTAGCAAGGAAAAAGTTAGGTTTTACCTCTTGGGAGTTGGAATCCCAAGGCCAAAGTTTCAAGAATGCTCCAAATCCACCTCCCTCAAGCTCCAAGCCTCAAATCCAAGCTCCAACACCAAATCTAGGCTCTACCCACTTAGGTTAAGGAAAATGCAAGGTTAGGGCTAGCATAAAGAAGAAGGAATGGAAGAGAGAAAGAAGAAAAATGGAAGAAAGACTTACTTTGGAGGAAGAAGGAGAAGAAAGAAGAAGTGGAGAAGAAGAAGAAGAAGGAAGAAGTGAAGAATGGAGAGAAGGGGGAGAGGGATGCTGGCTTTGCACGGAAATGGGCTGCTATGAAGGGTCGGCCACCTAATTAAAGGGGTCACACAAGTTTCTAAATTCCCAAAATGCCCCTACTCACTTGGTTTCGGGTTCCGGGTTCCAAAAATACTCAAACTAACTCCAAATCTCTCCAACTAACCTCCTAAAAATATAATAAATATTCTAAAATCCAAAATAAGTCTCACAGGGGTGTGGGCTGGGTCGGACATGGGTCCACTAGGGTCTGACATGGGTCCAGGCTAGCCAAAATCCTAAAACAAACAATAAAAATATAATACAATCATTAATTAAATATAAATACAATTAATAAAAAATAATGCACAATTAACTAAATTAAAAAAAAATACCCGGCTCTGGAAATGGGGTGGTGACAAGCCTATCCTCCTTAGAAAATTTCGTCCTCGAAATTTAAAGTCAATCACACTCCTCTAGGTCAAACCCCCAACAATCACAGTCAAGAAATTCTACCTATACAACATACAAGATCAGGGTCCTACTGGTCGTGTTATCACAGTCTCAATCAGGGTCACTACACTATCTACCACAGCACAAAGAAAAGTCTAACAGGTACTAATGAAGCACACCACAAGGAATGGAAAAGGACAGGAAGAAGAACAAAGAGACAGACCTGCTAACCCGACACCCGTATCATCGGCCTCCTCGACTGTCAACGCATAAGCCCTGCCCTGCTGGGGTGTATCCCTCTGCTGGTGCGGGGCATGATGCTGTGCCACAGATGGCCTAGCTCCAACTCTCTGATCCTGTGCTCCACCCAATGGAGGTGCAGTGGGGCAATCTCGCATCTGGTGAGCAGCGGATTCACAGAACAAACACACCTTCAACCTTCTCCTACAAATATCCCAAGTGTGTCCTGCCTTCCTGCAGTAGGCACAAGTGGGCACCCTCTGATCCTGACCCTGTTGCGCTGTCTTCTGCACATAGGGACGCTTAGCTGGTCCCGCACTACCACTGGCACTGCCTGAATCATCCCTGTCTCTCTTGGACTTGAGCTCCAAGTTATCCTCTGCTCTCTGAGCATCTCCTACTATCTGCTCAAAAGTTGCCTCGCGGTCGCTCCTGGTCAAAGACTTGACCGCCATAACCAAGTCCTTGCGAAACTTTCTCGCCTTGGCTGCCTCACTCAAGCCATCTACAAATCTGCCAAGACGGCAGAACTCCGCTGCGTACTCGTCCACCGTCATGCTCCCTTGGACGAGTGCCTCAAACTGGCTCTCCAAAGCACTGAGCGCCACATCTGGGAAAAACTTCTCCTTAAAAAGCCTCTTGAAAGCCTCCCAAGTAAGCCCTGGCGCTGCGATCCTCGTATCTGTGCGATACCACGTCAAAGCGAGGTCGAACATTTGACTGCCCGCTGCCTCTATCTGTATGTTGTCTGGAATCTGTGCCAGCCTGAAGATCCCCTCGATCTGCTCTATCCAGTCATCCATGTACAGGATCCCTTCTGTACCACGGAACTCCTTGGGTCGCATCCTCTGAAAGTCGATAATACTGTCCGGCCTCGGATGCTGAATCTGATCTGCCTGTGGCTGAATCTGTGCCACCCTATCCACTGCTGTCATGGCCACCTGGTGGGCGTTCTCAATGCCCAGCCTCATCACATCCACCTGACGGTGCTGCGTGTCCATCATCTCCCTGAAGAATACAAACAACTGCACGGCATCTACTGGAGCAGGAAGTGGTGGAGGAACCACCGGAACGACTGGGGTAGTCCTCGGATGGACAGGTGAAAGAGAATCCCCGAGAGAAGCAGATGCTCCCTCAACCGCAGGAGTGGTGAGTGGAGCGGTAGCAGCTGCCTGAATACGAGCTGGACGAGAGGTAGCAGACCTCTCAGTGGCAACTGCTGGAACGGTACGATGGGATCGTGTCTTCGGAGGCATCCTGGACACAGATCAAAAGAAGTCAATACGGCGCAAGATACGATATCATCAAAGAAGGACAGTAATATTTTAAAAGAAATCAATTTCAGAATAATTAGATCGAAATTGTTCCTAGTCATGATTGAGTACACACTCATCCTAGATCCTATAACAGGCTCGCAGCAGTACAACTAAGTTGTTGTACCACCACGATATCGCACTAATTGCGAATCGAGACCTGCATGGGGCAGCCACCAAAAATGCGTCACGACCCGCACCCGAAAAATCGGGCATGATTCGTGAGTACGTCCAGCCTACGCCGCAGCATCGGCGGTAGAACGCTGTCTAGGTCAACTATCTAGATAATGATCTCACACAAAAATCGGCCATGACCTCTCCAAAAGGAGGGCAACCACACAATCAAGATATAAACCTGTCAAGATCTCAACTCCAAACGGAGGAGCAATAGCATAATGATAATCAAGTACTCAATCACGAATCTAAGCACGATAAGATAACAAAGAAGACTAACAACTCCAAAGTCTAACCAACAACAACTACTACAACAACCACAACATCAATAATAATACATCATCCAAAATAATATACAATACAAGGTCTCAATCCAAAACCAGAGACAAAACCGGTGCTAAAGCTAATAAAAATAACAACAAAGTCCTAGTGATCCCGGCTACCAACCCGGAAATCACTCCTAAACTAGAGGGTCCCTGTCTGCACCATCGACAGGCTCAGGTCCATAAAACGTCGGACACCAATCCTCCGGATACTCTAAAAAATATGTCTAGTCAGGACTGGAGCAAGTACATCTCTAACAGCAGTTCCATTTAAATGATAAAAACTATAAAACAGTTATAGCAAGTAGCAAGAAGAATGAAGCAAGTATGAAACAAGGAAATATGTATAACTGGTGCATAAAGGTAAAGATGCATGGATATCAGAGCAAGATAGTATTAACTGCAAGATACAAAAAATCTACACTAAGAGTAAGTCTGTGCACATGAACGTGTAGTGAGTCTAGCATGAAAAACATGTAGTGAGTCAAGTCCAGAAACATGTAAGTGAGACAAGTCAAGAAATACATGAGAGTCCAGACTATAAAGAATGAACTCGGTGTCTTTGAAATACTTGTTTCGACATGTAAACGGCTAGGGGTAAGTACGGCTCACCGCGCACTGGGTGCGCGGCTGCTATCATTCCAGATTAGACCAGAGGGAGTGATGCCTGATGATTCCAGATGAGAATATTTACATATCTACTCGAGTATTTCCCCGCCCCGACTAATACAAGTGGATCCAAGACCCGACACGCAAATCAAGATGAGTCCAGCCTGAACATGAATGATGCCTGTAGTGATGCCTGTAGTAATTCCAGAATAGAGGCCAGAAACATAAAATGTACGTGTCACAAGTAAATGAATCCAGAAATACCAGTCAGTGTCCCGTGTTATGCCAGAATAATCATATGATACTATACTAGAAGCGGAATCATAATAATCATCAGATAATGAAAACTATCAGAGAATGTACTCGCCTGACGTCCTGAGCAACTGGCGATCCGAACTGGTGTCGCAAGGACCTAATACGAAAAGCAAGGTTAAACATAGTTCTAATGAGTTAAACAGATAAAAATAACTAAAAATAGGCTTCTAGGGTCGTTCTAGGTCAAACGAGTCAAACCGGTGAAATCTGGGTCAAAAAGTCAACTATGGGTCCAAAAAGTCAACTCTAGGTCAAAATTAGGTCAAAAGTTGACTTTGGCGGTCAACCGAGTCAACTACAGTCAAGTCTGGGTCAAACTAGGGTGCTCCTGAATTTCTAGGTCAAACCGAGCTCATTAAGCTAGAAAACTCACAAACTCGCCTCCTTGAGATACCGGGATACCCTCGATATCCGATACCTCAACCTAGGCTATATACCCCGTCTATACCCTCTAAAACCTATGCTAGCACGCGTAAATATATACACATATACATATAAAAATTACTCCAATACTATTCCTAGGCTATTGCTCAAAAACCCCGTTCGAAACCCAATACCTTGGTTATCTTAAGGTATTGAAATACCTCGGTATCTCAAGGTATTGAGATACCGCTCTAAACTCAACCCGACTACCCCTCTAGCTAACTAACTATGCATAAACATATATATCTAGCTATAATCTAGGCTAAAATATAGATATCTAATACATATAGGCATATACCTATATATCTATATATATATCTCACAACACACATATACCTTACCTTATACCCATTCTCAATACATATATATCTATATCTAGTCTCTATACCTTTATATAACTATATGTATAGGATATTATACATATATCTAACACATATAAGTATCTACATAGCTATATGTATCTATATTCACACAATACACATATACACATACCTTATATCTATATACCTTACCTTACCTTACCTTACTCTTAAATATATAAATATATCTATCTAGATATCTAACTGTCTATCTACCTAAATAACTATGTAGTTATCTAGCTATCTATCTAAGTATCTATATATATAACTATCTATTATCTAGTATCTACCTATCTAATATCTATCTAACTAGATACCTATCTATTTATATCTAGATATCTACTTACCTATGTATCTATGTATCTATCTATCTATCTATTTATTTATCTAACTTATCTATCTATCTAACTATAGATATATATATCTATACATATCACTCTCTCCCTCGCTCGCTGCTAGCTGTTGCTGCTGCTTACCCTGCTGCTGCTGCTGCTTAAAACTGCTGCTGCTGCTGCTTTTCATTGCTGCTGCTGCTGCTTTTCATTGCTGCTGCTGCTGCTGCTTTTTACTACTGCTGCTGCTGCTTTTCACTGCTGTTGCTGCTGCTTATTCTGCTGCTGCTGCTGCTTTTCATTGCTGCTACTGCTGCTGCTTTTTAAATGCTGCTGCTGCTGCTGCTTTTTAAATGCTGAAGGCTGCTTTTTAAATGCTGAATGCTGCTGCTGCTGCTGTTCATGCTGCCTGCTGCTGCTGTTCAGTCCACCCCCCTCTCACTCTCACACACACACACACACACACACAACCACATACAGACACACATATATATACATATATCTATATATATATATATATACAACCATATATATATATATATATATATATATATATATATATATATATATATATATATATATATATATATATATATATATATATATATATATATACACACACACACAAGCACACTTACACATACATATATATATATATACACATAGACATGTACACATACAAGCACATAGATATAAATACACACATATATATACAAATATGTATACATAAAACACACATACATATAATTATATACATATATATATATATATATATATATAGACACATATACACTAACACAACACAACACACAACAACACACAAACAACACGCCCCACTCACGTCCAACGACCCCGACACTCACCAACACCCTAAAATATATAAAATATAACTCAAAAACTCTAGCACACACTCTCCGATACTAACCCAACGCGCACACAAGCCCGAAACGAGAAAACCAAGTCGAAATGGCCGTTCGGTCATTTCGACGAACACGTGGTGCGCGGCTCGGAAAACCTCCTGAAACGCACACCAAACGAACTCGAAATCGGCCCAAAATTTATCCACGCACTCTAAACGATGCCTAGATCCTAGAAAAAATGCTACCGCGTCGATTCTAGGCCCGTGGCGAAAATGCACACGCACTTAGAATCGGCGACGACGAAAAGCCCCAATTTTGCCCGAAATACCCGTTTCTTCGCGACACGACTTCCCGTGTCTAAATGGAGACACGCACTCACCCTCTAGACACCCTACAACGTCTACCTAGGTCTATCTAACCTAGGGCATCACCCAAAATTGGGCCAAATTCGGATTTCACCCGAAATTGACACAAAACCTAGTGTTAAAGTCTCTAAACTCACCCAAACTAGTTCCAACTTCCTCCTACGGGTAGGCTTAGGGTCTAGGAGGGTTCTACAACACTAATTACACTACACAAAAATAATTAGCAAGGGGAAAGTTAGGTTTTACCTCTTGGGAGTTGGAATCCCAAGGCCAAAGTTTCAAGAATGCTCCAAATCTACCTCCCTCAAGCTCCAAGCCTCAAATCCAAGCTCCAACACCAAATCTAGGCTCTACCCACCTAGGTTAGGGAAAATGCAAGGTTAGGGCTAGCATAAAAAAGAAGGAATAGAAGAGAGAAAGAAGAAAAATGGAAGAAAGACTTACTTTGGAGGAAGAAGGAGAAGAAAGAAGAAGTGGAGAAGAAGAAGAAGAAGAAGAAGGAAGAAGTGAAGAATAGAGAGAAGGGGAAGAGGGCTGCTGGCTTTGCACGAAAATAGGCTGCTATGAAGGGTCGGCCACCTAATTAAAGGGGTCACACAAGTTTCCAAATTCCCAAAACGCCCCTACTCACTTGGTTTCGGGTTTCGGGTTCCAAAAATACTCAAACTAACTCCAAATCTCTCCAACTAACCTCCTAAAAATATGATAAATATTCTAAAACCCAAAATAAGTCTCACAGGGGTGTGGGCTGGGTCGGACATGGGTCCACTAGGGTCTGACATAGGTCCAGGCTAGCCAAAATCCTAAAACAAACAATAAAAATATAATATAATCATTAATTAAATATAAATACAATTAATAAAAAATAATGCACAATTAACTAAATTAAAAATAAAAAAAATACCCGGCTCTGAAAATGGGGTGGTGACAGAACATGCCATGTCTCGACTGCCAAGATCTTTTCTGGATCAACAAAAATACCATCTCCTGTAACAATATATCCAAGAAATGAGACTCTTTCCAAGAAGAACTCATATTTACTGAGCTTTGCGTATATCTGCTCTCTCCTCATGATTTCTAGAACAATCCGCAGATGCTTCTCGTGCTCCTCGTGGCTCTTTGAATAGACAAGTATATCATCTATGAAGACGACCACGAACTGGTCCAAATACTGATGGAATACTCGATTCATTAAGTCTATAAAGATACCTGGAGCATTGGTCAATCCAAATGGCATGACCAAAAACTCGTAGTGTCTATATCTTGTCCAAAATGCGGTCTTCGGGATATCCTCCTTCCGTACTTTCACCTGGTGATATCCCGATCTCAAATCTATCTTTGAGAACATCTTGGCTCCACTAAGCTGATCAAATAGGTCATCAATGTGTGGCAGTGGATATTTATTCTTCACTGTCACTGCATTCAAGGCTCTATAGTCAATGCACATACGCACTGACCCATCCTTCTTTGGTACAAACAACATTGGTGCTCCCCAGGGTGATGCACTTGGTCGGATGAAACCTTTCTCTTCTAGTTCTTTCAACTGTGTCTTCCGTTCATCCATCTCCTTCTTTGCCAGTCTATAAACATGTGATGCTATGGGTGCTGCTCCCGGTGTCAATTCAATCGAAAACTCTACGTCTCTGTCTGGGGGTAGGCCTGGCAATTCCTCTGGAAAGATGTCTTGGAATTCTGAAATAATGGGATGATAGACGACATCGTCCATTGCGAGCTGCATACCATCAAGAATTTCTGTGGATCCTCGTGCAAACTCAAGTTCAGGCTGGGCTGGTATTTTGAAAAGAATGCTTCCTCCAAAGTAATCGAAGAAAGCGTGATACTTGCTCAGCCAGTCCATTACAAGCACAATATCAAAAGATGGCATAGGAAGGACTAAGAGTCAGGCGTTCATCTCTCTGCCATGTATCACTATAGGACACGATCTACAAATTCTACTAACAGGTACAACTCCTCCTCCGGTAAGAATTTTAACACAACTAGATAAATATGTGGAGGCAATATTGTGTTTGGCAATAAAACTAGATGATATGAATGAGTGGGTGGCTCCCGTATCAAACAATGTCATAGCAGAAAAAGTAAAAGCAAGAGTGATACCTGCTATAACATCAATCTTCTGATTCATGTCATCCACTTTCATTACAAAAGCTTGTCCATTCCTCTGTGGTTGTCCCTGTCTGGCTCTCACGAATTGATCCTCCTGTGCAGGTAGCGGTGGTCCTCGTTGAAATCTCCCTACTGCTGGAGGTCGAGGTGCTCCTGGTCTCATCATTTTCTGAGCTGGCTTCGGTGCTGGAAGCGCTAGCCTCTGTGCTGGCGGTGGAAGTGTCAATGCTTGTTGCATATGACAGTCTTTCATCATATGCTGTCCGAAACCATATCTCATACATTGTCCTAGGTGAGTTCGACAGTCTATCATAATATGTCCGCGTTTCCCACAATAATAGCAGTAGGGCTTCTCTGGGATCTGGTACGGTCCTGCTCTGTGCTGGTACTGCTGTTACTGAGCTAAAGGACGTCTGATAGGTCCTCCTTGTTGTGTTCTTGCTGGTCCTTGCTGTATCCTTGCGGGTCCTTGTTGCGTCCTCAGCTGACCTCATTTTCCTTTGCTGATGGTTTCTTGCAATCTGGCTTCTGTCAGTAATTTGGCATAAGAGATTTGGGACTGGGAGCTAGTGTAGTGTTGGAGCTCTGAGTCAGCCCGCGATGAAACCTCTTAGCCTTGGCCAAGTCATCTGGTATCAGGGTAGCGCCATATTTACTAAGGTGACTAAACTCGGTATCATACTCGTCCACTGTTCTGTTCCCCTGTTACAGGTGGAGAAACTGATCGTACAATGCATCTTTGACGGTGTCCGGGAAGTACTTCCTTTCAAAGTACTCCAAGAACTGCTTCCAAGTCTGGTATGTACCCAACTGGCGCTCCATGGATTCCCACCAGTGATGAGCATTACCATATAGAAGCGTTCTTACACCTGTCATCCATATGTCTGCAGGTAGCTGCGATACCTCTAATAACTTTTGAGTGTGAGTGATCCAGTTGGTAGTTTCCTCTGGGCTTTTAATGTCTTTGTATGGCCTTGGACCCATCTGTATAAAGTCCTTTACTGAACTAACTCTAGCTCGAGGTACTGGAGCTAGTGCTTGAGCTGGTACAGTAGCCTGTGCAGTCATCCTCTCAAGTGCTGTCAGAAATTCTTGTCTCTGCTCGGCTGCTTGTTGCCTCTGTTCCTGCATCATCATCTGGAAGAATTGGAACAGCTGTGCCTGATCATCCTGCGGTATCGATGAAATTGGAAGGTTCCCATTAGGTGAAACGGGAAGATCAGATGGAACTGGATTGTGAATCTGTCCATCTGGTCCCGGAAGTCTAGGAATTGTTGAGGTCCCTCCTTGAGTCTGACCATTGACTCCAGGAGTTGTGTCACCATCGGCGACAGTACATCTATTCTGCATATCCATTTCTCTGTAGGTGATGTATGCAACGTTTAAAAGAAGTACATGAAATATTAAAGAGAATGTAGAAGCATGAAATATGCTGGGAAATTGTTCGCGTATTTTACAGTCAAAAAAACCCCCCTAACATATATGAAGTCCCTCCCTGCGTAAAACAGGGCTTCAAGGTTGTTTGTGTAAACAGGTTGCTAAGTTGTCCGCGTAAAGCAGAGCTTCAAGATAGTTTAACGTAAAGTAGAGCTTCAGAGCTGTCTGCGTAAAGTAGAGATTCAAGGCTGTCCGCATAAAACAGAGATTCAAGGAAGTTTGGCGTAAAGTAGAGATTCAAAGCTGTCTACGTAAAACAGAGATTCAAGGAAGTTTGGCGTAAAGTAGAGCTTCAGAGCTGACCGTGTAAAACATGGCTTTAGAGCTGTCTGCGTAAAAGGTTGTTATACTTTCCTGCATAAAGTCTGCGTAAAAAGGTTTGCTATACTTCCTGCGTAAAGTCTGCGTAAAAGTCTGCGTAAAAGGTTTCATGCGTAAAGTCTGCGTAAAAGGTTTCCTGCATAAAGTCTACGTAAAAAGGTTTGCTATACTTCCTGCGTAAAGTCTAAAATACGTTGTTTTAATGCAGCGTAAAGTTGTACGAGGAACTCTTCGTATTCCTCGGATAAATTTGTCAGACAAATCAGTGAACCTGACATCTGACAAAAGTACTGCACGATGATCGAGAGGACGACTGTGATGATGATTTTGCACAGAGATCCAGGTTGTCATTTAGTGACATATTTGATACAAGTTGTTTTTACGCATTCAAAAGAAAGAAAAAAAGAGTCTTCTGAATACGCTGCCTACAGAAATGAGTTTTTACGCTCAAGACAAGACAAACTTGACAGAAATGAGTTTTTACGCTCAAGACAAGACAAAATCAGATGCCACATCAAAAGCTGTTTTTGTACATAGGTCTAGGCATATCTCTGCATTTAATGCACGTGATTTGTTTTTGACTGAGAAAGCTAAGACTGTGACAAATACGCTCACATCACCATCCTTACATTTTACGCCAACCAGGCTATTTTACGCTGGTTGTCTATTATTCATGAATCATCAAGTTTACGCAGGGACAGTTACCTATGTAGCTTGTATGCCATGATCTTATAAAGGGATACGTGTCATACGCAGATTGAACGTGGGTAGCAGTTGTCATAATCGCAGCATAAAGGAGGCAATCTTCTTCATGGTTTGGCCTTTTACGCCAACAAGACAGTCATTTGGTTTTTTTACGCCAACTAGGCAGTCATTTGGCCTTTAAGCCAACAAGACAGTCATTTAGCTTTTACGCCAATAAGACAGTCATTTGGCTTTTATGCCAACAAGACAGTCATTTGATTAATCTCTATAAATAGAGACCCCTGGTCACAGCGTAAAGGATTTTTGGCGTAAAACTTTGTTTATCCAAACATAGGATGGTTGAAAGGAAGAATAATATTTTTGCCAATCGTGGATGAGATTCTTATACTCTATTCCTATACGCAGGCTTGTTCGGTACAGTTACGTAACCGAGACAATATATTCTTGACCTGCATGGTCCACCACCAAAAACATGTCACGCCCCAGTCCCAAACTACGTAGGACTAGGAATACGTAACACGCCCAGCCGTATGTATACGAACTCCAATATATGGAAACCATATACACACGTACGTTGTACATGAATATCTGTCACCACCCCATTTCCAGAGCCGGATATTTTTTTTATTTTAATTTGGATTAATTGTGCATTATTTATAATTAATTGTATTTATATTTAATTAGTGATTGCATTATTTTTTATTATTTTTTATTTTGATTGTTTTAGGGTTTTGGCTAGCCTTGACCCATGTCAGACCCTAGTGGACCCATGTCCGACCCAGCCCACACCCTTGTGAGAATTATTTTAGGGCTTAGAAATATTTATTTTATTTTTAGAAGGTTAGTGGGAGAGATTTGGAGTTAGTTTGAGTGCTTTTGGAACCCGAAACCCAAACCGAGAGTTAGGAGGGCATTTTGGGCATTTGGTGATTAGTGTAACCCCCTTTATTATTTCTTGGCCGGCCCCAACCCTTCCCACACCCGCACACAGCAGCCCCACAGCCCCCATTTCCATTTTTCTTCTTCTTCTTCATTCTTCTTCTTCTTCACTTCTTCTTTCTTCTTCCTTCCTTCCAAAGTAAGTTCCTCTTCCTATTTTCTTCCTTCTTTCTTCCATTCCTTCTTTATTTATGAACCCTAACCCTACATTCTTCCCTAACCTAGGTGGGTAGAGCCTAGATTTGGTGTTGGAGCTTGGATTTGAGGCTTGGAAGCTTGGATTGGAGGATTTGGAGCATTTTTGAGACTTTGGCTTGGGATTCCAACTCCCAAGAGGTAAACCCTAAATTTCCCCTTGTAATTACTCTTTTATAGTGTAATTAATATTTTAGAACCTTCCTAGACCCTTAGGCTACCCGTGGGAGAAAGTTGGAACTAGTTGGGTAGTGTTTGGAGACTTTAACACTAGGTTTTGTGTCAATTTCGGGTAAAATCCGAATTTGGCCCAATTTTGGGTGATGCCCTAGGTTAGACGGACCTAGGTAGACATTGTCGGGTGTCTTGAGGGTGAGTGCGTGTCTCCGTTCGGACATGGAAAGCCGCGTCGCGGAGAAACGGGCGTTTCGGGCAAAATTGGGGCTTTTCGTCGTCGCCGATTCTAAGTGCATGCGCGTTTCCGCCACGGACCTAGAATCGATGCGGGAGCACATTTTCTAGGATTTAGACATCGTGTAGAGCGCGTGGGTAAATTTTGGGCCGATTCCGAGTTCGTTTGGTGTGCGTTTCAGGAGGTTTTCCGAGCCGCGCACCACGTGTTCGTCGAAATGACCGAATGGCCATTTCGACTTGGTTTCCTCGTTTCGGGCTTGTGCGCGCATTGGGTTAGTATCGGAGAGTGTGTGCTAGAGTTTTTGAGCTATATTTTATATATTTTAGGGCGTTGGTGAGTGTCGGGGTCGTTGGACGTGCGTAGGTGGGGCGTTGTGAGCGTTGTGTGCATCGTTGTGGTAGTGTTGTGTTTGTGTATATATGTCTCTCTATATATATTTATTTGTGTGTGTGTTCCTATATATATATATATATATATATATATATATATATATATATTTCTATTTATATAGATATGTGTGGTTATGTGTTTGTGAGTGTGTTAGTGAGTGCTAGTGTATGTGTGTAGGTGAGTGCTTGTGCGAGTGTGTGCTAGTGTGTAGGTGAGTGTGTGTGAGTGTGAGTGAGTGCCTATATATATATATATATATATATATATATATATATATATATATATATATATATATATATATATATATATATATATATATATATATATATATATGAGTTTGAGTGAGTGTGTATATATGTATTTATATATATATGTAGGAGTGTTTGTGTGTGGGGTTGTGTGTTTGTGAGAGTGTGTGAGTGTGAGTGTGAGTGTGTGTGTTGATAGTGTTGTGAGTGTGTGTGTGTATTAGTGTGTGAGTGTGCTAGTGTGTGTGTTAGAGTGTGTAGATGAGTGTGAATATATATATAGATATCTAGTTATATATATGTATATATATGTATGTATATATATATATATATATAGTGATATATATATAGGGGTGTATGTATATAGGTGTGTGTTTGAGAGGGGGGGACTGCTGAACAGTGCTGCAGCAGCAGCAGAATATACAGCAGCAGCAACAGCAAGCTGGGCATCAGCAGCAGCAGTCCTAGCAGCTGCAGCAGCAGCTAGGCTAGCAGCCACAGCAGCAGTTTGCAGCAGCAGGAGCAGCAGCAAGGTGAGGAGCAATGCGAGGGAGAGGGAGAGAGAGATATATATATATAAGTATATAGATAAATAGTTAGATAGATAAGTGGATAACTAGTTAGATTATTAGATAGATAGATGGTTAAATAGATGGGTATCTAGTTAGATAGTTAGTTAAATATATAGATAGGTAGATGATAGTTGGATAGATATATTAGATAGATAGATAGGTATGTATGGTTAATAGATAAATAGATACGTAGATAGTTAATAGATAGATAACTACGTAGCTAGATATATTGATAGATAGATAGATAATTAGGTAGATAGATAGCTAGATTTATAGATAAGGTAAATAGAATTATAGATAGATAAATAGAGGAATAAATAGAAGGTTGGATAGATACATAGGTAGATAGGTAGTTATCTATCTAAGGTATATATATATCTATATACATATAGTTATATCAATACCTAGAGATATCTAGATAGTATAGTCATATATTTATGCGTAGGGTAAGGTAATGGGTATTAGTATATATGTGTGTGGATATCTATATATATAGGTAAATACATACTTAGATATATATAATTATGGTAGATATCTATACTACCTAGCCTAGATTAATAACTAGGTGCATAATTAGTAGCTAGATAGCTAGTTAGAGGGGTTTTAGAGCGAAACCTCAATACCTTGAGATACCGAGGTATCTCAATACCTTAAGATAACCAAGGTATTGGGTTTCGAGCGGGGTTTTTGAGCAATAGCCTAGGAATAGTATTGGAGTGATTTTTATATGTATATGTGTATATATTTACGCGTGCTAGCATAGGTTTTAGAGGGTATAGGCAGGGTATATAGCGTAGGTTGAGGTATCGGATACCGAGGGTATCCCGGTATCTCAATGAGGTGAGTTTGTGAGTTTTCTAGCTTAATGACCTCGGTTTGACCTAGAATTTCAGGAGCACCCTAGTTTGACCCAGACTTGACCGTAGTTGACTCGGTTGACCGCCAAAGTCAACTTTTGACCTAGTTTTGACCTAGAGTTGACTTTTTGGACCCAGAGTTGACTTTTTGACCCAGATTTCACCGGTTTGACCCGTTTGACCTAGAACGACCCTAGAAGCCTATTTTTAGTTATTTTATATCTGTTTAACTCTTTAGAACCCTGTTTAACCTTGCTTTTCGTATTAAGTCCTTGCGACACTAGTTCGGATCGCCAGTTGCTCAGGACGTCAAGCGAGTACATTCTCTGATAGTTTTTATTATTTGATGATTATTATGATTCAGCTTCTAGTATAGTATCATCTGATTATTCTGGCACAACACGGGACACTGACTGGTATTTCTGGATTCATTTACTTGCGACACGTATATTTCATGTTTCTGGCCTCTATTCTGGAATTACTACTGGCATCACCTACAGGCATCACTACAAGCATCACTCATGTTCAGGCTGGACTCATCTTGATTTGCGTGTCGGGTCTTGGATCCACTTGTATTAATCGGGGCGGGGAAATACTCGAGTAGACATGTAAATATTCCTATCTGGCATCATCAGGAATCACTCTCTCTGGTCTAATCTGGAATGATAGCAGCCGCGCACCCAGTGCGCGGTGAGCCGTACTTACCCCTAGCCGTTTACATGTCGAAACAAGTATTTCAAAGACACCGAGTTTATTCTTTATAGTCTGGACTCTCATGCATTTCTTGACTTGTCTCACTTACATGTTTCTGGACTTGACTCACTACATGTTTTTCATGCTGGACTCACTACACGTTCATGTGCACGGACTTGATCTTAGCTTAGATTTCTTGTATCTTGCAGTTATTACTATCTTGCTCTGATATCCATGCATCTTTACCTTTATGCACCAGTTATACATATTTCCTTGTTTCATACTTGCTTCATTCTTCTTGCTACTTGCTATAACTGTTTTATAGTTTTTATCATTTAAATGGAACTGCTGTTAGAGATGTACTTGCTCCAGTCCTGACTGGACATATTTTTCAGAGTATCCGGAGGAGTGGTGTCCGACGTTTTATGGACCTGAGCCTGTCGACGGTGCAGACAGGGACCCTCTAGTTTAGGAGTAATTTCCGGGTTAGTAGCCGGGATCACTAGGACCTTGTTGTTTTATTAGCTTTAGCACCGGATTTGTCTCCGGTTTTGGTTGGAGACCTTGTATTGTATATTATTTTGGATATTGGTGTATTATTATTATGGATGTTGTGGTTGTTGTAGTAGTTATTCTTGGTTAGACTTTATAGCTGTTAGTCTTCTTGTTATCTTATCGTACTTAGATTCGTGATTGAGTACTTGATTGTCATTGTGATATTTGCTCCTCCGTTTGGAGTTGAGATCTTGACAGGTTTATATTGTTTGTGTGGTTGCCCTCCTTTTGGAGAGGTCATGGCCAATTTTTGTGTGAGATTATTATCTAGATAGTTGACCTAGACAGCGTTCTACCGCCGATGCTGCGGCGTAGGCTGGACGTACCCACGATTCATGCCCGATTTTCCGAGTGCGGGTCGTGACACGTTTTTGGTGGCGGTCCCATGCAAGTCTCGATTCGCAATTAGTGCGATATCGTGGTGGTACAACAACTTAGTTGTACTGCTGCGAGCCTGCTATAGGATCTAGGATCTAGGATGAGAGTGTACTCAATCATGACTAGGAACAATTCCAATCTAATTATTCTGAAATTACTTTCTTTTGAAATATTACTGTCCTTCTTTGATGATATCGTATCTTGCACCGTATTGACTTCTTTTGATCTGTGTTCAGGATGCTTCCGAAGACACGATCTCATCGTACCGTTCCAGCAGTTGCCACTGAGAGGTCTGCTACCTCTCGTCCAGCTCGTATTCAGGCAGCTGCTACCGCTCCACTCACCACTCCTGCGGTTGAGGGAGCATCTGCTTCTTTCGGGGATCCTCCTTCACCTTTCGATCCGAGGACTACCCCAGTCGTTCCGGTGGTTCCTCCACCACTTCCTGCTCCAGTAGATGCCGCACAGTTGTTTGCGTTCTTTAGGGAGATGATGGACGCGCAGCACCGTCAGGTAGATGTGATGAGGCTGGGCATTGAGAATGTCCACCAGGTGGCCATGACAGCAGTGGATAGGGTGGCACAGATTCAGCCATAGGCAGATCAGATTCAGCATCCGAGGCCTGGCAGTATTATCGACTTTCAGAGGATACGGCCCAAGGAGTTCCGTGGTACAGAAGGTATCCTGTACGCGGATGACTGGATAGAGCAGATTGAGGGCATCTTCAGGCTGGCGCAGATTCCAGACAGCATGCAGATAGAGGCAGCGGGCAGTCAGATGTTCGACCTCGCTTTGACATGGTATCGCACAGATACGAGGATTGCAGCGCCAGGGCTTACTTGGGAGGCTTTTAAGAGGCTTTTTAAGGAGAAGTTTTTCCCAGATGTGGCGCTCAGTGCTTTGGAGAGCCAGTTTGAGGCACTCGTCCAGGGGAGCATGACGGTAGATGAGTACGCAACAGAGTTCTGCCGTCTGGGCAGATTTGTGGATGGCTTGAGCGAGGCAGCCAAGGCGAGGAAGTTTCGCAAGGGCTTGGTCATGGCGGTCAAGTCTTTGACCAGGAGCGACCGCGAGACGACTTTTGAGCAGATAGTAGGAGATGCTCAGAGAGCAGAGGATAACTTGGAGCTCAAGTCCAAGAGAGGCAGGGATGATTCATGCAGTGCCAGTGGTAGTGCAGGACCAGCTAAGCGTCCCTATGTGCAGAAGGCAGCACAACAGGGTCAGGATCAGAGGGTGCCCACTTGTGCCTACTGCAGGAAGGCAGGACACACCTGGGATGTTTGTAGGAGGAGGCTGAAGGTGTGTTTGTTCTGTGGATCCGCTGCTCACCAGATGCGAGATTGCCCCACTGCACCTCCATTGGGTGGAGCACAGGATCAGAGAGTTGGAGATAGGCCATCTGTGGCACAGCATCATGCCCCGCACCAGCAGAGGGATACACCCCAGCAGGGCAGGGCTTATGCGTTGACGGTCGAGGAGGCCGATGCTACGGATGTCGGGTTAGCAGGTCTGTCTCTTGTTTCTTCTTCCTGTCCTTTCTATTCCTTGTGGTATGCTTCATTAGTACCTGTTAGATTTTTTTGTGTGCTGTGGTAGATAGTGTAGTGACCTCGATTGAGACTGTAATAACACGACCAGTAGGACCCTGATCTTGTATGTTGTTTAGGTAGAATTTCTTGACTGTGATTGTTGGGGGTTTGACCTAAAGAGAGTGTGATTGACTTTAAATTTCGAGGACAAAATTTTCTAAGGAGGATAGGCTTGTCACCACCCCATTTCCAGAGCCGGGTATTTTTTTATTTTAATTTGGGTTAATTGTGCATTATTTATAATTAATTGTATTTATATTTAATTAGTGATTGTATTATTTATTATTATTTTTTATTTTGATTGTTTTAGGGTTTTGGCTAGCCTGGAACCATGTCAGACCCTAGTGGACCCATGTCCGACCCAGCCCACACCCTTGTGAGAATTATTTTGGGGCTTAGAAATATTTATTTTATTTTTAGAAGGTTAGTGGGAGAGATTTGGAGTTAGTTTGAGTGCTTTTGGAACCCGAAACCCAAACCGAGAGTTAGGAGGGCATTTTGGGCATTTGGTGATTAGTGTAACCCCCTTTATTATTTCTTGGCCGGCCCCAACCCTTCCCACACCCGCACACAGCAGCCCCACAGCCCCCATTTCCATTTTTCTTCTTCTTCTTCATTCTTCTTCTTCTCCACTTCTTCTTTCTTCTTCCTTCCTTCCAAAGTAAGTTCCTCTTCCTATTTTCTTCCTTCTTTCTTCCATTTCTTCTTTATTTGTGAACCCTAACCCTACATTCTTCCCTAACCTAGGTGGGTAGAGCCTAGATTTGGTGTTGGAGCTTGGATTTGAGGCTTGAAAGCTTGGATTGGAGGATTTAGAGCATTTTTGAGACTTTGGCTTGGGATTCCAACTCCCAAGAGATAAACCCTAAATTTCCCCTTGTAATTACTCTTTTATAGTGTAATTAATATTTTAGAACCTTCCTAGACCCTTAGGCTACCCGTGGGAGGAAGTTGGAACTAGTTGGGTAGTGTTTGGAGACTTTAACACTAGGTTTTGTGTCAATTTCGGGTGAAATCCGAATTTGGTCCAATTTTGGGTGATGCCCTAGGTTAGACGGACCTAGGTAGACGTTGTCGGGTGTCTTGAGGGTGAGTGCGTGTCTCCGTTCGGACACGGGAAGCCGCGTCGCGGAGAAACGGGCGTTTCGGACGAAATTGGGGCTTTTCGTCGTCGCCGATTCTAAGTGCGTGCGCGTTTCCGCCACGGACCTAGAATCGATGCGGGAGTACATTTTCTAGGATCTAGACATCGTGTAGAGCGTGTGGGTAAATTTTGGGCCGATTCCGAGTTCGTTTGGTGTGCGTTTCAGGAGGTTTTTCGAGCCGCGCACCACGTGTTCGTCGAAATGACCGAATGGCCATTTCGACTTGGTTTTCTCGTTTCGGGCTTGTGCGCGCGTTGGGTTAGTATCGGGGAGTGTGTGCTAGAGTTTTCGAGCTATATTTATATATTTTAGGGCGTTGGTGAGTGTCGGGGTCGTTGGGCGTGCGTAGGTGGGGCGTTGTGAGCGTTGTGTGCATCGTTGTGGTAGTGTTGTGTTTGTGTATATATGTCTCTATATATATATTTATTTGTATGTGTGTTCCTATATATTTATATATATATATTTCTATTTATATAGATATGTGTGGTTATGTGTTTGTGAGTGTGTTAGTGAGTGCTAGTGTATGTGTGTAGGTGAGTGCTTGTGCGAGTGTGTGCTAGTGTGTAGGTGAGTGTGTGTGAGTGTGAGTGAGTGCCTATATATATATATATATATATATATATATATATATATATATATATATATATATATGAGTTTGAGTGAGTGTGTATATATGTATTTATATATATATGTAGGAGTGTTTGTGTGTGGGGTTGTGTGTTTGTGAGAGTGTGTGAGTGTGAGTGTGTGTGTTGATAGTGTTGTGAGTGTGTGTGTGTATTAGTGTGTGAGTGTGCTAGTGTGTGTGTTAGAGTGTGTAGATAAGTGTGAATATATATATAGATATCTAGTTATATATATGTATATATATGTATGTATATATATATATATATATAGTGATATATATATAGGGGTGTATGTATATAGGTGTGTGTTTGAGAGGGGGGGACTGCTGAACAGTGCTGCAGCAGCAGCAGAATGTACAACAGCAGCAACAGCAAGCTGGGCATCAGCAGCAGCAGTCCTAGCAGCTGCAGCAGCAGCTAGGCTAGCAGCCACAGCAGCAGTTTGCAGCAGCAGTTTGCAGCAGCAGGAGCAGCAGCAAGGTGAGGAGCAATGTGAGGGAGAGGGAGATATATATATATATATATATATATATATATATATATATATATATATATATATATATATATATATATATATATATAAGTATATAGATAAATAGTTAGATAGGTAAGTGGATAACTAGTTAGATTATTAGATAGATAGATGGTTAAATAGATGGGTATCTAGTTAGATAGTTAGTTAAATATATAGATAGGTAGATGATAGTTGGATAGATATATTAGATAGATAGATAGGTATGTATGGTTAATAGATAAATAGATACGTAGATAGTTAATAGATAGATAACTACGTAGCTAGATATATTGATAGATAGATAGATAATTAGGTAGATAGATAGCTAGATTTATAGATAAGGTAAATAGAATTATAGATAGATAAATAGAGGAATAAATAGAAGGTTGGATAGATACATAGGTAGATAGGTAATTATCTATCTAAGGTATATATATATCTATATACATATAGTTATATCAATACCTAGAGATATCTAGATAGTATAGTCATATATTTATGCGTAGGGTAAGGTAATGGGTATTAGTATATATGTGTGTGGATATCTATATATATAGGTAAATACATACTTAGATATATATAATTATGGTAGATATCTATACTACCTAGCCTAGATTAATAACTAGGTGCATAATTAGTAGCTAGATAGCTAGTTAGAGGAGTTTTAGAGCGAAACCTCAATACCTTGAGATACCGAGGTATCTCAATACCTTAAGATAACCAAGGTATTGGGTTTCGAGCGGGGTTTTTGAGCAATAGCCTAGGAATAGTATTGGAGTAATTTTTATATGTATATGTGTATATATTTACGCGTGCTAGCATAGGTTTTAGAGGGTATAGGCGGGGTATATAGCGTAGGTTGAGGTATCGGATACCGAGGGTATCCCGGTATCTCAAGGAGGTGAGTTTGTGAGTTTTCTAGCTTAATGACCTCGGTTTGACCTAAAATTTCAGGAGCACCCTAGTTTGACCCAGACTTGACCGTAGTTGACTCGGTTGACCGCCAAAGTCAACTTTTAACCTAGTTTTGACCTAAAGTTGACTTTTTGGACCTAGAGTTGACTTTTTGACCCAGATTTCACCGGTTTGACCCGTTTGACCTAGAACGACCCTAGAAGCCTATTTTTAGTTATTTTATATCTGTTTAACTCTTTAGAACCCTGTTTAACCTTGCTTTTCGCATTAGGTCCTTGCGACACTAGTTCGGATCGCCAGTTGCTCAGGACGTCAGGCGAGTACATTCTCTAATAGTTTTCATTATCTGATGATTATTATGATTCAGCTTCTAGTATAGTATCATCTGATTATTCTGGCACAACACGGGACACTGACTGGTATTTCTGGATTCATTTACTTGCGACACGTACATTTCATGTTTCTGGCCTCTATTCTGGAATCACTACTGGCATCACCTACAGGCATCACTCATGTTCAGGCTGGACTCATCTTGATTTGCGTGTCGGGTCTTGGATCCACTTGAATTAGTCGAGGCGGGGAAATACTCGAGTAGACATGTAAATATTCCTATCTAGCATCATCAGGAATCACTCCCTCTGGTCTAATCTGGAATGATAGCAGCCGCGCACCCAGTGCGCGGTGAGCCGTACTTACCCCTAGCCGTTTACATGTCGAAACAAGTATTTCAAAGACACCGAGTTCATTCTTTATAGTCTGGACTCTCATACATTTCTTGACTTATCTCACTTACATATTTCTGGACTTGACCCATTACATGTTTTTCATGCTGGACTCACTACACGTTCATGTGCACGGACTTGATCTTAGCTTAGATTTCTTGTATCTTGCAGTTATTACTATCTTGCTCTGATATCCATGCATATTTACCTTTATGCACCAGTTATACATATTTCCTTGTTTCATACTTGCTTCATTCTTCTTGCTACTTGCTATAACTGTTTTATAGTTTTTATCATTTAAATGGAACTGCTGTTAGAGATGTACTTGCTCCAGTCCTGACTGGACATATTTTTTAGAGTATCCGGAGGAGTGGTGTCCGACGTTTTATGGACCTGAGCCTGTCGACGGTGCAGACAGAGACCCTCTAGTTTAGGAGTGATTTCCGGGTTGGTAGCCGGGATCACTAGGACCTTGTTGTTTTATTAGCTTTAGCACCGGATTTGTCTCCGGTTTTGGTTGGAGACCTTGTATTGTATATTATTTTGGATATTGGTGTATTATTATTATGGATGTTGTGGTTGTTGTAGTAGTTGTTGTTGGTTAGACTTTATAGCTGTTAGTCTTCTTGTTATCTTATCGTGCTTAGATTCGTGATTGAGTACTTGATTATCATTGTGATATTTGCTCCTCCGTTTGGAGTTGAGATCTTGACAGGTTTATATTGTTTGTGTGGTTGCCCTCATTTTGGAGAGGTCATGGCCGATTTTTGTGTGAGATTATTATCTAGATAGTTGACCTAGACAGCGTTCTACCGCCGATGCTGCGGCGTAGGCTGGACGTACCCATGACTCATGCCCGATTTTTGGGTGCGGGTCGTGACAATATCCAATCCACCAGTGGTAATATACTATCACAACAAGTCACACACAGTCTATATCTCATCCACAGTACAAATAATAAGTAGGAATAAAGAGCTGAATAATAACTGAATATCAAAGATGAATATCAAGTCTGATAGTCGGATGGAAACAAATCCACTACAAAACGACTATATTGAAGTAGCAACAAGGATCTCTAAACAACGGTAATAAAATCACAGATACTCCGAAGGTAAGACCTCCTCAGTCTGGTAAGTAGCGTCAGGTCCAGGTTCGTACTCCTGCGGATACTCCTGTTTGTCCATATCTGGAAAGGGACCAGGTCCTCAGAGGGACGTAACAAGATACATAATAACATGCCAATAAGTACTGAAAAATAAACATCCAACGGGTCGCCTAACCGTCTAAGTGAATGCAATTTGAGAACAACTTTCCATCAAGTGGGCTATCTGGCCATAAAGTGGGATTGGCATGATTCTCTCGAAGAATCAGGAGCCTACAAAGCATGTCGTCTTTTGAACGACAGAGGCCGCCAAGTAGTATGGGGGTCATCACGACTGCGTATCTCCGGCGGAGCGTACGGGTTACATAAAAAAGAAAGTGCAAAGGAGCCCAATTGTCTTACTTGTTATTCTTTCCACCCCATGCTCTAAGCATGCCACATCCATGACACGATAAAACCTCTAAATAACTGCCATGTCTACTAGCATACAAAGTTTCTATCAGCAGTTATCCCTATCTATCGCACGACCTATACGTACCAGTGGCCAGCCGAATACGCAAGTCCGTGTCCTATATGTGACTCACAGTCGTGTAAGAATAGTGTCATGACCAATAAAACATAAAATGTCTCATGATAATGGGATGGTCTCATAAAGTAGGTCCAATGCAATTACATAAATAAAAGTAGAATATGACGACATCGTCGTTGCACCCAAGTCTCCTTGGACGCACAATTTATATAGCAATTAAAATAAATAAACTAAATACGCAAAAATAAAATATGCATGCATCATATGGAATATAAATAATAGTACGATGGTAAGGTATACTTGCTTGGTAAGAAATCTGTATAGTGCAAGCGTCCAAAACGGTGTTAAGTTTGGTGGAAGAATTGGGGATAGGGTTTGGGGTGTACTGCATGGGATATATATAGGGAAAAAGGTCGGTTCCGTGGGGGCTATTTTAGTGGTTTTAAAAACCACTGCTGCTGTTTCTTTCTTTTTTTTGTTTTGGTTTTGGTTTTGGGAGAGTTTAGTAATATAATAGGTAAAGAGGTGGTGGAATGAGTCAGCTCACACGCGCGAAGAAGGGAAAGAAAAGTTGGTTTTTGCTGCTGCTGTTAATATTTTGCTCTCCTAACGGGTCCGGGTAGGGCTAAACGGGTAGTGGGTTTAGGATAGAGGGTTTGGGTTAGAATAGGGTTTGGGTTTCGGGTTGAGATCCAATAGGAATTTCTTTTTCTTTTCTAATTAATATATATATATATATATATATATATATATATATATATATATATATATATGTATATATATGTATATATAAAAAATTCTAAAAATTATATTTGTGCATACCATTAAGCTAGCAACGGTCCAAAGGGTCTTCTACATGGAATAAATTAGAAAAAAATTTATAATGGCTCCATAATTTCTCTAAATGTACAAATCTCAAATAAAAATTAAATAAAATCTATTTCCTCTATTTAGCTCATAACTACTAAATAAATTAAATAATTAATTAATAATAAAAAAAATATTAATACGATTTTCAGAATTAGGGGTTTTACAATTCCCGTTAATGACCAGGTCCTTTATGGCTATGCCAACGACAATTGTTCATATAGATAAGTCATCCTCGCTTAACGGCTATCCACTTGCGAGTCATTGCATCGGGTCAAGAATATCGAAAATGCCTGAACGATCATGGTTATAAGATACTTGTACATGAATTGAATACTTCAACATCTTATACAACATACCTGATATTCCGTGTAACTCGTGCACCCGAAATACAATCTCGTTCACAACACTTGTGTTTGCATATGCTAGTGCCATTGGATTTTATTATATGAATGCTTGTGCTTGTATTAACTATCTTTGCCTTGGACAGGGAAGGAAAAATGGTAAGTTGGTAAGTTTTGCCGTGTCTCCTCTTATGTCATACGGCGCACTGCCACACGAGTTAGGCTATTCAATATTTGCCATGAAACTGATCCTAAGGCAACTAGAAAGACAACATAATAGTTGGTGCACGGAACCTATATTACGTGTTTGGATTTGTCGAGCGGGCGAGTAGCCTCCCCACCAGTGCATTCATGTACTGATAATCCACTAGATTGTTTGCAGGGTGCGGGAGAACCTCCTTCGGTACAGATGCCTCCTTCGTGCGTGCTAAGGCGTGGAGATCACTCTGAAGCCTTGGAGCGCTGCATCCGGAACTGAAGCACATATACAAGACATAATGTTGGAACATCGCCTATAAGTTATTTCACAAATGTAGCCACTTGGCATGCTTTTACTATTTCAGAGAGAGAGAGAGGCTTGAGAGACTTATAATCTCGGCTATACGCCGCCTGTAACACTTGTTCAATATCAATAAAGAGTTATTTTTACTTCAACTTGTGTTATTCAATGCTTCCGCTATTGTCGACTCAGTGAACTAGTTACCAATCGCCTATGTGTTTATAATTCTGCTGCACTCGGACAATCTGTGCGACTATGTGGCTTAGACCTCTTACCACCAGCCAAAACCAAGGCCTTGCACTGGCGCGACTCACGCTCGTGCGTTATCACGCCCAGATGGGCCAAAACGATCATCCCGCGGGAGCGCTGGTGTCACGACCCGCATCCGGTTATTCGGGCACGAGTGCGTGGGCACGTCCAGCCTACGCCGCAGTGTCGGCGGGTTCGGGTCGGACAGACCCGACCCGGCCCATTAGGGAAACGGATCCGGGCTTGCGGGTTCGGGTCGCGGGTTGGACCCGGATCTGACCCGCAGCCAAGGGTTGGGCTGGGCCAGCTTGGTTTGGGCTGGGTTGGGTATTTAAAATAAATAAATCAATAAATAATTAATTACATAATAATAGTTTTTAGGTATTTTAAAATAGGTCCGGGGCCCAATAAATTCTAGAAAAATTACCCTAAGTCCAGTTTTTAATTCTACACCATAAAATATTATTTCCATAATATTTTAATATTATTTATTAACAATTAAAAATCATTTAATAATTCAAAACCCTGAATTTAATTACAAAAAATCCCAAAAAAATCCAGAAAATTGTGAAAAATCCAAGTTTAATATTTTTGAAGAATCAGGGGTTTACAATCTACCCAACTTATAAAAATTTCGTCCTCAAAATTAAAATAAGCCATAATCTGTTAACCCTTCATGTACATAAGGCAAGTCAATCGCAATCTCCTTGCGATAATTAAAATCCTAATCCTATCCACTGCAATCACTTCAAGGTTAAGATGACTACTGTTCCAATCAAAATTCAACCTATGGTTATCACTTCTTACTTTCTCAAATTATCCAACAGGCAGATTTTAGAGTAAGTCCTTATAACATCTTCAAGGATTGCACATGCTTATGACCTTGCCTTACTATTCTAACTATCATAATTCCTCTAGAAGTGATTCGAGTCCAACAGTATTCCCATTGTATGCTCCAAACTTTTAAATTCTATTCACATCCTCAATATTCTAACTAGGTAGTCCAACCCTCAAATTTTAATTCTTAGATCAAATCATCAAATTGAAGAATAATTTAAGTGTAGTCCATCAATGTTCAAGTCTGAATCATATATCCCCTAAATTCAAATTGGCGATTTTACTTTCATTATTCAAGATTTAAATCATGTATCCAAGATACAACTTATTGGGTCCTCGATATCAATTCATTAATCATTTTAGTCACTCCTCTAAATTTTCAAAATTATAATGGCTTGCTTCTTCCAATCTGACCTTACTCGGTCGCGATCCAAAGGACATTCCTCTCGAGTTGACAGATGCATTGCTACCCAACTTAGAGTTTACCCATTCATCACAAAAGACTATATACCTTAAGAAAAATATTCCTTAATATGCTTACCTACGTCATTCAATCCTCGAACTTCAACGCCGATCATGATATGTCCTCAATTACGAAAGTTTAATCCTCAAGTATGTGATCGGTCTATGTGGCATATCCAGTACTATCTATGTACTAACTTATACCAGGCACGAGATTTCGTCTTTCCGAAATAAGGAAAGACGAAGATCAATATTAAAGAGTTCAAGGGTGGGGTGATAGAAAAGAAATATCGGGGTCAAGGCATTTTAAAGTATTCAGGTGAGAATTGTCAAGCGATTGTGGATTGAATCCTATCTCGGTAATTCCTATTCACATGCTCGTATTAATACAGTTATGCTCAGACATGTCTAGGGCAGGTATACTAGTCAACTGTATATCTCAATCCACGCAAAGTAGTGCGAAGGGCGAACCAAATGCACTAAGGTTGATCAGACCGTAATACATTGATTCTGAGTAGACAATTGTATTAGTGTGTCGACCCACTAATACATATGTCATGAACAAGCTTGATAAAAGGATAAGCTTGCAAAACTAGGCTATAAAATAGCAGCATAAGTCAAGTACAGCAAAATGAAGTGCGCTAGATGGTGATGAAAGAAGATACAATTTATTTAAGTTCACAAACAACCTACATTAAGCAAAATAACAAAAAATTCTACAAACTCTACAGTTATCAGATATAAAAGCATACCAGGTTATTAGCAAGTTTAAAATTTACTAGGTTGGGGCTGAGGTCACGAACCAATGGGCACGAGCTAAACAATACTAGGAACGGTATCTACAAATCACTTACGCGCATTAATTGCTCCAAGAGTCTGCGCGTTCTCCACGGTCATACTGGTAGAGCATCTCGTGGTGATCTTGTAGGAACCTCGTCGCTTGCTGGTAGATCTTTTACTCTGCATCCAAAATAAACGATAAAGGCGCACAGGAATCAAGGCAGGATGCAAGTCAATAAAGTGATTCGAAGCCGGTATGAATATCAAGAATAATTCAATTAAGTGGATGAGCTTTTCCTAAAATTCCTCAATCTTATTGCAGGCCTGTTCGGTCCCTAAGTTGAAACCAAACAATTTAGTCGTTGACCTGCATGGGCCACCACAAAAATGTGTCACGACCCACACCCGATTATTCGGGCACGAGTGCGTGGGCACGTCCAGCCTACGCCGCAGTGTCGGCGGGTTCGGGTCGGACAGACCCGACCCGGCCCGTTAGGGAAACGGATCCGGGCTTGCGGGTTCGGGCCGCAGGTTAGACCCGGATCCGACCCGCAGCCAAGGGTTGGGCTGGGCCGGCTTGGTTTGGGCTGGGTTGGGTATTTAAAATAAATAAATCAATAAATAATTAATTACATAATAATAGTTTTTAGGTATTTTAAAATAGGTCCGGGGCCCAATAAATTCCAGAAAAATTACCCTAAGTCCAGTTTTTAATTCTACACCATAAAATATTATTTTTATAATATTTTAATATTATTTATTAACAATTAAAAATCATTTAATAATTCAAAACCCTGAATTTAATTACAAAAAATCCCAGAAAAATCCAGAAAATTGTGAAAAATCCAAGTTTAATATTTTTGAAGAATCAGGGGTTTACAGCTGGCGCGGTGATTCTCGCCTAGCAGGGACGGCCGATTTGCTTGCGGGAGATCGGGGCGTGATAGATTGGTATCAGATCTTGACTATACGCCTTTGGACTTCGTTTTGATTTTCTCAGTTTCGAAAGCTCGTTCGTGGGTTATGTGCACACTCTCTCTCAATATCCCAAACGGAAATGTTCTAACAATGAGTCTAAGTACTTTCAAAAAGTGCATATGAATAATGTGATTGGTTGTACAAAATTATGATGCTAAGGCCTTTGTGCCAACCTGTGCTAGACCCATTGGGATTAGACTCGTGCTAGAATCGCGACTTGTGTGCAAACCCGATACCTATACATGTTTGCCCAACTGGTTAGTGTAAAATCAAATATTGCCCGAACGGTTAGCTTTGCACACAGCCTTTCGGCTAAGTTGTGTAGAGTATCGCACGCTAAGACCCTTTGGTGCAAGCTAGTTGCAAATGAGAAAGGGATATCATTCAGGAAAAAGATAAGTCAAACTTAGAATGCCAATCGGTAGAAACATTCTCGAATTTATCGCTTAGGCGAATATAGAGGATCGTGCTTGAATTTTGAGAAATAGCTCAAACGATATTTCGTGTCGCAGGATATAAATCGAATATGGATTTGATTGAGGATTTAATCGGATGACTCAATTTCGAGTGGTGTATGGATCATTTAGAAATGTCTGAACGGATTCATAAGTCTCATGCGATAGTTGGATCGAACGAATTGAGGAATGTCTTGAATAAATGATAAGGCTTATATCGAATTTGAGAAATTGATATCTCGGTTAAGGAAACTTGTTGGAAAACTTAGAGGATCGTACGAGCGATTTCGGATTGAAACAAACAGACTGAACTTGAATGCAATATCGCTCGAATAGAATTAGCCCAAAATGAATATTGTGTTTCAATGAAAGAGATGAATGATAATGGATTTGGCTTGAAGTTTGGAAGAACGATCTTGAAATCAAGTTCGAAACGATAACTCTCAAAATTAGTCCCAACGAGAGCGATTATCCTGCGGGAGCGCCAGCGTGGTAATTTCACGTACGGTGGGGATGATCGAACTCATGGGAACATGTTCGGTGATTATTCCAAATGAACTCAATGAATGGAATGTATCAAAAGGGAATAGACTTGGGCTTGAATATTTGAAACTAGTTGCTTGAGGAATAAAAGAAGTAGATTATAGATTTATCGAACACTAATATTGAAGTTGGATGATATTACTAAACGAATTATAATCACTGCATGAACAAACATTACTTGGTGGATTTTATATATAAATTGGATGGAGCAAAAGTAAAAATATAAGGTGTCTCGATCGTGCCAAAGAAAATTATAACATTCAAACGTTCTTGTCTTGTGCGAACGTAACTCTATGCCCGTACATGCGTCATGCCCGGATCAAGACGATTATCCAGCGGGAGCGTTGACGTAGTGATCTCACGTCTAACGAGGGTGATCGAACTTGCGGGAGACCGAGACATGACAACCGATGGATCGTCTTGACTTTTGGTTCGACACGATAAAGACGAATTTAGAATGCAAGTGATCAAAAATATTTCGAAGGATAAGTTAGCCTAGAACCTGAAATAAATCACGCTTGATGATTTCGTGAACGGATACGTGAATCAGGTTGGATGACTTGAAGTTATAAACTAAGGTTTAGAAACAAATCTTTGCTTGGTGGTCTAGATTTGAAATGGATAGGGATTCTATCCAAAAATATTTGGAGAGATAGACTATGCAAATCATTAGACTTGTCCTGTAACTTGGATATATTATAGATTTTACTGAACGGACTCGTCCCCCATGCAAACGAACGTGTTAATGAGAGTAGGATGTGTCACGTCCCGATCTCCCGCAGGCTAATTGGCCGTCCCCGCTAGGCGGGAATCACCTTTCCAGCGCTCCCGCGGGACGATCGCTTTGACCCATCTGGGCGTGATGCCGCACAAGCATGAGCCGCGCCCGTGCAAGGCAGTTGTTCATTGGCTGGCGGTAAAAGGTCTAAGCCACAGAGTCGTACAGATTGTCCGAGTGCAGCGGAATTATAAACGCATAGGCGATTGATAACAAGTTCACTGAGTTGACAATAGCGGAAGCATTGAATAACACAAGTTGAAGTAAAACAAACTCTTTATTGATATAAACAAGTGTTACAGGCTGCGCTTGGTCGAGTTTACAATTCGCTCAGATCTTTCTCCTTGAAATAATATAAGCGTGTCAAGTGGCTATAATTGTGGAATGATTGTACAGACGATGTCCAAGCGATGTTCAGGCGATGTTTCAACATTATGTCTTGTATATGTGCTTCAGTTCCGGACGCAACGCTCCAAGGCTCCGGATTTGACTCCACGCCTTAGCACGCACAAAGGAGGCATCCGCACCGAACGAGGTTCTCCCGTACC
This sequence comes from Iris macrosiphon, assembly GCA_036927795.1. Taxonomy (NCBI): domain Eukaryota; kingdom Viridiplantae; phylum Streptophyta; class Magnoliopsida; order Asparagales; family Iridaceae; genus Iris; species Iris macrosiphon. The sequence goes on along the minus strand of JAYESA010000007.1, from coordinate 200,165,574 downwards.
CTGCAAACAACCTGGTGGATTATCAGTACACGAATGCACTGGTGGGGAGGCTACTCGCCCGCTCGATAAATCAAAACACGTAATATAGGTTCCGTGCACCAACTATTATGTTGTCTTTCTAGTTGCCTTAGGATCAGTTTCATGGCAATATTGAGTAGCCTAACTCGTATGGCAGTGCATCATGCGATATAAGAGAAAACACGACGAGACTTACCAACTTACCATTTGACCTTCTCTACCCAAGGCAAACAACGTTAATTCAAGCACGAGCATATATAAACATTTAGGGCAATAGCATATGCAAACACATGTGTTGTGAGCGAGTCTATGTCCTGGATGCACGAGTTACTCGGATGATCGGTGTGTTGCATACAATATTCAAGTGCTTTTTATGCACATGTGTTTTTTTACCATGATCGTTCATGTGTTCAGTTATTCTCGATGCAATGTAATAACTCGCACACGGATAGCCGCTAAACGAGGATGACTTATCTATATGAACATGAGGTCACTGGCATGTGCCATAATGGATGGTCTAGTCTGGGAGGGAATGACATGCAACGCAATGATCAGGGCGTCACAGGCCATTCCATCCGATGCAGGAGACTATCAGGAGTTCCGGGTCGGATCGTTGTCAGTGCCCCAGCAGCCGTCCGCGAAACTAAAACCTTGTTTCCAAGTTGTCCTGTGACCATACAAGTCTCTATCTTTCAGGTCTCTTTGGTCAAGTACAGGAACGAGTTCGAGGCAAGATATATATATATATATATATATATATATATATATATATATATATATATATATATATATATATATATATATATATATATATGTGTGTGTGTGTGTGTGTGTGTGTGTGTGTGTTCAAGCAGGATTGTTCACAATGTTGTGTATCGACTTTTCAAGACATTTTATTCAGTACAGGACAGGTGTTGTTCCACGAGCTGGGATTATAGGATCATTGACTTGGTGCAAATCCCCTGGTTCGGGAACTGCCTTAGCGACCCAACGGTCCCGGATACTTTCAGGTTTACTCATGCACAGAACGACTATTAGATAGTCTTCCGAGGAGAACCTAAATGAATGCATGACATGAATGGCATTTCAGGGTCTTGGCATAGTTTATGCGACAAGCATTCAATCGAGGCAATATATATAAGCAGGCAAGCGTGCATTCACAAGGAAACTTAAGCATTCGCGTTCGCTCGGGCCCGAAGGTAAGCCGAGGAGTAAAACTGTAAGAAAACTTCTCGAGCAACGTGATCTAGGGTCGTGCAGTATAAACAAGTAAACAGTACACTAAGAAGAGCATATACATATTATTCTATCGAGGCATAGCAGGGTCCAGTTGCATAAGGCAAAGGTAGCATGCGAGGGTCTATATATAAGCAATATTTTATTTCCATGTTCTAACACAAGCAATACAAGTTGGGATTATTCCCTTAGCTAGGTGCGTTGGATTCTTATTAGCATGTTGGGGGTAATTCACCTAGCGACTAGCATGTATCGTTCTATATTTTAAGTGTGCTGGCTAAGCAAAGACAAGTTCACCGTAGCCACCCACCTTAGCAATGATTCGCCTCGGTTGAGCGATACTTCGAGCGAGCCTCTGAAAGCCTAAGCCAAACTCTTGAAGAGACAAGTCTGGATATCCTTTGCCTCAAACGAGTGTTCTTGCCTGAGCAAAGCGGGTCGGGATATTGCACTTTTGCCATTCGAATCGGTAGTCCGCTTGAGCGGAACAGAGTATTACATGATGATCATTGCTCGATGTTTAGAAATCTGAGTGAAACGAGCTTGGGTAGAATACCCCGTGCAAATAAACAATGGTTTGACCCTAGGAATTGGGGCGAGCATAGTGCGACAAATTTGTACGATGTATCGCGTGCTTCAACTTGTACCTATAACCTTGTGAGCTGACCTAGCAATTAGGCAGACGACCCTGTGCCGAGTGAATGAACCTGTGTTACCGACTTTAGCATATTGCTTGAACAAGCTATAAAACTGGGGCAACAAGACTTAGGGTTAGACTTGGAACGGTAACATGTGCTATGTTTGACCCGAATGGAAGAATGCTAGTCGGTAAACCGAATAGATCGTGCTTAACGGTAGTACAAATACTTGAATTTAGTTGGAAAGAAAAAGACTTAGGATTTGGATTGACCCAGTTGGAAGTTAAACGAGAACCCTTGAGATTTTCGCAAGTAGCTTGTCCGATTTTACTATCTTTAAGTTTGGTTGAATGCATATATTTGAGGGACGCCTTGAACGTGTGCACGATCCAAGACTAAATGAGATGTAAAACTCGAGTGCTAAGATACGCTATCGCTAAGTTGGTTGGCGTGCTCATGCTAGAGGTATACTTCGAATATGTGCACGATCCATACTCGCGATATGCCGATCTCGATGCTAGTGCAAGTGAATGTCTGCATGAACAAGTATAATGACTTGTATAAGTTTGCCTCAGCCTTAGATTGTTAATCAAGATTAATTGAGACGTACCTCACGTTAAGAAATATCTTCCGCGCTAAGGTGCAAATAAGACTGACTCGGCATACACAAGATACGACGTAAGAATCGAGTAGGAGATTATGTTCAAAATTGGATCTAGTGGTACCGATTGCTACGCTTGGGATAGATTCGATAGTGCGATAGAATGGCCTGCACTCAGTAAGTCTCGTGGACGAGACTTTTTCTGAGTGGTGTATGATATAATACCCCGTTCCGCTCAAGCGGACTACCGATTCAAACGGCAAAAGTGCAATGTCCCAACCCGCTTTGCTTCGGCGAGAATACTCGTTTGAGGCAAGATGGTTTTCAGACTTGGCCTACAGGAGTTCCAACTTAGGCTTTTAGAGGCTCGCTCAGAGTATCGCTCGACTGAGGTGAATCATCGCTAAGGTGGGTAGCTACGGTGAACTTTTTTTTTGCTTAGCCAGCACACTAAAAATATGGAATGAAATCATACCCTGCATGCTAATAAGAATACAACGCACCTAGCTAAGGAAATAATTCCAACTTGTATTGCTTGTGCTAGAATATAGAAATAAAACCTTGCTTAAAATCAGACCCTTGCATGCTACATTTGCCTTGTGCAACTAGACCCTGCTATGCCTCGAGTAGAACGATATGAACATTATACTATTTGTTGTGTACTTCTTTACTTGCTATACAACACGACCCTAGATCATGTCGCTCGAAAAGCCCCTTTGTAGTTTCACTCCTCGGCTTACCTTCGGGCCTGAGCCAACGTAAGTGCTTAAGTTTTCTTATAAATGCATGCTTGCCTGCTTATATGTTAACTTGTAATGTTGCCTTGACTCAATGTTTGCCACACGAAACTTATACCACAAGCAAAGTAACACTATTGCGTATCGTGCATGCATTGAGTCAGCTAGAAGACTATCGAATAGTCCTTCTATGCAAATTAAACCTGCAAGTACCCGGGATCGTTAGGTCACCAAGGCAATCCCCGCACCAGGGGCATGCATCAAGAAAAAGTTGAACACTGAAGTAGAATCATGTCAAGTTTACAATTGAATGATAATCATATCAAGTTTACTTCTGAACGAGATTCATGTCAAGCAAATCAAGAATCACAACTCATGGAGCAAATGCTCAATTTTGAACAAGAATCATGGATTATCATGTCAAGTTATGGATTTGGAAAAGACCCTGACCTGCATGTCGCGGACAACTTGAAAAAGGTGATCTTCGGATCTCAGTTCCACGGGCGGTCGCCGGGGCACCGGGGTCGATCCGATCCGGATGGAACTTAATATTTAGTCTCACGTGATTGGCAGGATATCTGTAGCGCACCACGTACTTTCGTTGCATTCCATTCCCGTCAATGACTAGGTCCTTTATGGCTATGCCAGCGATAATTGTTCATATAGATAAGTCATCCTCGCTTAGCGGCTATCCTTGTGCGAGTCATTGCATCGGGTTAAGAATATCGGAAATGCCTGAACGATCATGGTTATAAGATACTTGTACATGGATTGAACACTTCAATATCTTATACAACACAAATAATATTTCGTGTAACTCGTGCACTCGAAACACAATCTCGTTCACAACACTTGTGTTTGCATATGCTAGTGCCATTAGATTTTATTATATGAATGCTCGTGCTTGTATTAACTATCTTTGCCTTGGACAGGGAAGGACAAATGGTAAGTTGGTAAGTTTTACCGTGTCACCTCTTATGTCACACGGCACACTGCCACACGAGTTAGGTTATTCAAATTTTGCCATAAAACTGATTCCAAGGCAACTAGAAAGATAACATAATAGTTGGTGCACGGAACCTATATTACGTGTTTGGATTTGTCGAGCGGGCGAGTAGCCTCCCCACCAGTGCATTCATGTACTGATAGTCCACCAAATTGTTTGAAGGGTGCGGGAGAACCTCGTTCGGTGCGGATGCCTCCTTCGTGCGTGCTAAGGCACGGAGATCACTCTGAAGCCTTGCAGCGCAGCGTTCGGAACTGAAGCACATATACAAGACATAATATTGGAACATCACCTGTACATTATTTCATAAATGTAGCCACTTAACACGCTTTTACTATTTCAGAGAGAGAGGCTTGAGCGACTTGTAATCTAGGCTATACGTCGCCTGTAACACTTGTTCAATATCAATAAAGAGTTCGTTTTACTTCAACTTGTGTTATTCAATGCTTCCGCTATTGTCGACTCAGTGAATTTGTTACCAATCGCATATGCATTTATAATTTTGCTGCACTCGGACAATCTGTGCGACTCTGTGGCTTAGACCTCTTACCGCCAGCCAGAACCACGATCTTGCACGGGCGCGGTTCACGCTCGTGCGACATCACGTCCAGATGGGCCAGAACGATCGTCTCGCGGGAGCGCTGGCGTGGTGATTCTTGCCTAGCGGGGATGACCGATTTGCCTGCGAAAGATCGGGGCATGACAAGTAGCCTAGGAAAATGGACTATCATAGTGTGATGGTTCAACCCTTGTCCTTGTTTGGTTGTAGGATTGAGCCTTAGCGCTAGGATATGCCATGGACCTAAGTTACGACACTGAACCTATATATTATTATATATTTTTCTTGGATTTTTATTTCTCTATTTCGTGCTTCCATTGTGGTACTTGCTATTTGGGGTCTAACCCCACTGTTTTTGCATGGCCATGTTTTGAGCCAGCACCCGAGGATCCAGCGTACCTCCCCCAACTCATGGCACATACCAGGAGTATGGTCGCAGGGGATATCGAGTAAATTTTCTTCTTTCCTGCTCATCATTGAACATTTACTTCTTTTGGGCGTTTAGCTACCGGCACCTGTTAGCCGGCTCGTCTGGACATTAGTTTTCTTACATGATTGTATTAAATCAAACTACAGATGATCACTGTCATGCACTTTTGTTACTCTTCCAGCTCCTTATTTTACATAACTGGTCTCCAAAATATTTTAAGAAAGTGTTTGGGACGTATTATTTCTTTATCATATATGCTCTACGCTTATTATTTCTTGTTTGAATGATTGAGACATAGAAGTTCTTGACCATAGGAGATTTGATTGTAGCATGCACCCATCATCGTATGACGTATAACACCTTGTAAGGGGTAGCTGGCCATGTCCGTCTCCGTATTTCGGTATTGGGACGTGACAAGGTTTTAGTGGTGGCCTATGCAGGTCTGTTCTTCAGACTTGTGGGGTATCGTGGTCCTAGGAGTCTCAATCAAACATGATCCTTCTTGAAATTCTGAATTTGTTCTCTTCGACACCCAGCTTAAAATTTTCCAGATTGGTTGCTTCCTTGTCCTTCTTGTCATATTCTTGATTGTTTCTTGTGATATTCTTTAGGGCTTCTCTTTTCCCCGATGTTGCAGCAACATGAGAGACAAAGTTGCCAATGGAACAAAATTCTGTGGAACCCCAGCCAAGGATCATAGTTGAGCCTACGATGAATGGGACAGAGCAGCAGGCTCCAGGCATTCTCGTACCTCCTGCAGTGCCAATAGTACTGGATACCCCGACCTTGCTAGAGATTATTCGTGGATTGTTGGCTGACCAACAACACCAGATGGTGGTGCGACATACCATGTTACGTGTTAAGTGATTTATATTTGGGTTGTGCATCAAGAATGCCTCCAAATTTCTAAACGCGTGATACTATATATATATATATATATATATGTACTTTTCTTCCAGCACGGGCATGATATGCGAGTCAAGTACCAAAGCGTGGCTAGAATTTTGATTGTTGAATGTTGCATACACGCATACACCCTCGGGTGAATCCAGATTGAACTTTCATGGATTCGTAACTAGCGTGCCCGAACTTTGTACGGCATCTTAAGAAAAATTCTCATGTGTCCACGCCTTGAGATTTCAAAATAATATAGGATTAATTAAGCAACTAAAAGTGGTAGTAACATTGGGAGAAAACGGTACCCCAAGATCATGCCAACGAACCTTCCAACAGAGATTCATTCTAAGTGCGTTATGGGCTGGCCACCACAGATACTGTATATCATCCAACTTAGTGGAGTGCAGTATCTGACATATTCTAAATAATGTCGAGCTACTGTTTCACTATAGGAACACTGGAACTGCTAATACTGTGATATAGCGCAATGGCCCTACGAAAAACTGGTACAATTCGTGAAGTGTCTATATAATCATTTTATTTGGCTCGGTTAGCTCATGTTCGACAATGACGTGATCTGATGATACCTATTATGCATTATTCTAAGATAACCTCAGACTCCATAAATAGCAAGTCGTACAAGTGATTGGCCGATCTTATTGGACTTGGTTGTGATTGTATTATTCTATTAGTAGCCTAGGAAAATGGACTATCATAGTGTGATGGATTCAACTCTTGTCCTTGTTTGGTTGTAGGGTTGGGCCTTTGTGTTAGGATATGCCATAAACCTAAGTTACGACACAGAAACTATATATATTATTATATTTATTTTTGGATTTTTGTTTCTCTATTTCGTGCTTCCTTTGTGGTACTTGCTATTTGGGGTCTAACCCCACTGATTTTGAATGGCTAGGTTTTTAGCCAGCACCCGAGAATCCAACGTACTTTCTTCCGACTCATGGCGCGTACCAGGAACATGGCCGCCGAGGATAACGAGTGGGTTTTCTTCTTTCCTACTCGTCACTATACATTTTATCTTTTGGGCGTTTAGCCACCGACACCTGTTAGCCGGCACGTCTGGACATTTAGTTTTCTTACATGATTGTATAAATCAGACTACAGATGATCACTGCCATGTACTTTTGTTACCCTACTCGTTTCTTATTTTGTATAGCTGGTTTCAAGAATATTTTGATAAAAGCGTTTGTGATGTCTTATTGATTTATCATATATGCTCTATGATTACTGTTTCTTGTTTGATTGATTGAGACATAAATGCTCGTGTGACCTTAAGTGACCCGATTGTAGAATGCACTCCCTTGTCTAGTTATAGTCATGATTGTCGTACGACGTATAATACCTTGTATGGGATAGCTGGCCGTGTCCGTCTCCATATTCTGGTACTAGGATGTGACATCCTTTGTAAATTGATGATATGAAGGATGTGCAGACATGTCATTTGATGCTTCATGATTGGGGATGTCAATTATGGCCCAAAGTATCCAAAACCCAACAAATTATTTGTTAACCCTTATCTCTAAAGAGCAATTTATAAGTCGAGTGCTATTTTTCTTTTTCGATTTTCAATCGAAACTCTTCACCCTATTTCGATAAGTGCCCCCTCTATACAACCAATGTCACGACCCGTACCCGGATATTCGGGCACGAGTACGTGGGCACGTCCAGCCTACGCCGCAGTGTCGGCGGTAGTACGCTGTCTAGGTCTTACTTCCAAGTAATTTTAAATCTATCTCATCCACCATAAATAGACAAGGAAAATAACAGGAAATAGGAATTCTAACTTTTATAAAACCAGTTGTGACAACAGATCCATAGTTAATACAAAGCCAGAAGATAGATCGGGGACAAACCCGAGTATATGCTGAAAGGAAATAAATAAGTAGCTACTGCTAACTACTATGCAGAAGTATCCTCCTGGGTGGAAACTGGCTCCTCATATGGGTCACCTGCTAACTCATAGTGGCCATAATAGGTAGGGACAAGGTCCTCATCATCGCCTAAAATAACGGATCTAGTCAGGAAAGGAGCAAAGTACACAATGCACAACAAGATTAAACTAAATATTTATGACAATTAGATTGAGTATCATTTGAGAATATGTATAAAAGAAACACAATATCTCAGAGTTAATGCTATAAACAGGAATATGAGAAAACAGGGATAAATAAGACAGGAAATGAAACTACGACAGTCAGCAAGAACTATAACAAGACCAGAAGCTATCTGTGTGAACTTGTGTTTATTTTAGAATACATAGTTGGTATGTAGGGGTTTATAAGGCTAATTCGGCCATCATAGACGGCTATTAAACATGAATAATCGAGATCTGGCTGAGGGTACAGTCGCGCACCAACAGCTATTAAACACGGTAGGGGGAGGGGTAAACTACATGCCTTCTAGTATTCTCCCACCCGACACGAAAAACAAGACATGAACTCCAGTATTCAAGACATAAAATCCAGTATTCTAACACTATGTGTAATCATCAAGGGTACTAGTAGAGCAGGGAATTAATTATCACAATACAAAGATTAAACTTGAAGTGCAAGTACTTGCCTGTTGTTTGGATCCAATGAATTGTACTCGGAGAAATTTCCAGAGATGAGTCCAAAAGCTGAAATAGACATTACCATCACGCTCAGAAAATGTCAAATAGCTAGAAACGCCTGTCCTTGGGTCCAATTTGGAGACAAGGACAAAAACGGCAGTTTCGGGTCAAAACGGGGTCCGCCAATGGGCCCACTTTGCACCGAAAAATGTGTCTGGGTAAACGGTCTCCAAATTCACCAAACTTAGTGTCAACAGGTCAGGAACGATGATACGAACCCAACGGAACTTCCAGATTTGGATTCCGATGAGCCGATCACAAAATCGCCCATCGAGCGGGGCCTGTGGGGCCCACGACACGCGATTTTGTCAACGTTCTCAGAATCGAACCAAACTTGACCCACAGGACCAGCGTATCGCTACGAGTCCGATGGCGCAAGTTTTATCTCGATCCGACGAGTGTACAAGAAGTTAGGGCAAATTGCAGAAAAGTCGGATACGGGGCGATGTCCGCGGATACGCGTTGATTCCGGTGTGCACGCACACCCGAATCAGCTTCCGCGAAATCTCACACGTCCGTATCGACGGTGCGCACGTATCTATGGAGACCGCACGCGACCAAGTCATCCCGTTTGGCGGGGCGTACTCAGTTCCGGGGTGAAACAGGGTCTGGTTTTTCCTGTTTTTGGATCGCGGTGTGCGATCACCACAGGACGCGATGCCCCGAGCGGTTTGTCCGGACACCGAGAGGGTCATACAGGCTTCGCAACACAATTTACGGAATTAAAATCGGAGATACGGGGTGCGAGATACGAGTACCTGAACGAGGCTCCTCGAAATAGGGTTTTCTCGTGTCCGTGTCGTGTCCGACACGCCGACACGAAATTTGAGGATTTAGGGTTATGTAAAACTCCCTTCCTAGAAAAACACTTTTTATGTATTAATTATTAATTAATTTGTAGTAATTAGGTCCAAATAGGAGAAATAGATTTTTAATAATTTTTATGTTAGGTGTTCGGGCACTTAGATGACTTATGGGACCATCAGGAATTTTTCAGAATTTATTCCATGTAGAAGATCCCTTGAGCAGTTGCTAGCCTAACGATGTACAATACCCTATTCTAAAATTTTTCTTATGAATATATATATATATATGTATATACAAATATATATATATGTATATATATACTTATAAAGAAAGAAAGGAAAAGTAAAGAATTAAATAAATAATAATAATAATACTAATAATAATAATAATAATATACTTAGTATTATTAAGCCTTAGGAATCCTTAGTATTATTAAGCCTTAGGAATACTTAGTTTGCTAAGCCTTAGGAATCCTTAAGCAACTACTTTGCCTCAGCCGAATGGCTGTAACTCAACTATTCCCTTTAGCATTGCTACTTCAGCGGATACTTACTTCATCCTAATAGGATGACCCGCCCGACCCCAAAAGCAGACTATGGCCGAAGCTTCAGTTCCAAAACCGCGGACCCATCCGCAACCCACTCTCTCCTAATATATTATATATATATATCTATAGTTAGCTCCCAAAAAAAAACCCTAACCTAGAGACTCCAGACTTCCCCTTCCCATCTAGAGCCGTCACCGCAGCCAGAGAAGCCTTCCCAAGCCATCCAACCATCCCGTCGACGCCGACATCGCGAACTGCAGTCTCCCACTCGAGGCACCTTCGCTCCGGCGTGTTTTTCCGTTGACTCGCTCGACCAAACGCTGTTCCGTTTTCATAGGTATGATCTTCCCTCAACCCTCTCAAATATTTTTTTTATAGCCTACCTCGGAAGACGTGTGCCCCTAGGTGAAAAACAGCGCCCAAGTCAGCGCGAGCAGACAGAATTCTGCAATCGCAGAATTCCAGAACGACCACCCATATTGTCGAGTTCGTATCTCCCACCACAGAGATCCGAATTCGATGATTCTTTTTGATACCTGTAGATTACATGACCTAGTTTATTTTCTGTATTATAACTTTGTGCTATTAGTTGCTGTGGACAGAATTATATTCGTCACAAAACTGCGCGCACCCACTTTTTCCGGTTTTCCAAAAGTTGGAGATCGGAGCGCGCCCCGCCAAACGGGACCGCCCCGTCGTGTGCCAAGTGTACCGAATGGTGCACGCAGCATAACGGGACACGTGAAAATTCGTGGGGACTGATTCGGACGCGTGTGCGCGCCGGAATCAGGCCGTATCCGCGGACACATTTCGTGTCGCCACTTTTGTGGAACTCGCGAGTATTTTGTGCACGCTTGTCAGATTGTGACGAAACTTGCGTCACTGGACTCGTGGTAACGCGCTGGTCCTGTGACCCAATTTTCACACATTTCTGAGACGGTTGACCAGATCGCCAATTGGCGGGCCCCACAGTTGACTTTTTGGACCAAATTTTGTTCGGCTCATCGGAATCCAAATTTGGACATACCGTTGGGTTCGTATTGACATCTAGAGTTATTTGACCCATAGTTTGTCCCATTTAGAGACTGTTACCCTCGGCACGCTTTTCGGTGCAAAGTGGGCCACACGTGGACCCCACTTTTATCCGAAATTATCGTTTTGCCCCTGTGTCCAAATTGGACGAAAGGGAAGTGCTTTTTAGCTATTTTGCTCATTCTAGAAACGTTGGTGATATTTATTTCAGCATCCGGAGACATTTGTTCTGAGGCCATAGCTTCTGGTCCTGTGTATTGGACATCTGGACGTGACATTTTGCAGTTTCTTGCCAGGCAAGTATATCTTGCCTTTGTTATACTGTTTAAATTCTGTACATTAGATGCATGTTTATTATCTTAAATTGTGCGCGTCCGAGAGAGACTCGGGTGCAGTCAACGGATGCGTTGACGTTAGGATAGTGTCTAACCTAGTGTCTAGTGGACCCACCTAAAGTGTGGAGTTATTGGTATGACTCCCAGGCCTTGACACATTTTCGTACACGTGTTGTGAGTCTCATGTAGGGCACGGTCCTGCGTATGTGGTTGGCCACCTGTACGTGTAGGCGTGCGACGGATAGGGTATAACTGCTAATAGTGATGCATGTTAGAAGACTTAGCAGTTATTAGTAGGTGGAGCATAGACTGACATGATACAATGGCCCGATCCTTGTCCTTGTTTGGTTGTAAGGATGGGCTACTGTTCTAGTGATAGACTATGACGCGTGTTGTGGATACAACATGCTTAGATCATTGGGCGGGGAGGATAACTTGTAGGCGTATGGGACACCCCACTTCCTTTACACTGATGCCACACTCGACGGAGTGATATGGACGATATATACTACACTGATGCCACACTCTTCGGGGTGATATGGACGTTATATTATACAGATGCCATGCTCTTCGGAGATGGACGTTATTACTGAGCGCCCTCCTATGGGGGCATGTGTGGCATATATTAGCCAGTTGTCACGACTGGTGAATTACGTCAGCATATGTCTAGCCTACACTTTCCCATATACTCAAGTTGTCCTCAAAGTGCATTTCACTTAGATGGTTAGGTCACCCATTGGATATTTATTTCAGTACTTTATGGCATGTGTTTAAGTATTCTTGTTATGTCCCTCTGAGGACCTGGTTCTCTGCCAGGTGTATCTGTTCATGAGTATTGCAGGAGCGCGGATCCGGACTGGTTGCGTACGTTCCGAGGAGTTCTCTTCGAGCCTCGTGATTGTTAGAGGTTGTAATTATATTGTATGTATCTTGTTTGTTCCTTATTCTAGTCCGGTAGTGGATTTGTTTCCATCCGACTACCCCCTTTAGGTGCTTTACATTGAGATCTAGTGCTGGTTATTGATTATGTCCTTATATATGATTCTGTGGATGAGATTAGATTATACCATATGATTTGTGATAGATTTATACCACTGTGGATATTGTTATTCATATTACAGCGTACGTGCGTTATGGTTTCCATATATTGGAGTGCCATATTCATACGGCTGGCATAATTACGTATCCTGGTCCTACGTATATTGGGACTGGGGCGTGACAGGTTAGGGTTAGGGTTTGGACTCGGCGGCGCTCAGGCGGACGGCACGGCGGTGGTGAGGTCGTCCGGGCTAGGGTGGCTCGGGGAGGCGGTCGGCCACTCGGCTGCTGCTGCCGGAGCGGGCGGGGACGGCCGAAGGAGTGGCTGCGGGGAGGGAGGAAGGAGGCTGGGGCTGAGGGGCCGCTGGGACGGCGGAGGCGGGCTGCCGGCGTCGGGCGGAGCAGTGGCGGCGTGTGTCGAGGTGAGGCGGAGGAGAGAGGGCGAGGCGGCCGGCGAGGAGAGGGACGGCGGCGGCGGGGCTAGGGTGGAGTCGGGGACGCCGGAGGCGGGTTTATTTATAGGGGAGGAGGAGAGGCGAGGTGGCGGGGGCGAGGCCGGGAAGGGCGGAGGCGAGGGCGACATGGGGCGGGCTGACGCGGGCTGAGCGGCGGAAAATGCGGCGGAGCGGCGGTTGCGGGCCGAGCGGGGCGCGGGAAGAGGGACCGTGGGGAAACGGTCGGGCTCGGGTCGGGTTCGGGTCTGGCAGACCCGACCCGACCCGCTAGGCCGTGGGCCGGGCTGGGATAGGTGGGTTGGGCTGGGCCCTGTTGGGCTTGGGCCCGGTTGGGTTAAGGAATTTAAATAAAACAATTAATAAATAAATAAATAAATAAATAAATAAATAAATAGTTTTTAGGTGTTTTAAATTAGGTCCGGGGCCCGATAAATTCCAGAAAAATTACCCTAAGTCCAGTTTTCCATTTTACACTCAAAAATATTATTTTCATAATAATTTAATATTATTTATTAATAATTAAAAATCATTTAATAATTAAAACCCTGATTTTAATTACAGAAAATTCCCAGAAAATTCCAGGAAATTGCGAAAAATCCTAATTTAATATTTTTTGAAAAAATCAAGGGCTTACAATCTACCCAACTTATAAAAATTTCGTCCTCGAAATTTAAAATTAAGCCATAATCTGTTAATCCTTCATGTACATAGGGCAAGTCGATCGCCATCTCTTTGCGATAATTAAAAGCCTAATCATATCCACTGCAATCACTTCAAAGTTTAAGATGACTACTTGTTCCAATCAAGAATTCAACCTATGGTTATTACTTCTTACTTTCTCAAATTATCCACAGGCATATTTTAGACTAAGTCCATATAGCATTTTCAAGATTTGCACATGACTTTGCCTCTAATTATCATAAATTCCTCTAGAAGTGATTCGAGTCCAACAGTATTCCTATTCATAATTGTATGCTTCAACTCTTTAAATTCCATTCACATTCTCAATATTCTAACTAGGTAGTCCAACCCTCAAATTTTAATTCTTAAATCAAATCATCAAATTGAAAAATAATTTAAATGTAGTTCACCGATGTTCAAGTCTGAAATTCTATAATTCTATCCTCTAAATTCAAATTGATGATTTTACTTTCATTATTCAAAATTTAAATCATGTATCCAAGATACAACTTATTGGGTCCTCGATATCAATTCATTAATCATTTTAGTCACTCCTCTAAATTTTCAAAATTATAATGGCTTGCTTCTTCCAATCTAACCTTACTCGGTCACGATCCAAAAGACATTCCTCTCGAGTTGACGAATACATTGCTACCCAACTTAGAGTTTACCCATTCATCACAAAAGACTATATACCTTAAGAAAAATATTCCTTAATATGTTTACCTATGCCATTCAATCCTCGAACTTCAACGCCGATCATATCACATATAATATGTCCTCAATTACGAAAGTTTAATCCTCAAGTATGTGATCGGCCTATGTGGCATATCTAGTACTATCTATGTACTAACTTATACCAGGCACGAGATTTCGTCTTTCCGAAATAAGGGAAGACGAAGATCAATAATAAAGAGTTCAAGGGTGGGGTGATAGAAAAGAAATATCGGGGTCAAGGCGTTTTAAAGTATTCAGGTGGGAATTGTCAAGCGATTGTGGATTGAATCCTATCTCGGTAATTCCTATTCACCTGCTCGTATTAATACAGTTATGTAATCGATACGATATGTTCAGAAATGTCTAGGGCAAGTATACTAGTCAACTATATCTCAATCCACGTAAAGTATTAATTCGAAGGGCGAATCAAGCGCACTATGGTTGATCAGACCGTAATACACTGATTCTGAAATGTATCATTGTGGGCCTCCCCAATAATACACTTGTCATGAACAAGCTCGATAAAGAGTAAGCTTGCAAAACTAGGCTATAGACTAGCAGCATAAATCAAGTACGTCAAAATTAAGTGCGCTAGATGATGATGAAAGGAGGTACAAATCATTGAAGTTCACACAATAAGCAAAATAACAGAAAACTCTACAATCTCTACAGTTATTAAATATAAAAGCATACCAGGTTATTAGCAAGTTTAAAGTTACTAGGTTGGGCTGAGGTCACGAACCAGTAGGCACAAGCTAAAACAATACTAGAAAACGGTATCTACGAATCACTTACGCGCATTAGTTACTCTAAGAGTCTGCACGTTCTCCATGGTCATCGCGTAAGCTTGTCCGTGTTATGGAGGTGGTGCCCTCTGCTGCGCTGCTGGGGCCTGGCCTGAACTAGAACTTTTGTGCAGTTGTGCGTCTTTGAGCAGCAGGACAGTCCTTCATTTGATGTGCTGCTGATCCACAATATAGACAGGCACCTAGCCTCTTTCTACAATCCTGCCAAATGTGACCTTGTTTTCGACAATAGCCACAAGTGGGAGCTTGTTGGTTCTGTCCTTGAGTTGGATTCATCTGTGGTCGCTTTGCAGCTTTTTCCTGTTGTGTTTGGTCGGGTGCTGACGCATACGGCCACTTCCGGCTGGACTCGATCCTTGTGGTGCACTCCACAGGTCGCGCTGCAGTAAGAACGTCCTCGTCGAAGGTAATTGCATTTGAACGGCTTAGCTTCCGTGACTCCGAGCTAATTCTGTCGATGAAGTTCTCCGCTTGGTTTTGCTGAGTTTCTTGTTGAACCTTCTGATAGGCTTGCATCATTATGTAGAACATGCGAAACATCTGTTGTTCGTCCATAGGCGATCCCAGTGGAAAGGAAGGCATCGGTGGAATAGGCTGCGTCGAGGGTGGAACGCCATCTTGATGGATTATTGAGGCAGGCTGACTTGCTTGACTGCCTTGTGATGATTGGCCTTCACCGACTGGTATCACATCGTCTTCTTGGGTAACCACAACGGTTTGTGGTGTTTCTGCATGAGCCTCGTTGCTGGCTTGTGGGTCCATTTTCCTGTATCCAAAATAACCAATAAGAGGCGCACAGGAATCAAGGCAAGATGCAAGTTCAAATTAGTTCGAATACGATACAGATATCAAAAATGATTCAAGCAAGTGGATGAGATCCTATAAATTTATCCTAGCTTTATTGCAGGCCTGTTCGTCCCTGAGTTGAAACCGAACAATTTAGTCGTTGACCTGCATGGGCCACCACAAAAACGTGTCACGACCCGCACCCGGATATTCGGGCACGAGTACGTGGGCACGTCCAGCCTACGCCGCAGTGTCGGCGGTAGTACGCTGTCTAGGTCTTACTCCCAAGTAATTTTAAATCTATCTCATCCACCATAAATAGACAAGGAAAATAACAGAAAATAGGAATGCTAACTTTTATAAAACTAGTTGTGACAACAGATCCATAGTTAATACAAAGCCAGAAGATAGATCGGGGACAAACCCGAGTATATGCTGAAAGAAAATAAATAAGTAGCTACTGCTAACTACTCTGCAGAAGTATCCTCCTGGGTGGGAACTGGCTCCTCATATGGGTCACCTGCTAACTCATAGTGGCCATAATAGGTAGGGGCAAGGTCCTCATCATCGCCTAAAACAACGGATCCAGTCAGGAAAGGAGCAAAGTACACAATGCACAACAAGATTAAACTAAATATTTATGACAATTAGATTGAGTATCATTTGAGAATATGTATAAAAGAAACACAATATCTCAGAGTTAATGCTATAAACAGGAATATGAGAAAATAGGGATAAATAAGACAGGAAATGAAACTACGACAGTCAGCAAGAACTATAACAAGACCAGAAGCTATCTGTGTGAACTTGTGTTTATTTTAGAATACATAGTTGGCATATAGGGGTTTATAAGGCTAATCCGGCCGTCATAGACGGCTATTAAACATGAATAATCGAGATCCGGCTGAGGGTACAGTCGCGCATCAACAGCTATTAAACACGGTAGGGGGAAGGGTAAACTACATGCCTTCTAGTATTCTCCCACCCGACACGAAAAACAAGACATGAACTCCAGTATTCAAGACATAAAATCCAGTATTCTAATACTACGTGTAATCATCAAGGGTACTAGTAGAGCAGGGAATTAATTATCACAATACAAAGATTAAACTTGAAGTGCAGGTACTTGCCTGTTGTTTGGATCCAATAAATTGTACTCGAGGAAATTTCCAGAGATGAGTCCAAAAGCTGAAATAGACATTACCATCACGCTCAGAAAATATCAAATAGCTAGAAACGCCTGTCCTTGGGTCCAATTTGGAGACAAGGACAAAAACGACAGTTTCGGGTCAAAACTGGGTCCGCCGGTGGGCCCGCTTTGCACCGAAAAATGTGTCCGGGTCAACGGTCTCCAAATTCACCAAACTTAGTGTCAACAGGTCAGGAATGATGATACGAACCCAACGGAACTTCCATATTTGGATTCTGATGAGCCGATCACAAAATCGCCCATCGAGCGGGGCCTGTGGGGCCCACGACACGCAATTTCGTCAACGTTCTCAGAATCGAACCAAACTTGACCCACAGGACCAGCGTATCGCTACGAGTCCGATGGCGCAAGTTTCGTCTCGATCCGACGAGTGTACAAGAAGTTAGGGCAAATTGCAGAAAAGTCAGATACGGGGCGATGTCCGCGGATACGCGTTGATTCCGGTGTGCACGCACACCCGAATCAGCTTCCGAGAAATCTCACACGTCCGTATCGACGGTGCGCACGTATCTGTGGAGACCGCACGCGACCAAGTCATCCCGTTTGGCGGGGCGTACTCAGTTCCGGGGTGAAACAGGGTCTGGTTTTTCCTGTTTTTGGATCGCGGTGTGCGATCACCACAGGATGCGATGTCCCGAGCGGTTTGTCCGGACACCGAGAGGGTCATACAGGCTTCGCAACACAATTTACGGAATTGAAATTGGAGATACGGGGTGCGAGATACGAGTACTTGAACGAGGCTCCTCGAAATAGGGTTTTCTCGTGTCCGTGTCGTGTCCGACACGCCGACACGAAATTTGGGGATTTAGGGTTAGGGTTAGGGTTTGGACTCGGCGGCGCTCAGGCGGACGGCACGGCGGTGGGGAGGTCGTACGGGCTAGGGTGGCTCGAGGAGGCGGTCGGCCACTCGGCTGCTGCTGCCGGAGCGGGCGGGGACGGCCGGAGGAGTGGCTGCGGGGAGGGAGGAAGGAGGCTGGGGCTGAGGGGCCGCTGGGACGGCGGAGGCGGGCTGCCGGCGTCGGGCGGAGCGGTGGCGGCGTGTGTCGAGGTGAGGCGGAGGAGAGAGGGCGAGGCGGCCGGCGAGGAGAGGGACGGCGGCGGCGGGGCTAGGGTGGAGTCGGGGACGCCGGAGGCGGGTTTATTTATAGGGGAGGAGGAGAGGCGAGGTGGCGGGGGCGAGGCCGGGAAGGGCGGAGGCGAGGGCGACGTGGGGCGGGCTGACGCGGGCTGAGCGGCGGAAAACGCGGCGGAGCGGCGGTTGCGGGCCGAGCGGGGCGCGGGGAGAGGGACCGTGGGGAAACGGTAGGGCTCGGGTCGGGTTCGGGTCTGGCAGACCCGACCCGACCCGCTAGGCCGTGGGCCGGGCTGGGATAGGTGGGTTGGGCTGGGCCCTGTTGGGCTTGGGCCCAGTTGGGTTAAGAAATTTAAATAAAACAATTAATAAATAAATAAATAAATAAATAAATAAATAAATAGTTTTTAGGTGTTTTAAATTAGGTCCGGGGTCCGATAAATTCCAGAAAAATTACCCTAAGTCCAGTTTTTCATTTTACACTCAAAAATATTATTTTCATAATAATTTAATATTATTTATTAACAATTAAAAATCATTTAATAATTAAAACCCTGATTTTAATTACAGAAAATTCTCAGAAAATTTCAGAAAATTGCGAAAAATCCCAATTTAATATTTTTGAAAAAATCAAGGACTTACAACCAATTGTGAATACTTATCCTTCTTAAAATCCTTTATGGATGTTCCATATCCTTTTGCAAATGAGACGATTGATGTCAACATAATCGAGTAGCACTTCACAACTTTCAAATTTTTTTGCTGGTGGTGGAAGCATATTTTTTTTTTTTGGATTAAAATTCTTTTTATTTTCGTTCATTATCAACACTTCTGATTGTTTAAGTTCTATTGATATTATTCCAATCGTCTCATTTTCCACTTCAGTATCCATCGTCGATTGTGACTGGAAAAATAGAAAATGTTGAAATGTATTGACATATATCATACAAATATGTAGGACTCTGTAAAAGAAGTTACAACAAACTATTTCTCCATCGATATACAAAGATGAGAGGAAATCATAATTTGTTCATATGGTTGAAAATACATTAACGTACCATATTTTTAGTCTTGAACTCAATAGTGGAAATATATGGATATACAAGTTCAGAGTTTTATCGTGCTTAAAAATCAAATATAGTTCAAGAGAATCCAACTATTATCTAATGGAAGATTTTTAAACTCATAATCAAAAATCTTTTCTTTACCGTTTGAAAGATCCAAAACATTATGAGATTTCTCAAATTCAAAAGTAAAACAGAAAAAATACCTTTAATGTGATGAGTTTTTCTCAATCTCTAAGTCAAATTCCACGGGTATCTTTAGAGAAAAAATGTTCGATGTTTCTTCTTCAAAAAAAAAAAACAATAGTACAAATTAGAATCAAACTAACTCTGTTTCACCATCAGAATAAGAAGTTTTCAGAGGAACAAGAAAAAAAGAAATGTAGTGGAGTAATATGCCTTCTCAGTTCTGTTAATGAAAAACTCGGAAAAAAATAGTTTTGGAAAGCGTAAGAGCCTAATTTCATTTAAACTCTTGAGATGGAATAACATCTGTAATTTTTTTTTGTAATTATAATAAATTGAGAGTAATTTTGGTAACCCAACATTAACAATTCGGAGATATCATAAAAGCCTTTTGGCAATTACAATTCTCAAACTAAAATCTTGAAACTTTGTAGCCAATATCCATCCAATATTGCTAAAAATTGGAACAAATCCTTACTATTCAGAATCTAAACTTTTTTTTTCTTAGTGTATTTCTATTTCATATACACTGTTACAAATGGATGTCAAGTTTCTATGACATAATGCCACACGGACATGGCTGTTAGTGGGACACGTGGTATCCATATAGACCCGTCGTTGTAATCATCTGCTTAGAGGTGTCAATTATAATTGGTAATCGATAACTTGACTCAATTACTTTAGAATGATGATTTGTACTCAAAAGTAAATGTGAAATTCCTAACCGTTGGTGTTAGTATATGGCAATGCTACTCTTACAACAAAAAGTGGGTGTAAGAGTTTACAACCACCACGTGGTTGGCTTCCATTGGAGAAGGGAGAGGAGGTGGGACTGGGTGGGACCCATATGGGGGGGGGGGGGGGGGGGGGGGGGGAGGGTTGTAAAAAGGTTGTAGGCATTTAAACTTAGCATTATTGTTAGTATATTACTCTGAACTCAAAACCAAGTACATATAACAAATATTAAGTTTATTATGTATATGTGAATAAAAAGTTTGAATGTTATGTCAATTTTAGATCACCAATACCTAACAATATATCATCAAGATGTAACACATGTGACAATTATCTAGATTGTTGTTAAAGAGTACAGATAAAATAATATTTTGAAGTAAATAAATAATTTAAACTTCCTATATATAATCTCAAATTCAAACTGAAGTCCATTAGATGAAAAATATTTGGCCCAAACGAACCGAAACCTAAATATAAATTCTTAAATTAGATTGAATTTAAAATATATTAAAATAATTTAAATATAATTTGTATATATTTTTTATTAAAATTTGTTATAGATATAATTTTAAAATTTACATATATGTTTAGATAATACCATTTAGTAAATATGATTTGAATATTGAATTAATACATTTTAATTTGGATAATTTAGATTAATTTTATAGGATTTTGAATATATCTCTATCTCTATTGCTTTACCATAATGTACAACACCTCCACTTCCGTAAAAAAACTGATGGTCAACTCTTTTTACCGTTAATCTTTGACCGAAATGCCCCTAGCAAATTATCATTATTATTGGTCTCTCTCGTTAGCTTGGAAAGAAAAAAAAGGGTATTTCGATAAAAAATTAGTTGACAGTTAATTTATAACAGAAGTAAAAAAATTGTACATTTTGGTAAATCAGTGAGATGCATCTTGAATTATAATAGATTTCAAATCTCATAGTAAAGATTTGAAAAACCGTATAAAAATATAATATTATCATAAAAATACAATCACAACCGACTACTCCTGCCTATAAAATCCCAACACCTATCTCATTGTTGTGCCATACAACGCCTCTCTTTCCCTTTCCGACGTACTTTCTCCTCCTAAACCTTAAAAAAAAAACCCTAACCCTAACCGACCATGGCCGACATACTCCCGCAGCGGAGGCGATGCCGCCGCCGCTCTTCCTTCGGCGACGACTACAACCTTCGTTGAACCCCGGTGACACCAGATCGTTGACCACCTCCTCTGCTTCTCCCTCCGGGACGAGGTCCTCAATGTCGTCCCGGGTCAGAAGTCGACCCGGTCCGGTTTTTCCAGCGAACCCGGTTCAAGGCCTTCGTCGTCGTCGGGGACGGCAAAGGCCGCGTCGGGGGCTCGGGGTCAAGTGCTCGAAGGAGGTCCCTCTGGTGATACGCGGAGCTCTCGTTCTCGCAAAGATGTCGGTGGTCCCGGTGAGGAGGGTTATTGGGGGAGAAGGATCGGGAAGCACCAGGACACTCGGAAACTTCGTCAAGGTTTGATCTTTATAGCTTTGAATTGTTTTTGCTTTGAAATGCTTCCTTGGTTGATTGGTTACTGCTAATTAGAACTTAAAACGTTGATCTTTAGGGATTTTTGATGTATTGAAAACACAATGTGCACTTCTAATAAATATTTTAGGTTTTTTTTTTCAACTTCTAATATTTGGATTTAGTTTTGGGTATGGTTAATTGGTTATATGGTAGGATCTGTCATTTGTTGTATGCATGCTTTGTATCTTGTTTTTGGTGATATGGTTTCCTTATTGCGTGATTTTAATTGAATTCTTTAGGTCATTTGTGTTTAGAGTGGAGAGCTCTCTCCAACACTCAAAATGGATGAAAGAGATCAAAGTAGAAACCAAGTAGAAAGCGAAGGATTAGGATTCTAGCTGCGACAAGCTCGTGACTTGTTGGTAGATCACTTTGTTTTTATTTATTTATTTGATTTTGTATCTTGTGTTATCTGGGTCTTTGAAGCCATAATCTCTTAGGAGGCCAACGAATCTCAGTGAGAAACTCGATTCGACGGTTCTCACTGAGATTCGGCATTTCTTATTTGGAGCTCGTTTCTCCGGTAACGGGAACAAGTTAGCGAATCATCAAAGTAACAAAAAATTATAGATTACTTACTTTGACATCATAAAAATTACCATGTGAATGATCTCTATGTAACTTTGAACCGGACTTTATTAATTCTAATAAATATTATCTATAAATTTGATAACAATAATTAATAAACATAATTTTTTCCCATCACGCTTCTAGCCTCTAAGTAGTTGCGCTCCCACTCTCCTGCCCTTGCTTCTGGCAAGATATGAGTACTTGTACTTAGGTTTTGATTTTCTTATCTTTTGTTGTCTGGGGATTTGTATTTAGGTCTTTTTTCTTAAGGGGTTGGATTTATTACCACTAATTTGTCTCAAATGAAAAAAAGAAGAAGCGGGAGAAGACCAAACTCAAAAAAATTTCATTCAATCTCATACAAAATATTTCATTATAAATGCAAGTATTTATAGGATTCCAACTATGAATGCATAGATCATTGTAGTTCCTAACTTATGTTCTTTTGTTATCCCAACTCATGACCCTTTGATTTCCTAACTCAAGTCTTTTCTAATTAGTAACTCATGAGGAATAATGACTAGGAACACAAATAGACTGTGTAACATACATATTAATCAAATTTAATTTATAACATCCTCGCTCAAATTTGATCCTTTCACAAGCTAGACTTCCACTTCTTTCTTAGAAATGCATTCCCTGATGAGATATCTTGTATCTTTGTGCTTGAGAAGATTTGTTGTCAGTCATTATATTGGTGGCTTCCTCTTGTTGCAAGCAGAGTTCCTTTAATAATCTTCTATTTCAAATAGCATGAAAGCACAAGTAGTAGCAACGTACCCGGATTCACATGTCAACATGGTACAATGGGTTGTTTCTTTGAACTCTAGGATTTAACATTATCTCCCATGAAGAACACAGAACCAATGGTATTTATTTTTATGATCCAAGTCGCCAACATAATATCCTAAAAGTTTACAATTATTGTATGCATGATCAAATCGGTTAAAGTCAAAGTGTACCTTTCAAATAGCGGAGTATCCTCTTTGTCTCTTCATGTGTATAGATTGGGGATCTTAGATGTAAGAGCTCACAAGTTCAATTTGGAAACATAATATCTAGACAACTTCACCCCACATTCCACAAACATGGTACAATGGGTTGTTTCTTCGAACTCTAGGATTTAACATTATCTCCCATGAAGAACACAAAACCAATGGTATTTGTTTTTATGATCTAAGTCCCCAACATAATAGCCTAAAAGTTTACAACAATTATTGTATGCATGATCAAAAAGATTAAAGTCAAAGTGTACCTTTCAAATAGCGGAGTATCCTCTTGGTCGCTTTATGTGTATAGATTGGGGATCTTAGATGTAAGAGCTCACATGTTCAATTTGGAAACATAATATCTAGACTCGTACAAGTCAAGTACAGTTGGCTTTCAATAAGGCCCTTGAAAACAATATGATCCATCTTCTCTCTATTATCTTGCTTTGACAACTTCACCCCACATTCCACAAACTTCTTCAAAAATTTCTTTGCGTATTTTCCTGCAGAAGCTGATCTAGGAGGCTTGGTCAGAGGGGACTAGTTTCAATACGGATCCTAGAGCCTTGGTCAGAGGGGACTACTTCCAATATGGATCCGCCCCTGCTTTCATGTGAGAGATGAAAATGGCATATGCCATTTGTACCTAATAAGTAACACATGGAGCCTATGTTAGTCATTTCAAAGTTTTGAGCTATACTCGTCTTGAATTCTTCATATATGCTTGGATTGGTTCTAGTAAAGATGAGATCATCCACATAAAGAAAAGAAAATATAACATCGCCATTTCTATGCACCTTGCATAAAGTTCATATTCTTGTGTGTATCTAGTGAAACCATTCTCCTAGAAATAGCTACCGATTTGGCTATTCCATACCCTCGAGGCTTGTTTGAAGCCATAGAAAAGCCTTCTTTAGCCTTAGAACTTGTCTTCGTTCCTTTAACAAGAAAGTAGCCATACTTGTGAAAATAGTAACATTTGACGTTGGACTTGTCTCATACCTCTTCTCCTATGTTCTTGGATAATGTTCTCTTCCCCTTCACAGCCTCTTGGTGAACTTCAACATTTTTCTTCGTTGGATGGAGTATATCCACCTCTTCCTCCTCCCTCTTCCTTGTTCACATGCGTGTACGCATCCTCTTTGACTTCTTCCGCTTGTTACTCCTCTACCTTGTTGACAGAGCTTTGTTTGGAGAACTGGTTCATCTCCTTAATGCTTGTTTTTGTTCATGCTTTCTTCACGGGCTTGTATTGATCCACTCAATCATCGAGAGTTATAGACTTTCAAGTCCTTTGATCATGTAAATAGACAGTGTAACATATAGACTAAATTTAATTTCTAACAATTTGTTGATCGATTTTGAGCAGTGTTGTAACTAAAAAAATTCAAAATGCAACAATGAAACATGTCCCAAATTTAAGATAAAAGGAATTGTTTGTGTATTTGGCATTGTTCATTACTAATTCAGTGATGTTTATGTTAAACATAGATATCTTTATTATACGGGTTTTTGTCTATCCTTTTTTTATTTCTATCTACCGTGGTATTTAATCATTTTCACATGTGTTTATTAGTAAAACAAATGCTTTGTTCTCTTTTTTTTTTTTTTTGAAATTGTTCTAATCTATCAATAAAGAATTTTTCCCACGAATATATAAAAATATGCCACTCTTTTGAATATTTTGGTTCATTTTACCTGTGGATATCATGATGCTACTATGCTTGTTGTTTCTCTTGGATGCTGAATGTATTTCAATTTTCCTTATTTACTCTATTTATTAGGCAAGTTCAGCTTCTTGTTTGAATTCTGAAATCAATATGATCCTGCCAATATATTTACATGTAATAGAAAAGGAAAAGAAAGCTATTCTCACTCGTCTGGTTCTGATTGGTTATCTATCATGATTCTCCAGGCCCTTTTCTAGTTGGTTTTATTTCTGCAATTTGTAGTTTTTTTTAAAATTTCTTTTTGTTGATCTTATTATTTTCTTAATGAGGAAGCATCAACTCTTTCAAACTTGGTGCAATGTATGGACACAGTTTTTTCATTTATTTATGTTAACCTCATTATTTTCTTACGAGGAAGCACATACTCTTCAAACTGGGTGCCGTATATGGACACATGAAATTTTACTAGGTGCTATGATTGTGCCATATCTATATGCCTGTTCAACAAAGATTTCTTATCTAAACCTTTTTTATACCAGTTTTCACTTGGACAAAAGCAAACGTACTGTGTCCCAAAATCACCTGATATTTTGAGGCATTTTTCTATGTTTGCAAGATTAATTTGTTCCAATAACTCGGCCAAAGTGAAGCATTCTTTGTGATCCTTTGGAGGGAATGATTGGAAAACAAACAACCTAGCTTGTCATCTCGTGGTACGTATCATGTATTGATTTGTTTGTGTATCGTATCGGGGATTGTACGATACAGTAGCTCTAGGAGTTCAGGTGTATACCTATTTAGTATACATTACATGACTCATGTTAAAAAACCAACAATGCCTATCATCATACATATATCGGATTGGATCGACCGAATCACCGATACATAGCGAAATGGTAATCTCTCGTATCATATTGTAAGATGCTACACTATAGCAAATAACCCTTATATTTGGTTTTAATTGTATTCATTCTAGCCCTTTTATTTTTACTTATGCTTGTTTTCCCCTCTGTTATACAGTGTATATCAATAGTGCTTCTATGCTTGCAATTTCTCTTGGACGCTGAGTATTTTCAATTTTGTTTATTTACTCTATTTGTTGAGCAAAATCAGATTCTTGTTTGGATCATGAATCGTTAGGATCAAGCCAGTATATTTATATTGCGTGCAATAGAAATGAAAAGAAAGCCAGTTACACTCGTCTGGATCTGAACGGACATCATGATTCTCCGGGCCCTTTACAACTGGTACATTCCCATTGATTTGTGTTTACTTTTGAGTTCTAATTTGTTTACATGCTGATCTCTATACACTCCAAAATTTGGTGCACTAGGATATACAATATTTCTTGTATGAATTGCATACATCACTGGGCCTCTTGGTTCATAAAGGGGGACACGGCCATGTGTAATGGCACCATGGGAGCAATTGTCTCTTTCAATACTACTACTTAGGGGAGCTATGTTACCTGGACTCAACACTTTAGGTCGAGGTACCGGGTTCGACACAAGTCGACATGGGTATGGGGTCCGGGTCAGACTCGTCAAGGTGATCAACGTACACGGCAAAATGAAGAAGAAGTTCAGGGAGAACGCATGCTCAAGGAAACAAAAATAAGATAGAAAAACATACATGATAAATCACAAAATTTAGAATGAAAACATTTCATCTATCCTCTCTCTCTAAAAAAATGAGTTAGATTAATTACTTTCTGTCTTGAACTCTTCAAGAGTACTTAATGTTCCAAGAACATTGACATTTAAATTCATCAGTGTACTTATAGGTAACAAAGAATGGCGAGAAGCAAACATGCAGTCAACTAATGAGATTTGAAATTTTCAAATACTCGTTATTTATGTGCTTCAATCCATAATTTAATAATTAACTATGTGCTTCATTCTATGAAATAGTGGCTGAAGACAATATGTCATTCGAAACATGCAATGATAAATCATGCTAAAATTTAGTAATTAATTAATATCACTCTTTTGCAATATTGCTAATTTCTTTAATACTCCATACTCTTCATAATTGTATTTTAATTAATTAACATCAATACGGAAATTAAATGAAATCAAATTTTGTGATCATCATCATATAGATATTTCTTTTACGTCATATTTATTTAGCAATTTTTTTTTTTTTTAACGTATCCCTGTACCCAATTTTTGGATCCTTTTCATCCGAGTCCACATATCATTTAATTATGAGTTTGAAGGGCCCGCCTCTTGAATATGTACCAATACCCGACACCCGTACCCATGTCCAGATAACATGGCTTAGGAGGCACCCCTGATTTTGAATCATGTGCATGTCCTATTTTTGTTCTCCTTTTATTTTAGGATCATAATATCCTCATTCTGGGTTACTATACAAGTCTTGTATGAATTGCATACAATACTGGGCCTCTTGGTTAAAAAGGAAGACACAGCCATGTGCATTGGCACCACGACAACAACTTTCTCTTTCAATACTACATATGAGGCACCGCTGACTGAATCATGTGCATGTCCCATTTTTGTTTTATTTGCAAGCAAGGTCTGCTTGTTGTTTGGATCTTCAAAGCACTTGATCCAGCCAATACATTACGTATTACTGGCAATAGAAAATGAAAAGAAAGTCAGTTTCATTCACTTGGATGTTATTTGATATATATTCATCATGACCGTCCAGGCCTGTGTTGCTTGTAGCCTTGTACACGGGAAAATGGTGCCCTTACATGTATAGTATCTGTATCGTGCAACTACCTATCTAAAAATGACCACATCACGTATCAATATTGTGGCCTTATCCGTATTTGTGTCCATATTCATGCAACATATGTCAAGGACCTTTCAAACAGAAGCACATTGTGTTGAGCGGACCAAATATGATGATACTGAATCTGGTGGTATATTGGTGTGATTTGGAGTGCCTGTAACGTGTTTGGTGATTGATTTGTGGCCGCCACAGGCACTAAATGGATATTAGTTTCCATGCTTCCTATTTATAGATCAATTTTTACTTGGAATACAAGCAGTTCAAAAAAATGCACATTTGGATCTTCTGGGTCAATTTCTATGTCTATGAGCCTAGACCTGGCTAGAAAAAAAAGTGATCTTTTGATCCTTGGAGGAAATAATTGGAAAGAGAAATCTGTTCGTTCCTTTTTAGCCTGATTTCTTGTAATACATTCTCCTTTCTTCTTATTTGAAGAGCTGCATCCTTGTCTCTTAGGTAATTATATATGGCACATGTGACTACCATAATTATAGACCTCTTAGATTTTGTTTTTTGTGTCCATGGAACGAGAGCAGCAATTATGGTGCATCCACACCATGCCTGGCATGCTTCTCACAGAAATATGTAGTTGAGAACTGCTTTTGAATCTGGTTGCCGGCCATTTTTTTGTTATACTTCTTAAGCAAGACACTTTTTATTTGGATCCTGCAAACATTTGATCAAGCCAATATATTATACACTGGTTGCAATAGGAAAGGAAAAGTAAGCCACTTTCCTCGCTTGGATATGATCGATCATCTGTCTCTAACTGGTACATTCCTGTTGATCTGTGTGATATATATTTTTTTAATTTTAATAATCTTTCTATTTCTTACATTGTTTTTGTATCAGTTTTTTCTCGTAAAGCAAACTCCCTCTGTTCCAAAATTATTCACCAGATGTTTTGAGGCAATTTCTAATGTTTGCAAGATTAAGTTCCAATTATTCGTCCAGGAATGAAATGTTGCTTGTGTTCTTTCGGATGGTGGAATGATTGGAATACAAATAATCCTGATACTCCTTTTCTTTCTCTTGATTTTGGTCATGTCCTCTCTTTTAATTCAAGAAACATGTCAACTCCTCAATTATATGTTCATCATACATGGTGACGAACATATATCATGGTATATTGTTAAATATTGGATAATGAATATATATGGTAGACTAGGACACACCATGACCAGACATCATCTACTTTCATGGTTTTCATCGCTAATGCTTAGGTGATGCACAACTGCTATTAACACTGGTCACAAGCTCACTTATGCTCTATTTATTAATCAGCTTTTTTGGATCTTAAAATAAGTGTGATCCAGCCAATACATTTTGTGTTACCTGCAATAGCAACAGACGATAAATTGAGTTTCACTCTTTGATTGGTGCTGTTACATGATTCTTCCAGCCCTCTATAACTTGTACATTTGGTGCAGTTTTTAGCTTCCTTTCTTTTAGTCTTCATGAGATACATTGATTTTCATTGTTATCCATCAACTGTATTGAAAGAAGATAATTCTTAGTATTCCTGACATTGATCCCCTTTTACTACTATTATATTGTTAGTATATTTCTTTACGTTCCTTAATCTTTATATGCTGCATCCTGGTAAAGTGTCTAACCTGTCAATGCTCTTGCATTATTGTTTTATGCCTGTAGAAGTCTACAATAACTACAAAAATTAGTTCTTTTGGTATCACACTCAGGGAAACAGGTATTCTTACATCTTCAGCATCAACAAGGGCCGCAAATTCTATACAAAATTCACTGAATCGGTATCTTCTTGAAAATCCGGAAACCTTGTGTATTTGTTCATTCATGCACCCCACATTTGACTCTGTCTGACGAAGACCTATGGTTTCTTGACACTGTACTTGCCGACTAAGGCTCCTTCGGTCAATTCCCACACCTGGAGTAGACAGAGATTTCACAGTCCCCATGAGACGAGCCTTATCGAACTTTGGTCAATTCCCACACCTGGAGTAGACACAGATTTCATAATCCCATGACACGAGCCTTATCGAAGAAATGCTGCCGAGAGGGTTGGAGCTTAATCTGACATCAAAGGGATTTGCCTCTGCCTTCCCATCAGATCCGTCTACAGAATTCATAACTCGACATATGGTCGTCTTTGCAATTTGTGTCAGGAATATACGGAGTGCTCTGGCTCCTATGTTGCAGGAACATGGATATGACACGACGAGGTAAGGACACAAAGCATACATGACAATTATTTTGGTGTGTCCGAGTGTATTTTGGAGTGTCCAGTTTATTTTCCATACGTGTCTGATAGCCAATATAACACGGCCATCATTTTTGGGGTGTTCTTGCTTCCTGGGACGACTCTGTTGTTTGTTTATATCTGGTGCTGCTGATGAAAATCCGGTTCCAGGAACTCATTATACGTAAGTGGTGTTGGTGCAGTTTTCACTATGGCACAGTTTCTGGAAGAGTATTATGGTTTTGGCCCCACTATCAAATACGATTGTTATGTTTCAAGCTTAAAGCAGACTCCTGTATATTATATTTCGATGTTGCATACATTTTTAACCGTGTTAGTCCAACTGAAAAAAGGGACAGAAAAAAGCTCCCGAGTGCTGGAAAATATATGTATGGTGATATTACCAAGTGCAATATATGATTCTCTTTCTTATTTTTATTTGTTCGAGTCTGTGTTGGAGAAAACTAGATCAAGGGTGGTTCGTGTTTGTTTACTGGATCCTCTACTAATGGGTTAGAGCATACACACAGTGGGGGACATTCCATATCATACTTCGAATTTTTTAAAAATTGTGTCAATTTCAACTTTTAGTGTCCTCTAGCACATTTTTTTAAAAATTTGTGTCAATTTCAACTTTTGTAGTGTTCCCTTAATATTGACACATAATAACAGACTCTAAAGCAATTTTTTTTAAATATTGTGTCAATTTCAACTTTTGGAGCTGTCTTCTTGGTATTGGCACATAATAACATACTCTAAAACAACTTTTTGAGTGTGGATAAGAGCTCATTGTAGTAGCTTTCTAGTGTTACAAATTTTAACTAAAGTAAAAATGTATGACTTTAAACTACTTTCATTCATTGTGGATGCTCTAAGAATGGTGCTGACCCCTCTTATGGCTTCAGGAGGTATTTAGCATGGGTGATATGCAGACGGTGATGATCTGATATTCACATCCATATTAATTTGTCGGCACAATACAAATAAAAATACTAGGGAATACTATATTATATTTTTATTTTGTTTTTCTTGGATTATTTTTTTGAGATTTTTCGATCTACCTAGATCATGACCCACCCAAACCGACCTGATCAGGCTAACACGAATAAAGTACTACCTGATGTTGATTTGAACCCAAACCAAATCTACCAGTTCTTTACCTAAAACTCGGAACTTGAACACGACTTGGCATGGCCCGAACCTGACCTGGAATGCATGTGTGTTAGTAGGATGATATTTAATCCCAATAATGTGTATTTTTAAACTCTTTGGTAATACATTATAAGAAGATAAAATGAAGGAATTTGCTAGCAAAATCCAGGAAAAAAAAACTACCTATGGAGAAAGACCAAAACAAAAAGGAATTTCTCCAGAATTTGAGGACCACAGAAAATCTAGTTGGCCAGCATTGATTCCCCACTCCCCACCCCACCCCCAATTTAGATTCAGCCCAGCAACAGAAAACACAAGAATTGTGTAGAGGAGAAAGACCAAAACAAGAGAAAGAAACAAAACTAGTACCACCACTAGTAGCTGGTGATCTTCTCCCCAATGGCTGGAGCTCGGTCGATGGCAGTTCGCGCCATCGACGCCGCATTCCTCCCCAACATCAGCAGCAGCAGCAGCAGGAGGACGGGCGTCGCGGTGTCCCGAAAGCCTTCGCGGCTGACCACCTCCTTTCTGCAGTCCAACAACAGCTTCAGCCATGGCCGGCGCCGTCCCTCCTCCTCCTCCTCGGCCCCGAGGAGCAGGAAGAGGAGGAGCCTCGTCGTAGTCGACGAGCTCGCCGGCCAGTACGAGGAAGGCTTCGAGGATGTCGAGACGGTACTTAATTCCTTCCTCTCTCTCTCTCTCTCTCTCTCTCTTCCGCATTTAATCAAACATTGTTTTGGTCAGTTTAATCAGCTAGGGATTAAGTAATCATAATTAGAAGGATGGTGTTGTCACTTAATTTTGCATGACAATTTTGTGTACGGAGCCTGCGGTTGGCAAGACCCTCGACGTGATGTCAGGAAACATGTTGGATCGATATGATCTTAATGGTCAACGTGTTGTATTTCCCCCAAGGGGTGTTTGGTTCGCGGATTCGGAGTGCCGAAGTGGCCAAAATTCGGATTTGGTAACACTTTACGTATTTCGTCGGAGGATTTACAGTCAAAATTAATTTTATTTGCCAAGAATTCGGACTCACCCACCCCCCCCCCCCGGCCCGCGACACACACACACACACACACAAAGTGGAGCACGGGCATTTACATTTCTCGTGTTTGGTTAGATAACCATTTCCTCTCTACTTTAACAAAAAAGAAGATTTACTATTCGTGTCACTTCAAAAAAAAATTATACTTTATCACTCACTTCAACAACCAACAAAACAACAAAATTTATGATTTTTCACTTCTAACCTCCACTTATTCAAAGCACCAAAACGAAGGATTTTTCACTTCGCACTTCGTTTCACTTTACCGCAATGCGTAAGCAAAATATCGATTTTCAGATCTTCCACTTCGCTCCATTTTGCCGAACCAAACAACCCCCAATTACGATGTCCGTGTCAGTGCAAGTTGGAGAAGGAAGAATAGAAGCAAATGGAAAGCTGTTGTACTTGATGACAACAACAAGTAGTGGTAAATAATTCCTTTACTATGTTGCACGGACGCATGAATAAGACAGGATACAGATACGGTGACACTTTTAAGACACTGGTTTTGGTGTGTCATAGTGTATTTTAGAAAACCTGCGCCACGTCTGACATGGCATCGATTTAGTTCATGGCTTCGGTGATCTGCAATGGTGTCACCCTGTTGGTATCTGAAGGCAGGGTGTATTGTGGAAATGGTGGCCAGTGATTGCACATAGATCTTTGGTCTGGTGAGTTTTGGTGGTTTTATGCTGGATCTGGAATAGTAGGACCATGAGGCATAGTCAAGCACACGTCACGGCTTAAGGTTTAAGTCATTCATGGTCATAGTGATTTGGTTCAGAGGATTGACAAACTCAAGGTATGGCCACTAATGCCAGTGTCTTGTGAGGTTGCTACATAACGACATTTGGACAGGTGGTGAAGTAGAATGAGTGCCGCCGCCGAAGGAGGATATGGTGTCAGGTGGAAGATCTAGAGAGAAAATGTGGGAGTGTTGCAGAAGAAACAAGTCGGTAGAGGCGTAGAGCTATATTGAGATTATAAAGAGGCATAGAGCTAGAGATTATAAAGGATATGTACAATAGAGTTACAGTACAGTTGTACGGTCAATTAAAGCAGATAGGCTTACATCAACATCCAACTTAAGTCATTATCTCTGTGTAGTAGCTCTTAATGAAAATTACTAGGCATAGTCACTAAGGTTCCATGGTATATGTTGTCTGCTGATGATGTTAAAATTGATGAAAGTGGAGAAATGTTAGCTTCTAAACTAGAATTGTGGAGAAAACATTGGAATATAAAGGTTTTACAATCTGGATGAAAGTAGAAAGTAGAAAATATAAAATGCAATTTTGACAAACATGAGATACCTAATAGTGATAATTTTCAGTATCTAGGATCCATCATTTATCATGATGCAGAGATGTAGAATGATGTTTTTCATATAATTAAAACATCATGATTGAAACGGTGAAGTGTTTTTAGAGTGCTTGTAATCATAGCATATTCTTGATGTTGAAAGGAAAAACCAATGAGAAAGTTACAAGACACGATGTGCTTTATGGATTGACTAGCTGAAAATTGAAGATACAAAATTAGTATATTCGTGGAAAGTTGGAGTTAGCCAATTGAGGATAAGATGAGAGAAAATTATCTCTAAACTCTGATTGTTTCGACATGTGTAACTACTGTTTTAAAAATCGGCCTAGACAGCTACCTAGGCATTAGGCATCCAGTGTCCGTCTGATGTCCGCTTAGTGCCTCCCGACGCCCAACTATACATATTTTTTGGTTATATAGACAATTTTTGCAATTTTTAGCAGGATTTTAAAATTTCTTGTTATAAATCGCCTAGGCGGACTAGACGTTCGATGCCCGTCCAAATAACGCCTAGTGATTTTTACAATCTTGCGTGCAACAAAGAGTCAGAGACCAATAGATGCATTTGTTTAGAGGACCCGTCGGATACTAGTTAAAAGGAGATATTAAAACTAGGGATATGCCTAAAGTACTTGGATTGAGATTATAAAGAAGGATACATTATTCAGAGGACATTGCCCTTAACAGAGCTGAGTGGAAGAAAATGACTGAAATGAGTGACCCAGATTTTTTGAGATAAATGCTTTGTTGTTTCCTCTTCTAGAACCTGATTTTCTTCAATTACTATATCATGTTTCTAGCAAGGTTCGCACTATTGATATCGGCATAGAAATCGGTATCAGACCCTTCCAATGGAATCAGTATCAGACCCTTTCTATGAGTATCAGAATCGTCGGTATCGGAAGTATCAACGATTTCGGATTGGAGTATCGGAGTTTTTGGTATCAGAAAGCAAATAATTGTTAATAAATTATTAAAAATTTACATTTTTTTAGATTTAGTCATAATTTTAAGTATTTTTTGTGTTGTTTCTTAATAATTTTGAAATTGAATTAAATAATACTCACCATTGTGGATTGGTTCATTTAATTGTTTTTACAATATTACTATGCTTTTACACCCTTAATGATTGGTCTTTTTCGTTCAATTTTCTCTACTGAATTGACTGGGAAAGAGATCTCCAACGTCGGTATCGGTCTGTATTGGTAGCGATCTGTATTGGTAGCGATCTGTATCGCCTGAATCGTAGAGATATCGACCGATACTACAAAGTATGGTTTTTAGACGATAATGAGCCCAAAATCTAATATGTAGCCATTTCAAACATGTGCAGCATCTTCTCCTTTATACCCAAGTAACCGGACTGCAGTTGCCTATTTCAATATCTTCTAAATTGCCAGCACAATACACATGACAGCCCTCTCCTTCCCAGGCTTGCCTAATAAAACTGTTGTTTCCAGCAACTTTCCCTTGCCTTTAGGACCTTTCAAACTTCCCCAACCCATCCTTTTCCCATGCTGTTCTGCAACATTTTCAAAATCATTCAACAAGCCCAAGATATCTCATCTTCCATCCTATTTCAAAGCCCCAGTCGTAGACCTAGTTATTGATCCAAAACCCTAAAGCTAAACCTTTTTTTAAAAATCCTTTTTGCTATTCTGAAGGTTTGGTTGTGCAGTCGTCTTGCATCAACAAGCCTAAACCACAGAAAGCTCGGGGCCGTGTGACTTTGTTCCCAACATCATAGCTGCTATCAGATTGAGTCATTTGCAAAGTTTGTTAGTGACTTTGGGAATTTTATTTTCTTGTCTTTTTTTTTTCCGTTACTGCAAAGGTTAAACATTTATCTATGTATTTCGCCCTTCATTCTCACTTTCCTGACATATAGCCTTTGGCTGAGGTGAGTGAGGCCCAGACTCGAGTTCTGAAATTTGGGATAATCCTTGTAGTTCTGCAAATCCACGTATGTAGAAATGGATTCTGTATATAGAATTCATGAGCTGTACAGCATGTTACTGAATAAGTGTATCCATGCCTGGCTGGTTTACCTTGAAAGCAAATGGCTTCGCTCATCACTGCAGAAACATGTTTATCAAATCAATTACCGGATAAAAATTTAGCTTGATACATGTGACAACTTTGAGCAGTTGAAAGGCAACGACATCAATTAGGGAGATTGTGAGTTTTAATCTTTTTGACATGTTTCAACCTCTATTTCCTAATAATGAGTGGGAGTGGGAGGGTAATTTTTATTTTCATAAAATTCCGTACCAAGCATCAAAGTTCCATGATATTAGGGTGATAGAACAAAGTTTGCAAAATTTATAAGAAAAGAACAAAAACATCCATCCTAATGACGTAGTCACTGAAAACAGTAATTAAAAAAAATGAAATCAAAGAATACGTCTATTAGAAGGGCGTATTCTTGCATAAAAACGTCCTTTTGATGGGCGTTTTATTAGCAAGATTTAAAAAAAAAATCCTTGAAAAAAAATGTTCATCAGAATGATGTTTCCTTTGCGATTGTTAAATGCGGAAATGACTTTAAAATGTCAGTACGATGCTACAGATTATGTTCTGAAATTTTTTAAAAAAAACTTCCACTCTCTTTAATAATAATAATAATAATTAAAAAAAAGCAAAAGGAATGCCCTTACTAAGGGCGTTCCATTTAAAAATTTTTAAAAAAGAGAGCATAACAAGTGGTTGGAAAGAAATGATCTTTCATTTATTTTAATAAAAAAAATGTGTTACGCCCTTCCTATGGGCGTATAAGTGCATTTAGTTGTGATATTATATTATTCCTATGGGTGTATAAGAGCAATAAAAAAACAAAAAAATTGAGAAAAAGCCGTTAGGATGGGCGTTTTTGTTTTTTATGGAAAAAAAATTAATGGATGATTAGACGAAAAAATAGACAGCATTAAATTTTTTTTACGTGGACCTTTTGAAGGGTGTTTTTTCTGAAGGACGTTTTGATGCCCTTATCATAATTTCACAAAATTTGTTCTCTGACCATAATATCATGAAACTTAAATGCTTGATAGGAAATTTTATGTTTTATTTTTGTGGGCCGGGCCTGGGCTTGAACCCAGGACCTTCCCTTATCTCACACTGGCCCCAACCGCTGGGTAATAATGTTAACTAACTCGAGATATTCATCGTTTCATCTCCTGGCATATGCTTCAAACATTTGTAATTAAAGTGTAGGCAATTTGATGTCCGAAAAATTGGATGTGAAAAGGCTGTGCTCCTGAGTGAGTTTGCCCTGTCCTACAGAGAAAAGATCTCATGTCGATATTAGGAATAAGAGGCGTCAATTGCTTATTTACCTTATTATAACCATGGAAGTCATCAATACTCTTTTCCAGCTATCACCCTAGGTTACCATTTTCTGGTATACTATTAGTCTCAAGTAGAAGTCTTCAAGGGGAAGGAGTTAGCAAGCTGGTAAGGGGCTAACTAAAGGCCAGGAAGGACATATGGTCGGTCTTTTCAATTGCATGCAGTACTGCACTTGATTTACTTTGGTTATTGCTATAACCTGAAATATTCTTAAGATATGTACAAGACTTATTCAATTATGGATAAAAGTGTTTCTCAATTGTTTTTTGAATATTCAAAATTGAAGTCCTGTAAGATTGTTTGGAACCAACTTGCTATGAAGAGAAGAAAATAAAGAAACCAACTTGGTAAGGAGCAACTTTTTTTCCAGCTGATGTGCCTTATGTGACAGGTTTACAATAAACATGGTGTCGCATCAATTATTCATTCTTTATTTCAACAGTTAGAACCTTTTTTTTTGGCTTATCTGTACGTAAATACCTTCAACTTTTACGATTCTACATTTGAATACCCATTAATAAATTTACATGCACTTCGCTGCCAACTTTCCCATGTTCAAGTAGTAATCTGCAATCATGATAGGAAAATTTACATAGATATGGTACCTGGTATTTAAGTACTAATCTGAGATGAAAGTTGAAGGTATTTGAATTCAAATAAGCCATTTGTTTTCATACTTCTATAAAAGGAAATTTGAGTTTGTTTCACAATTTTTTTAGTCTGATAAGCTCTCAAACTTGTTCAAGTAGATAGACTGCTCATATTTGGTTTGTTGGTTATATATGTTTTTCTAAACGTATTTAATTGTTCTTGGCGATACTACATGAACATTTTCTGTAGTAATGAATACGTTAAACAATATGGTACTCCTCTTTCCAGATTTGGTTATTGCTTTTCCCGTGTTGTAAGCTCAGACCATTGATGTGTATTGTGTGATGGGTCATTCTTTGTTTGCAGGAAATTATTAATTATTTTACATACAAAGCTACGAGGACTGTGCTTCACCAGCTTTATGAAATGAACCCACCAAAGTACAGCTGGTTTTATAAGTAAGCTATATGTATTCTCTCTAATCCATGTTATTTGGCCCAACGTTTTACTGTGAATGTTTAAAGATGTCAGTCACTGCCCTGGGGATTAACATCTGAGCTTTCTTGCAGTTTTCTTGTGGAAAATAAGCCAACTGATGGTATACTATTTCTCCGTCATCTTGGGAAGGTATAAAATTAGTCATTTTAACTTGTGTGATGCAGTACCAAGTGCTGGATCTCTGACTACAAAGTTTTGGTGCCAAGTGCAGGAGAAACAAGACCTTGCTGAAAGAGTGATGATAACACGCCTGCACTTATATGGTAAATGGATAAAGGTATGCAGATCATGAGTATATTAATTTTGCTGCTGGTCTTGCGTGATCAAAGCATGAACTGAGCAATTTGTCTTGATCATCAGAATTTGGATCATGCAAAGATGTACGAAAAAATTTCCGAGGAGAATCTTGCACTGATGCGCGAAAGGCTTATGGAAACTGTTATATGGCCGTCTGATGACACAAACACAGAGAAGATTGGGTGATGTATCAATATTTTTGATGTGGTAGTAGTTCTAGGTTTGGACCTATTCACGTAAATACCCACTTTACTGTTTAGTAAGAGGTGTGCGCCTCGCCATTATAAAATGTCCATATTTATGTAATAATATATGAAGCAATTTTCTAGTAGGACCTGTTTGTCTTGAAACTGCACATATTGAAACTGATTTGAGAAATTGTTGACATCCCTTGTGGATTATCTAGGCAATTCCTTTCAAGAAATTTTGCTACTTTTTTCATCCTTAATACACCCTCTTGTTTAGTTCTACATCTCTATCATGAAAAAAACAAATCGAGTTCGTATAAGCATTTTGCACGTAGTTAATGAAATACCTGCTGTGGTTACTGTTTTTGATACGCTGCCTATTTTCATAAATATTTGGCATGGTCTAACAACGGATACTCAATATTCGAGGGATCCCTTTTCTGATACTCCACATATTTTATAAAGTATTTGGCCTGATTTAACTATGCATACCTACTATTCGGGGGATCCCTTTCTCGAATCCATACGTGTTTTTGCATGTCTTATTTGTAATAGGTTTGTCGGAGAATATAGGTACCTATATTCTTCCACCATGACACATATATCGTGTAATTGTTCTTCGCTTTGCTGTGATCTCACTCAATGAATGATTATGATTCTTTTTAATGGAATCCTATGTAATCACGTCGTTCTCAATCTTCTTTGTTAATGGTTGAGACTGAACTCTATAATGAAAATCCACAAAAAAATAAAAAATAAACTTTTTTGAGTCAATCTACTCTGTTTGCATTAACCCTAGGTGCTTTATTATTAATTTCCTCAATATAATGCTGTATCACACTTAGGCCATACATATTGGAATAATATATCATTGGTATTTTTGTTCTCTCATTCTATCAATTTATCTACAACGCTTTATTTTTGCTTCAAAAAATAGATAATAATATTTTTATATAATATATTTTTATTTTAGTTGTTACAACTACATGGGATCTTGACAATACGAAACAATAAGTTTGTTAGTAATTTTTGGTTTATATAGTTAATAAGTTCATAGTCATATGATGTTAACTGGGTCGGGTCGACTCGGACGCAAATTTGACCGGATTTGGGTTGGACTGGGCCAGCTCGGCCTTGAGTAGCAGGCCGGGCCAGGCCTTGAGTAGCAGGCCGGGCCAGGCTGGAGACCAAAACCTCAAACTCAGAACCTGGTCTGTCTAGTCCAGTTTGGGTCCGAGCCGGGTCCGATTTTATTAAAAAATTTATTTTGGACCTTTAGCTTAGGCTTTGGGCATTTGGCTTGGGCTTGGACTTGGACTATTAAAAAAATTAGTAGTAGTAGAAACGAAAACTTACTGCATCTTGTTTCGACATAATCTATGATGCAACAAGAACATAGGTCTGCAAAGTGATAGGAACCAAAAGGCGTTTGCATTGACAAAGTGCTTAAAAGAATCTCTAAAGCTCTCAGCTTGCCCTAGAAATTCATGTCAAGAGTCCCAGTAGGAAACGATAGCATTGCTACTGTGCTCAAATGTTTGGTCCATAGGATATATAACCTCATGTATGAATATTTCTCCCAACTTGAAGATTCATTACTTTCTTCTTTCACATTTGAACAGGTAATTGCTATAAAAGCAGACAAGATATACACACTTTCTTCTTCAGAAACAAATTTCTGTGAAATTTCCAGAAATTCTTTCAAACAATACTAGGGTAACTTGAACAGCAGCATAAAACATATATATAAACCCTTTCCTATATACACACTCTTGGTATGTTTTGAACATTAAAAAGAGCCGTAGTTGAATACAAAAACAAATTTGATCACGCCGCAGGATGATATAGTATACTTCAGCCTTCACCTCTCTCCTTTCAGCAGTTAATCCCGCATTCAAGAACATTCGGACCCGTCACTCTTGTGGTAAATGGATCAACTCGAACCCAGAGCAACGAGAAAATGGACGCGAGAAGAACAGACCACACCACCACTATGGTCGGAGTCCGGTTCTGCCTTCCCATCAAACCCCTGAGGAAGGGGTAGAGATGAACAATCACCCAGAAGGCGAAGAAGAGCTTGCCAAAGAGGGGTCCCCACGACTGATACCCGCTGTTAATTGCATAGGAGATCCCGGCAACAACTCCGACAAGGTTTACGATCAGGAGAGTGGTGGGAGGTATGAGAAGTGTAGTCCACTTGAACGCGTAGAGCTCGGAGAAATCACCATCTTCGTCAGATGCCTTTGAGGTAACGGTGAAGTTGGTGTCGATACCAGCAAGCACTTTGAGAATGCCTTGGAACACGGCAAAGAGATGGGCGGAGACGCCTCCAATGACCCAGAACTGTTCATTTCTCCACCACTCGTCGATGCCAACACCACTCCACCTCATCTCTAGTATGCCAGTAGCAAAGATCGAAAGGAAGAGAGAGATGAACCAGATACTCGCGAAATTGCTAATCTGCATCCAGAAACAAAAGTAGTATCCATAATTAGTGAACTAATACTGACAGCGACGAAGGGGCGTTAAGTGGGAGGGCAGTCATGCGAGGTATATACCTGAGGGATGATGAATTTTCCGGTAAGTAGACAGACGGCAGGCAGTGTGCAGTATAAGACGAGAGGGATTGCAGTGATTGGGTAAATGGTGGTATTGATGTATGCAAATCGCTCCAGGAACTTCAGCCTTCCTCCATATCCATACCATATTGGACAATGCCGGCTGAAGAGAATCTCAACGGAGCCTAACGCCCAACGGAGCACTTGGTTCAGACGATCCGAGAGGTTAATGGGAGCAGACCCTTTAAAGGCAGGGCGCGGAGGCATGCAGTAGATTGACTTCCAACCACGAGCGTGCATCTTGAACCCTGTTAGAATATCTTCTGTAACCGATCCATAGATCCATCCAATCTGCAGCAGAGACAATTACACTTTCTGAGAGAGATCATTTAGGAGAAGAGAGCAATATTTTCTCTCTTTTTTAGACAAAGGCCAGTCATTACTGACCGTCCCTTATATTGGGCTACTAGCACCAAGACCCCCTCTTATTCTCCCATTTATTTAAATTTTCTTGCTACAGGGATTCGAAACCAAGCCCACTCCTCCCCTCTCTTACTAGTGGTACCACTAGACCGCCGTCTTGGTGGTAAGAGTGAACAATCTTATAGAGTCATTTGGCTACTACACAACAAAGAGGCTGCATTGTGTCGAGGACTCTGAGAAATGTTAAGTGAATGCAAACTCAATTTAAACATACACATACTAAAAATGGATGAGTCACACGCTCACATCCATCACATGGATACCTGAAGTTCTCCTAGGGTTCTTTTCCGACAACTGGATCATACACAATTTGTGAAACTAAAATCTGTTTCACTCACCAAATGCAACCCTTGTGCAGGACCTTCAGCTCCTATGAAGATAAATTATGATGAGTGTGAAGGTAATGGCTACACTAATACAATATGGAGTTGTCTACACAGACCAGATGTTTATGGAGTATGATGGAAGCAGAGGCTTGACCCTCAAGGACTCCGCTTTTTCCTACATCTCCAATGTCCTTTCCACCATTTCCAGATACCTCAGTAGTAGTTCTAAGCATGTAATAGAAGTACATCTGTGATTTACACCATATATGCAGAGTAAGGGGATGCTTTAGATAGGCATTTGAATTGATATGCTTTATGCGTTCTTTGGTAGAAAAGAATCGGTAGGAGGAAGCCCAGACACATTTTCTTTTTAGCATGATACATTTAAATGCATTGATACGCTCTTATATAGTGATACACATCTATGACTCTTTGAATGTTTACCATTCACTTAATGGTGTCATCATCGAGAAAGAGGAGATTGTTGGCCTAATGTTGCTGGAGGCTCAGTTAACTAATTTTGATCATACTGAGACTATCAAGTTGGCAAGTATACAGCCTAAGTAAATGTGAAATCTATGAGCCAATTGAAGAATTTGAGCTCTCAAGTGAGCATTATCCATAAGATCCAAATGGATGTCAGCATGAGTAAGCAATGCAACTTGATAAAGCATGATATTAAGCCTAAACTGACAATCAAGCTTAAGCTGGAGTCAAGGAAATGAAGACAACTGCAAATCAATATAGCTTTGTAAGACATAAGAAGAGAAACCTTAGAGAACTGCCCACAAAATCAGTAGTACTACTTGTTTTACAAAAGTCTGATCTGAGATGCGCAATTGGAGGAAGCAGTTTCGACTCTCCTTGTTTCAGACTAAGATTACTATAAAGATCACAAATATCTAACCAACAAGACCTAGTTTGAGTAGGGTTCTTCAATCTATGAAAATACATTGTCATGATAAACAAAAGCACTTACCACAAAAGCAAGGTGGTAAGATAGGACTGGAACTTAATTTTACTAAATTTGTTATAGAATAATTAGTAAAAAAGACACTATATATTGTATGCTTAATAATTTATTAATGTGATTGCTTTGAGGACATTGCTTGGCACGATGAGTTTGGTGTTTGCATCCTGGATGATGGAGGGTCCAGTTACAGAAACAGCCTTCGCATGAAATGGGGTAAGTCTATGTTCAAACTGACCTTGCCTGGACCCTATATTAGCCGCAGCTTTCATGATACTAGGACACCCCTTGCTCAACTAGTTAAGTAATTAACAATAAGCTTGTGTGGCCTTTTCTGAACTTTGCATTATGATTCTGCCTTCAGTTGAACACTTAGAAGCCAGAAACTCCTAGGAGGTCAACAAATCTCAGTAAGAACCTTCGATTCGGGTTTCTTACTTGGGAGTTCGTTTGGAGCTCGTTTCTCCGATGACGGGAGCTTCGTTTCTCCGGAGACGAAAGCTCGTTTCCCCGACGACATGATCGCTTCCCATAATATGACCATAATTTTGGAAGATATAAATTTTGTGAGAGAAATTGGAATATTTTCAATACACATTTATCAAAGTACCAAGAAACTAAAGATTTTTTACTTTAACGTCATAAAAAATTAACATGTGAAAGATCTCTCTGTAACTTTGAACTGAACTTTATAAATTCTAATAAATTTTAAGATATTTATAAGTTTTGATAACAATAATTAATAAACATTAAAAATTTATTAGCGCACGCTCCCATCACGCTTCCAAATTTAGAATCTTCTAAGTAGTCGCGCTTCCCCGCCCCCGCTTCTGGCTTCTAAGGTTGAACACACTAAAGATCTCCTAGACAAAATCATTAGTTGCAAACAACTTCCCGGAACTGTTGCATACTTAAGAACTCAATTCTTGAAAATCAGTACGCAACAGAATACCTAAGAGAATGAGGTTTATCATTTTGGAAGCTCCGAAAAAGAAATATTCATTCTCGCATAAGAGACTCAACAAATACAAATGCTTGTAAAAGACGGAATGAAAATGTCTTTCAGAAGTTGAGATATATCATATGTTCTAATAACATCTTGGTTTCATTTCAAACATTGATATTATGGCTTTGTCAAAGTAGCAAATCGACAGAAAATTAATTTTGTTACTCAAAGCAGGTTTTACTAAACAATAATCTTTTTTTTTTTACCTCGCTTCCCCACTCTGTCTTATCCTCGTAGCCACAGCTAATGACATGAATAGCTTCTTTCAAAAGAGAGTCAGGATTTGCTGACAGAGGAACTCCTCCATGTTCCATTAGTGTAGAGGCAACGAAGACATTCGACAGACCAAACCTTTTCTCCAAGCTCATTTGTGACATGAATAAAGTCTTTTCATCATCTAACCCTGCACCTAAAATTGTGAAGAAAAGAATCAGATATCCTGCCACATAAGTACCTATGTAATTTTGATGTTTTAAACTTCTAAAAAACTTCCAAGCCATAACTTTTTAGTGGACAAACCAGTAGAAAGCTTGAAGCGAAAATCATTCTAACAAAAAAAATTGCATAGCACATTTGCATAAAATATTGTTTCTTTTGACTTCAAAAATCCTTAAGATGTCTATAGCTTTGTATTTTCAACTGCCAGTTCTCCAAATATTTGATAACATGAACCTTTTTAAAAGAACTGAAAGAAAGTACAAAGCTTGCCATAGTTTCAAACACTCAATTCGGGGTATGCTTATTAAAAGTCGAAAATTGAAATATGTGGAGTATCTGTAACTGCATGGAAGCTTAAGTGAAATAACAAAAATAGTGACTACCTTCCACACCCTCTTCTATATCTTCTAGGTTAGATGCGGGTA
Source organism: Iris macrosiphon (assembly GCA_036927795.1). Lineage (NCBI taxonomy): Eukaryota > Viridiplantae > Streptophyta > Magnoliopsida > Asparagales > Iridaceae > Iris > Iris macrosiphon. Next base: position 200,120,932 of record JAYESA010000007.1, on the reverse strand, counting down.
CACTATCGTCCACATGCTTGCTTGATTTCTTCTTGTCAGAACTCTTTTTGCGTAATTTTGAACTCTTCTTTCGAGACCCACCAAAGCATGAAGACAAGAAACCTGACTTTTTTTGTTTGTTCTTCAAAGGAGGTTCATATCCATACAAAGCTGTTCTATTGAAGACACACCCTGTGCCCACATAAACAGGACCTTGAATACCATCAAGACCTCTTAAATTAATCTGGAAGGATAAGGATCAGAAAGGATAACAGTTAGAAGATAGTTAAAATGGCCGAGCAAACATTGTGTATTTATACTGCTTGATAAAACTGTGTCATCTACTGATCATCATCAACAATAGAATATGACAAAATATAAGCAGGTTGGAAAGGCTAAGTAAACCTTACATCAAAAAACACAGTATTACGGTTTGCATAACGGTCATTCCTATCAATACCATCAAACCTCTGAGGAAATTGCACATAACAGACAAAGGGCCCAACATTTGGATCCATAAGAAAACACATAGCTTCTCTCAATGCCTTACTATTGTTAATGTAGTGATCACAATCAAGATTCAACATGTAGGATCCATTGGTAAGGACTGCTGAAACACGAACCTGCATATGAGGAATATTGGATTAATTATCGAGAGCAAGAAATGTTGAGATAGAACTAAACTCCATCAGTACAGGTTAAACCACTTACAAGTGCATTCATTGCCCCAGCCTTCTTGTGGTGATGGAAACCAGGACGTTTCTCACGGGACACATAAACTAATCGTGGAAGCTCATTACCTGCACTGTCAACCCCTCCACTATGGCCTAAGAAAACCTGTCATAGTTTGTATTGAAATTGAACAGAATCAAGCCTTTATGCAAATGATAAAATAAATCAGTCTTACACTTACGTAATATGTTGGAGGTATGTAGATAAATGAACTGATTATGGTATTTTTCAAGGTTGATTGTGGTATTTTGACTTCCAGCTGATTTTATTTTGTTCAACAGAGATCTTCAGCGTCCAGCCGTCTAACCAAATTGGGTCACATACGGAGCAGAAGAAATATCCACAAAAGAAATGGTAACACTTTTATTACCGGTTGACATATAACGTGGTTGGAAACTAATTCCTAGCATGAGAGGTTCATCCCATGAAAAGATAAACTGCCAATTGGCAGGTACTAGAACTACCTTTTGGTTATGCAGTTTAAGCTCATACAACCAAAGAGAATCCTATTATTTCCCCTAAACTATAAAGAATCTAGACGAAGAGGTAAGGTGATACAATTTGATATAGGGAATAGCACTAATCTACATGACATATTAAGGGTGTGTGCATTTGCAAAAAAGTGAAGTGGTGAAAGTGCCACATTTGTTGCACTAATACCACTCACCATTTGTTTACGAGCAATTGGAGCTTGATTTCCATTTTTATGCGAGCCTTATTCCCTTAAAAACTTGGATATTTTCCTCCAAGCTTGAAGTGGGATGAAAGTGGGATTAATAAATTCTTTACTCAATATTAACTTTTCTTTTTATTGGTTGACATGTGGACAAATTGACACTTTAATTCATTCCAGTTCCACTCAACCTTCATTCCAGTTCCACTCAACCAAACAGGTAAAGTGATGGAATTGGAACTTCCAAGGGAACAAAGACTTGTGTAACCAAATAAACTATCTCAAAAATTCACTTCAAAGACTTTTATGAAGTCACTTCTTTCACTTCAGCCTGCGACACTCTAAGCCAAAGAGAAGATGAATGACATTCCCATTAGAGATCCCCAGCTAATGCCATTAAAACGAACACTCTTGAATATTGTATCTCCCAAAAACATCCAATTGCTGAAGAACAACTTGCAATATATGTGTGTTTGCCTTAGCAGAAATCCAATCTAATATAGAAAAGCACTAACCTGGATCATTCCAGGATGATCTCTAGTGTTGTTACCAGGCCACGGTGTCCCATCTTGCATAATCCATCCCTCAGTAGGAACTTTTTGTGCCTTTGCAACTAGCTGATTGATGCGAACTTTAAACTCCTCATATTCTCTCTGTATCACATAATATGGAAGTAACATTATGGAGTTAAAGAAAGAACAAAGGCTCCAGATAGTAATAGTGAAGTTCTATACCTTCATAGCTCTACGATCTTTAACAAATGACGTTTGAACTTTGTTTTCCAAGTAATCAACTTTCTGTGCAAAATACCATTCTGGAGCTCGGGGCTCGATGCTATATTTTTTGCAGAAAGGTACCCATATCCTTGCAAATTCTGCAGTTTCAGAAAGGGCCTCAAATGTCAACATAGAAGCTCCATCATCAGAGACATAGCAAGAAACCTTATCGACAGGATAGTCCACAGCTAGAATAGATAACACTGTATTTGCAGTGACAAGGGGAGGCTCCTTCAACGGGTCAACAGTACTGACAAAGATGTCAACAGCTGCTAACTGAGACGGTTCACCTTCTCTGTCATACCTGTTTATTGAAGGAACATAAATTTAGAACAGCGAGGGAAGTAATTCTCAAGACACTCTTACAGAAACAATCAATTATGTGCACAATAAGAAAGTCACCTTAAAGCCAGTCTGTCAAGATATGTCTCACGGTTTATTGGAAACCATTTTGGGAACTGATCCAATATCCATGACATAGCAAACCAAATTTCACATATTACAGATAATAGCCACAAAACATACGCATTACGAACAGGATTAGTAAGGCGATAGTGCAAGAAAATGGAGAGGATGACAAGCCGCAACATGATGACCATCCTGTAAGGGTTTATCCTGGATGAAGGAATAGGAACTTTCCTAGAAAGAGGCTGGCGAGCTTCATCATTCCTGCATTTGGGAGAACGTGGATGTAAATAGAAATAGGCTTCCATAAAACCTTAGAAAACACTAAAACTAGTGCATCTTTTGAACATTTCAGCATGCCAAATTGCTGAAGAAAATGATTCTAAATGGCTGTGCTTATTGGTCATTCTCGGCAGGTGTGGTTTTAACAGAGTTTATTACTTGTGCAGTGAGTAAAGCTTAAAAAGTATAATAGCATGAAGAGCAGGAAAGAGAACAGTTTCTCCTTTCAAGTTGCATGAACTGTTGCAAACAGAACTGGAGAAGTACTCAGTTAACATCTTGGTTTAGGCAGGGGGGAATCCAGGGAGTTAGTGAGTGGGGGCTTGGGAAAAAATTCCATTTCAAATGTGAACAAGAGGATTCGAACTCAAGACCCACAAAACAAACTCTTAGCAACACTACAAACTACCCTAGCTTTTAACAATTACCATGAACAGGGGCCAAATATATATAACTTGAAAATTATTTTTTGACTAATACCTACTAGTATTATTGATACCTTTAAATAGAACTAACATTTTCATTGACACCTTAAAGTCACCTTCTAAAAAAAACAAGATGACAAAAGCATGTATGATAAGAGTACCTTAATAAGGTGATTACCTAATCAAAGATAAATAAAACCCATTAGTATCACCTAGGTTGGGCTGTTGATTCAAGGGGTTGCATTTAACCTATAAGACCTTATCTTTTGTATCGACTACAGTTGATGATAAGGTTCTGATATTGTTGCTGTCTTAGAGTAGAGAAGGAATAAAATGTTGACAGGAACTTCAAAATAAATCGATAGGACAGTTAGATAAACATACAAATATATGAAATATAAGTTTAGCAAGGCTGGAGGAAATTTTCTTACTGTCAATATTTATGAGTTACACACAATTCAGCATGAATTTTTCCTTTCTTCCCTTAATCTTCCTAAGGTTACATTCCAATGATCCCATAATTTCTTATTACTATCAAACTAATTCAGAAGGATGTTGCCATAAGAGAGATAATTTCCATTACTTGGATTGGTTATTAATAAAAGTTACATATTCTATATTTTGTAACATTCTCTCAAACTTAAATTTTTTTCCGTCTATGAGAAGAGTAGATACTCCATGTTCTTGAAAATCATACTGATGTCTTTAAACTATCACCTGCCATTACTTTTCGTGATTAATTACATTTTGGTAAGAGAGCATGAAGCAGTGTTATGTAATAAATCATGACCGAGTCTCCATGATGTTCCCAAAAGATTTTACATCTTTGGGGTGGGTATTCAAGAAATATAATCTTCTATTTGATCGATGCACTTGCCTACTATAAAATTATGGAACCAAGGGGTGTGTTTTCACCAAAAAAGAGGTGAGTTGCTCCAGCCCATTCACAGTTTCCAATTTTTAAAGTATAGCATAAGTCAACTATGAACAATATAACATCTAAACTTTAGAATTATGTACAGTAAGATCAATCATTTGAGAGAGAAATCTAATATAAGATTTGAGACACTCACAATAGAGCATCGTCCATAGTGTAATCAGTGGCTGCATCAATGTCCCCAACTCCCCTTCCTTCAGAAGGAGCATGACTAGAGCCATTAGTCATTGATGCCATACTTTTCGTCTTCCATCCATCAAACCTCTCTTTCCATGCAAGATTCCCAAATCCACCTGAAAACTCTCTAGCGGAGTTGACCCTAGCAATAGCTACAGAACGAAGAACAACCAATGTCATTAAGTTCAGACTGATCATATTACCGAGAGAGAGACAAAGTTCATTCAAAATGAGAAACGCAAGAGAGCATAAGAAGGCCAAACATACGTGTCTGATCGCCCTCTCCATGAGTAAGTGGATGAGTGCGTTTCACAATACCAGCCACTCCAGGAGACATCATGTAATCAGGGGATGCTCCAGACATTTCTGAGAGCTGCCCAGAGTACTGCAAATGCAAGGAAGAAATACACGTTATGACAATCCATATGCAAAACCAAATCTAGCTGGAAAATATGGCCTTTTAAGAGACAAATTCAGACCGATTGGCTATGACCGAGGAAAGGGACGTTGTTTCGAGGAAGCTCCCCACTGTCATATCTAGGTCGCCTGACTTCTTCCCTGTCCAAGCCAAGCATCCGTTCCGTGTTCTGCTTCTGATCTCCATTTCCAGTGGCATCATTGGTATCCCTGTCATCCATTTCCACTCCATGGATTGGCGGACTCCCTATTACCATTAAAAACACAAACAGGTCTTTATTTATACAAAGAGGTCATCTATGAGATACTACTCTAATTTCAGAAAGATCAAGAAAATGATTGTCCAAATTTTATAGGCTGCTTGTCAACTTAACATCATACCTCTGAGTTCATGCCAAATTTATCCACAAGTATAGCTAAAAGGCCAGGCGGCAAGTAGGAAAACCTATCTCACTATCCGTGTTATTATATAACCATCAACCTTTGTCACAACTCTAGAGTTTTGGTACAGTTGCAGGAGACTTTAACATAGGTTCTAATCACGTCTGGCACACATTGCAAGGGACTTTAATGTAGGTGCAAATCTCGTCGGGCACACATTGTAAGTGGATATGCTTAAAAAAAAAAATTATACAACCCATAAATGAGCATTCGACATGTGGGGACATATTGAATACCCTCCTACCTATGTTGCACGGACGATACACGGTAAAGACATTGCAACACGGACACGACACGCGCACATATTTTGGTGTGTCCTAGTGTATTTTGGAGTGTCCGGATTGTGTCACGTACATGTGTGGCACAACATGGCCCACATTTTTTTGGAGTGTCCGTGCTTCCTAGACTCCTCGGCCGTTAGACCAAAGGGAAGTAGACAAATGGCAATACCTTCACAGTACTTCCAAATTTTTGAACAATGCAAAAAACATCAGTACGATACCAAAATTTGTTAAGTTTCTTTAAACGCACAAATGGGATTGTTTGGTTCGACAAAGTAGAGCGAAGTGAAAAATATGGAAATCAACATTTTGCGTACACATTGCGGTGAAGTGGAGTGGAGCAAAGTGGAAAAAATCTTCCGTTTGGGTGATGTGATGAAGTGGAGGTTAGATGTGAAAAAAATCTAAAGTTTCGTGTTTGGTTGGTTGTTGAAGTGAGTGAAAAAACTTAACTTTCTCTTGAAGTGACATGAATAGTAAATCTTTTTTTTTTCTGTTAAAGTAGAAAGGAAGTGGTCCCCTAACCAAACATGCGAATTGGGAATAAGGATTTTTCACTTCCGTGCTCCACTTCTGAGTGAAAAAAAAAGTTCCGATATCAAAACTCGTGCCAGACAACATTTACTGTTTATGTTTATGTCAAATCACGGTAAACCTTATCCGTAAATCCTCCAACCAACCAAACACGTGAAGCGGTCCAAAATCAAATCCGCGAACCGAACAGCCCCAAGTGGGTGTCAGTTAAGAGGCTGTGAAATGCATTACCACTGTGCCTCCTGTACTCGGTCTTGCACTGGGGGCAGCACCGGTGCCCATCCTTCCTCTCGTACTCGTAGCACGGCCTGCACACCGGGAAGGCGCAGACGCCGCACGCCACGAACACGTCCCCGTCCGCCGTCCTGCCCACTCCGGCGCCGCATATCTGGCACACCTGCACCCAACAATTTAATCACAAAAATGTCACACACACACAAAATTTAAAAAAAAAAATCCAGAAATAGACTGTGGGTTGATACTGACACCCGGCTCGCCTTCTGGCTCCATGGAAGCCAATAAAAAATATCAAGAATTATGCACGAAGTGGTCTAGTACATAAGAATGAAACGAGTATATATATATATATATATATAGGAATTATATTGGGGGAGTTAGTGTAGTGAGTGAAAGTGTGACGAGAGTGATTAAAGTGATGGAGAGCGACGCGCCAACAATTGATGCGTACTGATATCTATTTGGCAGGCGGAGATTTCGCTGGATCGGTGCTGTGAGATGGGGGGTTTTGCTCAGCCGACACTCCGTTGGTGCGGGGGCTTTGTCAAGAGGAAGGAAGGATGGATGGAATGGACCTCTCAGTCTCAGCTAACTTGATCCTGACTGGCGTCGGAATAAAAATGTGTATAAATAATGGTAGTAACCCTGTTCCTTTATGCAAGTCTCTAACTACTCGTTTTAATGGCGATGGTGATGAGAGAGACTTGGGATCTACTTTGATAGTAGGGGAAAAAAATAAAATAAAAAAAGCTAAGTGGAGTTAACAAAGAAAAGTTAGCTAATTCTATAGTTCAAAAATTATTTAGGCTAGTTCAAATTTTTAGTCTAGTTATTTAGAAAAAATTATAAATTTTTTGTTTAGTTATTTACAAAAATTACTTAGGCTAGCTCAAATTACTTAGGCCACGTGGCTGTCGTCAATTGGAAGAGGAGAGAGAGGTGGGACCCGATGGCCGTCTGGCAACAAAAACGACCGCCGATTGGGGGAGAGGATGGAGCCGATGTGGCCCATATAACAGGAGGAGAGAGGGTTGTAAGAAGGATGTAAGCATTTGGTAGTAAACTTAGCATTATTGTCGAAAAAATAGCTTCAAACTAGCCCAATTTTTTTAGGAATGTCAAAAAAATTGACAGTCCTTATTGAGAGGACTGTCAAAAATATTGGCAGTGTCCTAATTGGAAGGACTGTCAAATATTTTGACAGTCCAATATATTTAGGACTGTCAAAAATATGGAAGACTGTCAATATTTTTGACGGTCATAAATTTTTGACAGCCCTCTCCCACCTCCTCCTCCTACTACTACTACCTCCACCTCCTCCTTCTACTACCTCCGCCTCCTCCTCCTCCCTTCACCTCCTCCTCCGACGGTTGGGGTTGGGGTTAGGGTTATGGTTTGGGGTGGGAGAGGGGGGGTTGGACTGTCCTGAATAAATTTGGAACTGTCCTGAGTAAAAATTACAAAGAATTGGGTTGTCCTGAAGTAATGGATTGTTCTAAGCAATTTTTAGGGTGCCTATAGAAATGGCCAAAGTTAAGTGAGGGGGAACAAGTCAATACATATAAAAAAATTAGATTGGAGGAAGAATTTAATTGTGAAACAAATCATCAATATTGATTTTATTAATGGATGATTAAAAGAGCAATACAACTATATATATATATATATATATATATATATATATATATATATATATATATATACATGAAAAATTGATCCATATCCGTATATGAGTAGAAGAAAAATATGTATCCTTATAGGAAAAATAATCTAATTCTAAATTTAATTAATATATAATCCTAAATATGGTTAATTTTAACATCCCCTTCAAACTCATGGTGGGTCAAACAACATGAGCTTGTCCAATAGAAACTGAAATTATGGTGTGGAGTGTGATTTTGTAAAAAAAACTGCCAGCTGATCAACTGAAGTCACATGTGGTAGTGAAATAGTGTCTTTCAAAAAATGTTCACGGGGGAAATGATAATCAATCTCAATGTGCTTTGTCCGTTCATGAAAAACCGAATTGTTTGATATTGTATCGCACTCTTGTTATCACAGTGAAGTGGTGTAAGTCCTGTATGAGCAATGCCTATATCAGAGAGCAGTCTACGTACATGAACGATCTCCATAGTTGTTGTAGTCATAGCTCTATACTAAGCTTGTTTGGCTAGTAGCTTATGTTATTCCTCACACCCATATTTTTATCAAGTACATGTTGCCCTAAGAAGAGTTGCCCAAGCTCGCGGGCTTGTTTGGCTTGCCCCTCGGCCGGCCCTGAGTGGGGTGTGTTTAATAACTCTTGTTTAGATTTGAAGTTTTGAGTGAGAAGAAGATTAATAAAATAAACTAGTTACCAAAATATTCTTATTACATATGCTTTTGAGTGAAATGAGGGGTAATAAAAGAATGCGAGAAAAGATAATGCACATGGACGATAGTAGGTTGAAAGCCAAGAAGATGGAGCAACATGTTAAAAGCAAAAAAATATGGAGGAGAATGTAATAATATTTTATAGGACAAATAAATGGTATTTATGACTTTTTAAACAAAATTTCTCACTTTCTCTTGTTAACCCTCCGATTTGGGGTTGAAAAAAAAAAACAAAAAAATGCTAAACAAACTCCCACTTAACTCTCTATGACTTTTTCTCCTAAACCCTCACCCTCAAACTAAGTCGGGAGTTTTTTCCCTCACTTAACTATCTTCACACTCAATCCAAGCAGTCTATTAGGGGTGAGTATTATTCGATTTTGGACCGAGAACCGAATCAAAATCGAACCAAACCAAACCAAACCAAATAACAAATTCGGTTCAGTTTGAAAAAAAATATGTTCGATTTTGGTGTAGGAAATACTAAAAAAAAATATTCGATTTCTGGTTTCAATTTCGGTCCAAAATCAATATTTTATAATTAAAAATGTATATATTTTAAAAATAATAATTCTATGTATGTAAACTCTAACTTTGATAATTTAATAACTATCCCAACTTTGGGCCCAACTTTAAATACAACAAACATATGAATCAAAATTGTATTTTTAAATATAATTTAACCACAATTTTAACTTTGGGTCCGTGCCATTAAACAATAAAAATAGCACAATCGAACAAATCGAATAAATTAAATCGATTATCGGTTCGATTTTGGTTTGTTGGCTCGAAATGCTTGGTTGGACTTGAATTCAGGCGAAGAAATCGGGCAGAGATTTTGGTGTTCGAGTCGAAGTCTACTTTTTATGGTGAGTTATTTTGATCATTCTCTCCTTTATCTTCACAATTAATAAAATGATGTTAATAGTCTTTGTTTCTATGCCATGAGATAGTAAATGACTTTCTCCTTTAGAACATAGAATATTAAATTATTGATATAGACTTGTGTAAAATGGTGGTGATGTTACGTTATCATATAGAATATAGTACTGTTGATCACGTTATCATATGGAATATTATACTAATGTCATAAACATAAATATTATTGCATTATTCTTTCAGAGATAGAAAATATGGAGAGAGAAATTGGAACCGTTGGGTCGTTACGGTAGAATCCTTGTTATGGAAAGTAAGTAATTGTGGTAATCCTGGGATTGGAAAGAATGGTGCGAGCGATGGATCGAGGAAGAGTGGTAGTGGAAAGAGATATGTTGCATAGTTATTCTTAGTTTATGTATCATGCATATGTTTCATAGTTAAACTTTTCACGCATTTGCATGGTCATTGAACAACTTGTGCACAAGGTTTGGGTTCCTTAAACAATTGTTGAGGCATATGAACTGGATCGACCTAAGAGGAACATGATAGTAAGTGTTGAGCACACATATTTTGGGACCTTCAGTGGGACTAGCTACCCGCATGCGAAATGATCGTCGTCTTACCATAATAGTCCAGGATGGCTTGTGGTGCAAGTTGCCTTTATATAGTTGATGCATGCTAACGTCAATATGTTTGCAGGCCTATATATTTGTCTGCAAGGAGAAATTCACGACATACTTATATTTTGTGAAGTCTAACAATTGATGCAGAGGGACGCATATATGACATGCATATATATTATGAATTGATAATATTGTTACAAGGAAGGATATTAAGCCGTGGTTAAGATTTAATGTGTTCAAGGACACAGTTATGCTCATATGTATATTTGTCTATACAACTGTTTACAATGTCATTGTATGTTTTATGTCATGCTTATGAAGTGTTAACTGATCCTAAGGCAAGATTAGAAGGACACATAATAATTTTATTTGCTTTTCACATGATTACCGTATTGCTTTAGTTGAGTTTGCTAGAGGCCACTCACGAGTGAATTCAATGTACTGACCCCTCCCCTGTCACGACCCAATTCCGTAGAATCACTTGAGGCGTCCCCCGAATCGTGACCGCCGTGCGGGCCTGGAGTTGCGCCCGCACAAGGCTTTAATGATTTGCATAGCAAGCACATATTCAGAGTACGCAGATAAATTGAAACACAGATTTGAAACATAGAAAAGTTCTCTTTATTGATAATGAACATCTATTACAAACTCTTGAACGAGTTAGCTAATATGCCGAACGGCTTACAAAAGAGATGACTCAAAATGAGATAGCAGTCCTGTACATTACATCCTTTTATAAACTCAAAATGATAAGGACCTCCAGGCTGGAGGACGGCTTTGCCACGGAGCTGCATTTGTGTATGAAGAGTTGCAGCTTCGGACTTCAAAAGGCTTCAAGGGTGCGGTGAAGGTGCGCTAACAGCTTGGACTGGATCGGTAGACGACTTTGGCTCCTCGCTCGGTTCGCCTTGGTGCGGAGAACCTATTTCAACGAGGGTCAGCATATCGAAATATGCTGGTGAAGGCGAGCTAGCCTGACTATACCAATCAACACATTGTTTAGTGAAGCATGCATATTTTTGTGGGTTTCTATCTTGCCTTAGTTCATTTACAAGTAAGCAGCATATTGAATTTACTGAAAATGAATGTGTCACCGTTCGGTGGATTTTACCTGACCGTCTGAATTACCTGCACAATACTTACCATGCCTTCCCTGCCACGAAGACACAAGTTAGTATGCAACAGGTTTAAATATACACGTTGGGATCACTGGCTAGGAGCCATAATGGACCGTTTAGTCTTTGAACGAAGATGGTACGCAACGAAGCACGTGAGGCACTGCACGCCATCCCGTTCGCACGTGAGACTATCATGAAGTTTCGCCCGGACCGGATCGGTGCCAGTGCCCCAGCGACCGTCCGCGGAACCCGTTACCTTGTGCACAAGTTGTCCGTGATCAATCGTTCGTGGCACGTTAACGTTGATGCAATTGAGGCACGTGAACAAGATAAGCAACATTGCATGATTCGTTTACATTGCAACTACGTTATATTCATGCATCAGGATATACGTTTAAACTTGTATCTATGCATTTGATGAACATTACGAACGAACAAGCATGCAAAGATATAACCGTTCACAAGTTTATTGACAAGCATAATGAACCCAGTCTATTCTCTTTTATCTTGGTTTCTTTTATTATTACTTGGTATCGTTTGATCGGGGCAAGGAGTGAAGCTTGGAAGCAGGGCTAGCTAATCGGGTTGGTAGCCACTCACTTAGATTTTGGAAAGAAGAAGGAAAGAGGCGCTTCACGACTCCGCTCGCAAGCCGCCTACTGCTCGTTCACCTGCACACGAACAGCTCGATTAATACTTCTTCCTCTCTTTCCAATCTCGGAATAGAAGTGCAAGTCAATGAACGAAAACAATAAAAACCATCGAAACCGTTCAAGGAAAACAAGCAAATTCCAAAACCAACTCAAAGCACGAAAGTAACAAGCGACATCGAAAACCGAGGCAATAAAAGATAGCAGCGGAGAGGTCCCTCCTGACTCTGCCGCTAAGCCGATCCTTGGGGCGCAGTCCACTGAATATGGGAATCGATTCCGAAGAAACAAATCCATAACGAGGACGAGTTCTTAATTCAATCTATCCCGATCGAACGATACCGTTTGTGTTTCTTAGCCGCGCTCCCCGCACCGAGAAAACGGGGCGCTACATCCTACCCAACCAATTGAAAGTTTCGTCCCGAAACTTAAGAACAATGCTTACCGTTAAGGGTGATGAACAGAATAGTTTGGGCAATCACGGATTCGGTGGGTGGAGTCATCGCAAATGAGACATTGCCCGAGTTTCTTGCGGCACTTATCGGACGTGTACCCTTGTTTCTTACAGAAATTGCACGAAGGCCCTGGGTTTGCTCGTTGTGGACCGCCGTGGTTAGGGCGCTTTGCAGCGGTGTTTCCTCTATCGTTGCCTTGGCGTTTGTGATTGTAGGTATGCACAGCGCCGGTGGAAACGTGAGGATACTGCGGTTCCAGAGATAGGGCGTGATTCATGACTTTACGTATCGTTCCGTACTGATTATTGACCACGTGCGAATGGATGGCAGGGCGTAGTCCACCTTCAAACCTTCTATCTCGACTCGCTGCATCAGGTAAATAGGCCCTAGCGAATTTGGAGAGTCGGTTGAATTCGGCGGAGTACTGCTTCACAGTCAAACTGCCCTGCCTCAGTTGCACGAAATCATTCTCCATTTTACGTTGTACTGGAGGGGGTATAAACTCCTCTTCGAACGCGGCACGAAAGGTCGTCCACGAGATCGCCTCCTCTCCGTGATCAAATTGGAGAGATCGTCGATGCACGTCCCACCAATCGTGTGCGTTGAGGCAGAGCTGTAGTTGCACACAGGAGACGCGCTTATCTTCGGGGACCTCTAGCAGAGCGAAGTGATCTTCAAGTTCGGCCAACCAATCTAGAGCTATGACTGGGTTCTCAGTCCCGTTGAATGGGGTATTGCAGACTTTCTTGAAGTGGCCAAAGTCGAAGGCAGTCACGTCCCTCGCCCTTGGAATTTGCGGCGTCTCTACTTCAAGCACGGGCTGTTCCACCAGAGTCGCTGGCGTTGCCGTGGACTGGTTGGATGCCAAAGTCTGAACGATCTGCTGCAGGGTATCTACCTGCTTCTGTTGGACTGAGAATCGTGCTTCTATATTGTCTTGAAACTTGAGCTGACTCTCTTCCGCCCGCTTCTCGGCCCGTTCATAGCGAGCCTCGTCCCTTTGTTGGTTTGCCTCCAACATCTGCAACATTCGTTGGACGGGATCGATGCTTGGCACGGCTCGCTGGCTCTTTGAACTTCCCGAAGTTTCCGAACTACTTTCTTGGCCTTGCATTTCGTCCGGGGTTTGCGCTGGAGCCATTCCTTCAAAAGAAGGTAAATTATATTAGGATCATAATGTATTATGGACTTATTGCATGAACGTATCTCATTTTGGCCTAGCGAGTTCAAGAGTTCGTACAGAAATTTTGATCGTTAAAGAAACTTTTCCAGCACGAAGTCTAAGGAACTTTGAATCTGTGCTCTGATACCACTATGTCACGACCCAATTCCGTAGAATCACTTGAGGCGTCCCCCGAATCGTGACCGCCGTGCGGGCCTGGAGTTGCGCCCGCACAAGGCTTTAATGATTTTCATAGCAAGCACATATTCAGAGTACGCAGATAAATTGAAACACAGATTTGAAACATAGAAAAGTTCTCTTTATTGATAATGAACATCTATTACAAACTCTTGAACGAGTTAGCTAATATGCCGAACGGCTTATAAAAGAGATGACTCAAAATGAGATAGCAGTCCTGTACATTACATCCTTTTATAAACTCAAAATGATAAGGACCTCCAGGCTGGAGGACGGCTTTGCCATGGAGCTGCATTTGTGTATGAAGAGTTGCAGCTTCGGACTTCAAAAGGCTTCAAGGGCGCGGTGAAGGTGCGCTAACAGCTTGGACTGGATCGGTAGACGACTTCGGCTCCTCGCTCGGTTCGCCTTGGTGCGGAGAACCTGTTTCAACGAGGGTCAGCATATCGAAACATGCTGGTGAAGGCGAGCTAGCCTGACTATACCAATCAACACATTGTTTAGTGAAGCATGCATATTTTTGTGGGTTTCTATCTTGCCTTAGTTCATTTACAAGTAAGCAGCATATTGAATTTACTGAAAATGAACGTGCCACCGTTCGGTGGATTTTACCTGACCGTCTGAATTACCTGCACAATACTTACCATGCCTTCCCTGCCACGAAGACACAAGTTAGTATGCAACAGGTTTAAATATACACGTTGGGATCACTGGCTAGGAGCCATAATGGACCGTTTAGTCTTTGAACGAAGATGGTGCGCAACGAAGCACGTGAGGCGCTGCACGCCATCCCGTTCGCACGTGAGACTATCGTGAAGTTCCGCTCGGACCAGATCGGTGCCAGTGCCCCAGCGACCGTCCGCGGAACCCGTTACCTTGTGCACAAGTTGTCCGTGATCAATCGTTCGTGGCACGTTAACGTTGATGCAGTTGAGGCACGTGAACAAGATAAGCAACATTGCATGATTCGTTTACATTGCAACTACGTTATATTCATGCATCAGGATATACGTTTAAACTTGTATCTATGCATTTGATGAACATTACGAACGAACAAGCATGCAAAGATATAACCGTTCACAAGTTTATTGACAAGCATAATGAACCCAGTCTATTCTCTTTTATCTTGGTTTCTTTTATTATTACTTGGTATCGTTTGATCGGGGCAATGAGTGAAGCTTGGAAGCAGGGCTAGCTAATCGGGTTGGTAGCCACTCACTTAGATTTTGGAAAGAAGAAGGAAAGAGGCGCTTCACGACTCCGCTCGCAAGCCGCCTACTGCTCGTTCACCTGCACACGAACAGCTCGATTAATACTTCTTCCTCTCTTTCCAATCTCGGAATAGAAGTGCAAGTCAATGAACGAAAACAATGAAAACCATCGAAACCGTTCAAGGAAAACAAGCAAATTCCAAAACCAACTCAAAGCACGAAAGCAACAAGCGACATCAAAAACCGAGGCAATAAAAGATAGCAGCGGAGAGGTCCCTCCTGACTCTGCCGCTAAGCCGATCCTTGGGGCGCAGTTCACTGAATATGGAAATCGATTCCGAAGAAACAAATCCATAACGAGGACGAGTTCTTAATTCAATCTATCCCGATCGAACGATACCGTTTGTGTTTCTTAGCCGCGCTCCCCGCACCGGGGAAACGGGGCGCTACATCCCCTAACTCCCTAGGTGTAGAGTTTGTTTGGACGTGCTGAGGCGTTGGAGCTGAGATTGACAATTTGAAGATGTTCGGTTGAATATGATTTCTTTTGTATATAAGGGACATAATGTACGTAACATCATTATTTGTATAGTACTCTTGAGTTATAAGTCTTGTGGCATGTCTCATTGTATTTAGAGTGAGTGCTTGTATTCGAGTTATTCTTTTGGCCTCAAGTCGTTATAATTTTGCTGTAAATTATCAATAAAGATAATTATTTTTTGTATATCTTGTGTATATTAAACTTTTTTTTTCTTATTTATTCTATAATATATTTGTTTCTGAGATGTTTTATCGACCGTGATCGATCTTGCCTTGTACAAATAGAGTTTAGACTTGTACGACATCATGCCTTGTCACTCTCCATTCTCGATATATGTATTTGTACATGTACTTGTTCATGTATCATGTATTTTGTGTTCTTGTACCTTGTATCAATACGGTATCTTGCATGTCTTACTCATATATGTATCTATTGGTAGACTTGTGTATCTTGTTGAGTATATTATTGTTGGATTTCTTGAGGTAGTTCGATGACAGTACGGGTCGATCGCCCGTAGACTGATCGATATGATAAATTAATTAACTGACTTATGCAACTGTATTTGAGTTTATATTTTTTTATACAAGATAATTATGAATGAGACTGCCCTAGACTATTAGATTATCCATTGGCATTGACATAGACCAGTATTATGATCCGTTTATAGATTAGAGTAGCTTACATTTGCCTAAAATATAAATATCCATCAAATCGACATACTATCAGTATGCCATCGGGGCCCGACCTAGCTAGCCAACAATGCTGATTTAAGTCACCCTTTTATCCATTGGTTCCTTGGTTTTCTCTAGATAACTCAGATTTAATGTTGGGGACATGGATTGGTGACTTAGCATAATCAATGAATAAGGATTCTTTCCTACCTCATTAAAGAGTGCTGCTTTATGAACCGCGGGGGGGGGGGGGGGGGAGGGGCAACCCGTGCTGACATGTCCCCCCCCTATTGGATGGTTTGGGCGGACAGCCCAAGAAAGTAGGGGGGTCAGAGTTTTGAGCCAGTAGGGGGGGAGGGCACATCATCGTTCGATTTGAGCTGCGCCCCCCTGCTCGATTCGAAAGATATTACTCATTAAAATCCCTAGCTTTCTCTCTCATTCTCCTTTTCTTCTACATTTCCACTCTTTATTTCTCCTTTTCTTTGCTAAGGGATGAACCTTAGGAGCTATATCTTGAAATTTAGTATGATTTATGAATCCTCCTTGGTGGTGTATACTACACACCTTCGATATACCGTTGCTCATATACCGACAATATACTGTTTTGTGTAGTTTCAAAGCTTATGTGACTGAGAATTGAACTTGCGGCATATTGTCATGCTTCGATCTCCCTCTGGATCGGCCATCCTCGCTAGGCGCAAATCATCGCGCCAGCGCTCCCGTGGAATGATCGTTCCTATCAGGAACATGATACCGCACGAGCACAAGCTACACCCGTGGAAGGCCATGATCCGAACATGCAGTAAAATGACTAAGCCACAGAGTCCAGTAGTCCAAATGCAGCAGAGAAGAAACAAACAGGCGATTGGTAACAAGTTAATAGAGTCATCATAGCGAAAGCATTGAATAACACAAGTATGGAAATAAAACAAGCCCTTTATTGATATTGAATCAGTATTGTAATCACCTGAAATTTTAAGATTTTTAAAAATTTAATTTTCTGGAATTAATTGGTATTTTCTGTAAATTTTAAAACAATAAATTAAAGCAGTGTAATTTAAAATGAATTTTAAAAATAAAATAAAATAATATTAAAATGTGATAAAAATTATATTTTATAGTGTAAAATTAAAAACCGGGCTTGGGGTATTTTTCCGGAAATTTATTGGACCCCGGATGAATTTTTAAAGCATTAAAAACTATTGTTAAATTTATCTGATTATTTAAACCAATATATATTAAAACAAACCAAACCATTTTTTAAACCGAACCCTGAACCGGACCGGACCGGCCGGTCTATCTAGACCGAACCGTTTGCCTAGCGGGTCGGATCCGGGTCAGACCCGACCCGCCAGGACCCGACCCGACCCGACCCATTCAGAATCCCTAACCCCCGAAACCCAAAAGACCCGACCCTTCGGCTGCCGGCGGCCGTTTCCGCCGCCGTGGCCGCCGGAGACTCCCCGGTTCACCTTCCCCAGTAACCGGTGACGCTCCCCCTTCGTTTTTCGGCCAACGTCCGGCCCTCCCTCTGCCGTGGCGAGCCCTATATAAACCTATACATGGTCGCCGGATTTCCCCCTTGCTGTTCTTCTCCGGCGAGCTTAGAGTTTTCCGGCGACCTCCAATCCGCCTCTGACCACCCTGAGGCACCGCCCTGACCACCAGGAACGGTTCGCCCAGCCTCCAGCACCTGAGTCCGGCCACCTCCGGCCCCAAACCTGCTGTCGAACCCGAGCTACTCCGCCCAGGCGACATCCGGCCACCCACAGCGCCGAACCCGGTGGTCCAGACCCGTCGTCGACCATCCAGACACGTCGCCGACCTCCGCCGGCCTGAACCCCCTCCCAGCTTTCTCCCCTCCCCACCGGACACGACCCAGAACGTGAGTACGAGTCTGGATACGAGCGGACACGGCAACCCCAGAACAGGACACAACCCTCGATCAAGACGCGTGTCGGACACGATTTGTATTTGATTTTTCTAGCCAGTTCAGGTACCCATAACTTTTGACTCGTAGCTCTGATTTTAATTCTGTAAATTTCTTTGCGTAGCCTGTATGACCCCCTCGGTGCCCGTGCAACCAGCTCGGGGCATCGCGTCCTGTGGTGATCGCACACCGCGATCCAAAAACAGGAGATACTAAGCCCTGTTTCACCTCGGAATCGAGTACGCCCCGCCAAACGGGACGACTTGGTCACGTGCGGTCTTCACCGACACGTGAGCATCGTAGATACGGACGTGCGGGCTTTCGCAGAAGCTGATTCGGATGTGCGTGCACACCGAAATCAGTACGTATCCGCGGACACCGCCCCGTATCCGAGTTTTCTGAATCTCGCTGTAACTTAGTGTAAACACGTCGGATCAAGACAAAACTTGTGCCATCGGACTCGTAGCAATACGCTGGTCCTGTGGGTCAAGTTTGGCTCGATTCTGAGAACGTTGGAAAATCGCGTGTCGTGGGCCCCACAGGCTCCACCAGACAGGCGATTTTGAGAACGGCTCATCGGAATCCAATTCTGGAAGTTTCGTTGGGTTCGTATCAACGTTCCTGACTTGTTGACACTAAGTTGGACTGATTTGGAGATTTTTGACCCTGACCCGGTTTTCAGTACAAAGCGACCTACACATGGACCCGCTTTGGCCCAGAAATGTTATTTTTGCCCTTGTGTCCAAACTGGACTTAAGGACAGCCATTTCTAATTATTTCCTATGTTCTGAGACTGTTGGTAATGTTCATTTCAGCTTTTGGAGGAGTTATTGCTGAACCCACTATTACAAGGACCGCTACCGGTATTCCAATCCCAGGCAAGTGTACCTTGCCATAAATTGTAGATTATTAGTTTATTTAGTTCTCTTGCTTTATTTTCTGGAATATTGTACATGCTATAACCTAGGACCGTATGACATACTGTGTCCGATCACAGTCGGGTACCAACCCCGTACGCGGAGTAATGTATGTCATTTAGTGATGGACATTCGAGACCCTTTATATTCTCGTGCTTGATTATCAAGTACACTACAACCTATGACACTTGACACCATACATTGACAGAATCTTCCTGACATATTCAAGGTGATTCTGTATAGGATACAGGATGGACATAGTTATATATTCTTAGTTTATGACTGTTGCATTAGATCTGATCTCACGTGACATGGACATGAGACGTGTGGTTACATTGGGTGGGAAGAGACACACAGGCTACAGGCTGTTCTATATTTATATACTACTATTGTGAGGTTGTAGACTCTCGAGCAGAGCTAGACCACTACTAGATATTACTGCTACCGGCTCCCCGACACAGAGCTTGTAGTAGTCTCAGCCTGGGTACTAGTGTTGCTCTCAGTTGCATTTACACTTAGATGGTTATATAGTCACCCTGCTTATTTCATTTACTATCTCATTGCATTTATTTTTGGCTTGTATTATTTGTACCTTGCTATGTCCACTGAGGACCTGGAATGGATGATGTCCCCAGGTTTAGCAGAAGAGCATTATCCCAAGGTTTACGGGACAGGAGCTGAAGTTGTACCAGGAGCTATTGCTGAAGGAGAACCTAACATAGAAGCAGAGGTGATGGCAGAGGATTTTACTTGAGCTTATGATATTTGTACTCTTCAGATACTCTATTTTTGGACTCTTTTGTTCTGGTCTGATGAACCAGTGTTTTAGACTCTTATCGGGTTGTTCCTGACATACTCTGTTGAGACTGGACTTTGATGTACTTTCTTTATTTGCTGATGTTCTTATTATTCTGTGTGTGGATAAGATTAGATTTTGACTTATTGTTGTAGACCTATATTACAGCTTAAGTATGCCGATGGATCCATTAAATTGGGTTTGTCCATCGTTGCATGCTGCTGGCCATAGCCACGTGTCCAGTCCCTCAACATTTTGGGACTGGGGCGTGACATGGTTTTTGTGGTGGCCCATGCAGGTCTACGACAAATCGTTTGGTCTCAACTTAGGGGCCAAACAAACCTGTAAAAGGATAGGATAGGTGATAGGATCTCATCCATATGTTGAAACGTTTTTGAAACTCTATATCGCATTCAAATTAAGTACTTGATTATGCATCCTGCTTGATTCTACTAAACGTTCTCATAAAGTTCATTTTGGATACAGAAAGATGGATCCAAGAAGTGGAGATGAAGTTCCTTTTACACCACAAGACGCTGTGGTTACCTATGGTGATGGAGTTACACCAGAGAACAGAGGTCAATCCTCTCAAAGTGGACAAGCTGAGCAGCATAACTCAAGGTTCAGGCGTGATGATATCCCACCTCCGCCACAGTTCACTCCACAGATGCCTGCCTTCCCACCAGGACAAGCAATGGATGGGCAGCAAATGTTCCAGATGTTTTATGCTATGATGCAAGCTCAACAACAAGTTCAACAGGAGGCGCAGCGTCAGGAGGCGGAGAACTTGAAAAACAGCCTAGTAAATGCATTGGAGCAGGCAAACCCGCAAGCTAGGCGACCAGCGACGGGATCTATCACTGATTTCCGTCAACTCAAGCCCCGTACCTTTTCGGGCAAGGAAGGACCAACTGAAGTGCATGAGTGGCTCACCAATACACAACATCAGTTGGAAGCAGCTGAACTTCCTCGGGAGAGATGGATGACTGCTGTCCGAATGCAACTGACGGACAACGCGCATCACTGGTGGCTAGCTGAAGAGAGGAGGCTCGGACATGACCGAGTCACTTGGGAGGAGTTCTCCAAACTCTTCCAAGAGATGTATATCCCAGCCGTTGCTAGATCAGAACTCCGAGATAAGTTCAATCGCCTCATCCAGGGCAACATGACGGTAGAGGAGTATAATGCCGAATTTATTCGCCTGAGTCGTTTCGCCCCTTCTCTAATTCCTACCGAAGAAGAGAAGGCGGAGAAATTCTTTGACGGACTCAGGTTCGAGCTTCAAAGGTTGATTGGATCTGTTGCCCCTACATCGTACAACGACGTCCTTGCTGCAGCACGACGCATGGAGCACGTCACCAGGAGGAAGTCAAGCCTGAAGCGACCATTTACCTCAGCACCATCCAAGGCAGCACAAGGGGATTCTGCAAAGCGACTCCAGAGGAATCTACCGCAGAGAGCAGCACCAAGAACCCTACCTACTTATCATTTCTGCGGTAAGTTGGGTCACATTGAAAAGGAGTGCAAACGCAAATTGGGACTGTGCCTGGTTTGCGGATCCAACCAGCATCTATCCAGAGACTGCACAGCACGCCGAGAGGAAGCACCACGACTAGCTCTACCTGCACCAAGGCCAGATTATCCAGCAGTGGGAGCACAGCAGACAGGAGTTGGAGGAGTCAGACCACCAGCTCCAGGAGGATATCAGCCGAGACCACCATTACCACCTCAAGCAGCACTATTCCAACAGGCTCGACAGCAGAGGGGTCCAGCTCAGGGACGAGGTCAGGCTTTTGCATTGGCTGTTCAGGAAGAAGCTATTGCTGGAGAAGTTATAGCAGGTACCATCTTAGTAGCTTCATTACCTGCTGTAGCTTTATTTGATTCTGGGGCATTACACTCATTTATAGCTGCTAGCTTCGTAGCCACCCATAGAGTAGCTACTGCACCCCTTCCAAAGACTAAGAGAATTCTTACGGAAGGTGGAATCATACCTGTTAGTGATATCTGTAGATCATGCTCAGTAATAGTCTGCGGGAGAGAAATACGAGCCCAATTTTTGATCTTTTCTATGCCTGACTATGATGTTGTACTTGGTATGGACTGGTTAAGTCAGTATCATGCTACTCTTGATTGTCGGCTTGGAAAAGTTATATTCAGACCACCTGGACACTCAGAGTTTGAATTTCTTCGAGGAGCTGTAGAACAAGGTGTTCAGCCAACTCTTAGGGTATTAACTGTAGAAGGGGAGTCAAGTTACCCAAGAGTTATATCAGAGTTTGTGGATGTATTTCCCGATGATCTTTCAGGTCTACCACCTGATCGGGAAATAGAATTCACCATAGACTTAACTCCAGGAGCAGAACCTATCACTTTAACAGTTTATAGACTAGCACCTAAGGAGTTAGTAGAGTTGAAGAAGCAAGTTGATGAACTTCTGGAGAAAAGTTTCATCCGGCCCAGTGTTTCACCTTGGGGAGCACCTATACTATTTGTACCTAAGAAGGATGGAACAGTTCGCCTGTGCATTGATTACAGGGCATTAAACGCTGTGACCATTAAGAACCGGTATCCCTTGCCTCGTATTGATGACTTGTTTGATCAATTGAGTGGAGCTAGGGTATTTTCAAAGATTGACCTGAGATCCGGTTATCACCAGATTAGGGTGAGGAAGGAAGATATCCCGAAGACAGCCTTTAGGACCAAGTATGGACACTATGAGTTCCTAGTAATGCCGTTTGGTTTAACCAACGCGCCTGCTGTGTTCATGAGCTTGATGAACCGAGTCTTCCATCAATACTTGGATAAATTCGTGGTGGTATTTATCGATGACATTCTGGTATATTCCAAAAGCCACGAAGAGCACGAAGAACATCTCAGAATCGTGCTAGAGACGTTGAGGCAGGAGAAGCTTTATGCTAAGCTCAGTAAATGTGAGTTTTGCATGGATAAGGTGCCATTCTTAGGGCATATTATCTCAGGAGAAGGGCTGTCAGTTGATCCAGAGAAGGTTGCTGCTATTGAGACTTGGCCTACCCCTACATCAGTTGCTGAGGTGAGGAGTTTTCTAGGACTTGCCGGATATTACAGAAGGTTCGTAGAAAATTTCTCAAGGATTGCAGAGCCAATGACCAAGTTGACACGGAAGGATCAGGACTTTGCATGGACAGAAGAATGTCAGTTGGCCTTTGAAGAACTGAAGAGGCGTCTAACAACAGCACCAGTCTTGACTCTTCCTTCAGGGTCAGGCGGTTTTGTTGTTTATAGCGATGCGTCAGGTAGTGGCCTGGGATGTGTTTTGATGCAACACGGCAAAGTTATTGCTTATGCATCGAGACAGTTGAAGGTCCATGAGAAGAACTACCCAACGCATGATCTGGAGCTAGCTGCTGTAATATTTGCATTGAAGATTTAGAGGCATTATCTTTATGGTGAGAAGGTGGAGATCTACACTGACCACAAAAGTCTAAAGTATGTATATACCCAGAAAGAGCTTAACATGAGACAAAGACGCTGGCTTGAGTTAATGGTGGACTTTGATATAGATCTGCAATACCACCCAGGGAAGGCAAATGTAGTAGCAGATACACTCAGCAGGAAGCCTACAGCTTATTACTTAACGATACAGCCTGAGCTATTGAAAGATCTACAGGAGCTCCAGATAGAGGTTATTCTACCAAGGCAGAGTGGCTTGCTGGCTAATCTGGAAGTGAAGTCATCGCTCGTGGAAAGAATTAAAGAAGCTTTGCCTACTGATGCAAGATTTAGAAGACTCAAAGAGAAGACAGAAGCAGGCATGCAAACGGGACTTCGCATACATGAGGATGGGACATTAAGGTGCGGAGATCGTCTATATGTTCCAAATGGAGAACTAAGATAGGAGCTAATGACTGAAGCACATAGCTCCATATACTCTGTTCATCCAGGAGGAACAAGATGTATCGAGATCTAAGGCAGTATTATTGGTGGCATGGAATGAAGAGAGAGATTGCTAGATTTGTAGCTAAATGCTTAGTCTGCCAACAAGTGAAAGCCGAGCATCAAAGGACTGCAGGAATGTTGCAGCCGCTTCCCATACCAGAATGGAAGTGGGAACATATCACCATGGACTTTGTCACGGGATTCCCAAGGAGCCCCAGCGGAAAAGACGCGGTATGGGTTATCGTGGATCGACTCACTAAGTCGGCACACTTCTTGCCATTTAGAGTTGGACAATCCACAGAGATACTAGCCGACATGTATATGCGACAAATAGTAAGATTGCATGGAGTGCCGGTTAGTATTGTATCAGATCGAGATTCGAGATTCACCTCTCATTTCTGGCGAAGTATGCAAGAAAGTCTTGGCACCAGACTAAAATTCAGCACTGCCTATCATCCCCAGACAGATGGTCAATCAGAACGTACAATCCAGATCTTGGAGGATATGCTGCGATCCTGTATGTTAGATTTTGGAGGGTCTTGGGAAGATCATTTGCATTTGGTAGAGTTCTCCTACAATAACAGTTACCAAGCAAGCATCAAGATGGCACCTTTCGAGGCGTTATACGGTAGGAAGTGCAGATCGCCAATATGCTGGAGTGACGTCGGAGAGCGTCAAATCTTGGGACCAGAGTTGGTGATGCAAACTGTGGAGAAGGTTAAACAAATCCAGAATCATCTTCGGGCTGCTCAGGACAGGCAGAAGCATTGGGCTGATACACACCGACGTCCACTGGAGTTCAAGGAAGGAGAACATGTATTCCTGAGGATCTCGCCTACTCGAGGAACCATTCGCTTTGGGAGCAGAGGCAAGTTGAGTCCAAGGTACATTGGGCCCTTCGATATCCTGGAGCGCATTGGTGAGGTGGCCTATCGTCTTGCATTACCTCCATCTTTAGAGGGAGTGCATGATGTATTCCATGTCTCACAGTTGAGAAGGTATGTGACTGACCCAAGTCACATAGTGAATCATTCTGAGATCGCCGTAGGTCCAAGCCTGAGATATGAAGAACAACCGGTGGGTATACTCGAAACCAGCGAGAAGACACTGCGAGGGCATACAATTAAACTGGTTCGTATGGCTTGGAAGCAACACTCTCTGGGTGAATCTACTTGGGAGAGAGAAGATATCATGCGCCAGAAATATCCCCACTTATTCGAGGATGCAGGTATATTTTAAGTAATTTTTGAAATTCCTGTAGTTTTGTTCTATTAGTAGTTTAAATCTTTAAATTGCGAGGACGCAATTTTCTTAAGGGGGGTAGATTGTAATCACCTGAAATTTTAAGATTTTTAAAATTTTAATTTTCTGGAATTAATTGGTATTTTCTGTAAATTTTAAAACAATAAATTAAAGCAGTGTAATTTAAAATGAATTTTTAAAATGAAATTAAATAATATTAAAATGTGATGAAAATTATATTTTATAGTGTAAAATTAAAAACCGGGCTTGGGGTATTTTTTCGGGAATTTATTGGACCCCGGATGAATTTTTAAAGCATTAAAAACTATTGTTAAATTTATCTGATTATTTAAACCAATATATATTAAAACAAACCAAACCATTTTTTAAACCGAACCCTGAACCGGACCGGACCGGCCGGTCTATCTAGACCGAACCGTTTGCCTAGCGGGTCGGATCCGGGTCAGACCCGACCCGCCAGGACCCGACCCGACCCATTCAGAATCCCTAACCTCCGAAACCCAAAAGACCCGACCCTTCGGCTGCCGGCGGCCGTTTCCGCCGCCGTGGCCGCCGGAGACTCCCCGGTTCACCTTTCCCCGTAACCGGTGATGCTCCCCCTTCGTTTTTCGGCCAACGTCCGGCCCTCCCTCTGCCGTGGCGAGCCCTATATAAACCTATACGTGGTCGCCGGATTTCCCCCTTGCTGTTCTTCTCCGGCGAGCTTAGAGTTTTCCGGCGACCTCCAATCCACCTCTGACCACCCTGAGGCACCGCCCTGACCACCAGGAACGGTTCGCCCAGCCTCCAGCACCTGAGTCCGGCCACCTCCGGCCCCAAACCTGCTGTCGAACCCGAGCTACTCCGCCCAGGCGACATCCGGCCACCCACAGCGCCGAACCCGGTGGTCCAGACCCGTCGTCGACCACCCAGACACGTCGCCGACCTCCGCCGGCCTGAACCCCCTCCCAGCTTTCTCCCCTCGCCACCGGACACGACCCAGAACGTGAGTACGAGTCTGGATACGAGCGGACACGGCAACCCCAGAACAGGACACAACCCTCGATCAAGACGCGTGTCGGACACGATTTGTATTTAATTTTTCTAGCCAGTTCAGGTACCCATAACTTTTGACTCGTAGCTCTGATTTTAATTCCGTAAATTTCTTTGCGTAGCCTGTATGACCCCCTCGGTGGCCGTGCAACCAGCTCGGGGCATCGCGTCCTGTGGTGATCGCACACCGCGATCCAAAAACAGGAGAAACTAAGCCATATTTCACCTCGGAATCGAGTACGCCCCGCCAAACGGGACGACTTGGTCACGTACGGTCTTCACCGACATGTGAGCATCGTAGATACGGACGTGCGGGCTTTCGCAGAAGCTGATTCGGATGTGCGTGCACACCGAAATCAGTACGTATCCGCGGACACCGCCCCGTATCCGAGTTTTCTGAATCTCGCTGTAACTTAGTATAAACACGTCGGATCAAGACAAAACTTGTGCCATCGGACTCGTAGCAATACGCTGGTCCTGTGGGTCAAGTTTGGCTCGATTCTGAGAACGTTGGAAAATCGCGTGTCGTGGGCCCCACACGCTCCACCAGACAGGCGATTTTGAGAACGGCTCATCGGAATCCAATTCTGGAAGTTCCGTTGGGTTCGTATCAACGTTCCTGACTTGTTGACACTAAGTTGGACTGATTTGGAGATTTTTGACCCTGACCCGGTTTTCGGTACAAAGCGACCTACACATGGACCCGCTTTGGCCCAGAAATGTCATTTTTGCCCTTGTGTCCAAACTGGACTTAAGGACAGCCGTTTCTAATTATTTCCTATGTTCTGAGACTGTTGGTAATGTTTATTTCAGCTTTTGGAGGAGTTATTGCTGAACCCACTATTACAAGGACCGCTACCGGTATTCCAATCCCAGGCAAGTGTACCTTGCCATAAATTGCAGATTATTAGTTTATTTAGTTCTCTTGCTTTATTTTCTGGAATATTGTACATGCTATAACCTAGGACCGTATGACATACTTTATGTCCGATCACAGTCGGGTACCAACCCCGTACGCGGAGTTGTGTATGTCATTTAGTGATGGACATTCGAGACCCTTTATATTCTCGTGCTTGATTATCAAGTACACTACAACCTAGGACACTTGACACCATACATTGACAGAATCTTCCTGACATATTCAAGGTGATTCTGTATAGGATACAGTATGGACATAGTTATATATTCTTAGTTTATGACAGTTGCATTAGATCTGATCTCACGTGACATGGACATGAGACGTGTGGTTACATTTGGTGGGGAGAGACACACAGGCTACAGGCTGTTCTATATTTATATACTACTATTGTGAGGTTGTAGACTCTCGAGCAGAGCTAGACCACTACTAGATATTACTGCTACCGGCTCCCCGACACAGAGCTTGTAGTAGTCTCAGCCTGGGTACTAGTGTTGCTCTCAGTTGCATTTACACTTAGATGGTTATATAGTCACCCTGCTTATTTTATTTACTATCTCACTGCATTTATTTTTGGCTTGTATTATTTGTACCTTGCTATGTCCACTGAGGACCTGGAATGGATGATGTCCCCAGGTTTAGCAGAAGAGCATTATCCCGAGGTTTACGGGACAGGAGCTGAAGTTGTACCAGGAGCTATTGCTGAAGGAGAACCTAACATAGAAGCAGAGGTGATGGCAGAGGATTTTACTTGAGCTTATGATATTTGTACTCTTCAGATATTCTATTTTTGGACTCTTTTGTTCTGGTCTGATGAACCAGTATTTTAGACTCTTATCGGGTTGTTCCTGACATACTCTGTTGAGACTGGACTTTGATGTACTTTCTTTATTTGCTGATGTTCTTATTATTCTGTGTGTGGATGAGATTAGATTTTGACTTATTGTTGTAGACCTATATTACAGCTTAAGTATGCCGATGGATCCATTAAATTGGGTTTGTCCATCGTTGCATGCTGCTGGCCATAGCCACGTGTCCAGTCCCTCGACATTTTGGGACTGGGGCGTGACAAGTATTACAAGCAGCGCTAGGCCGAGATTACAAGTCGCTCAAGCCCTCTATCTCGAAACAATAAAAGCGTGCCAAGTGGCTAAAATTTTTGGGGTGATACATAGGCGATATTCCAACATTATGTCCTGTATATGTGCTTCAGCTCCGGACACAACGCTCCAAGGCTAGAGCGAACTCTATGCCTTAGCTGGCACGCAGGGATTTTTATACCGAACGAGGTTCTCCCGTACCCTACAAGCAATCTGGTGAGTTATCAGTACATGAATGCACTGGTGGGGAGGCTTCTTGCCCGCTCGACAAATCCAAATACATTATATAGGTTTCGTGCACAATAAATTAAGTTATCTTTTTAGTCTCGCTTTAGGATCAGTTTTATGGCATAATGTAAATCATAACTCGTGTGGCAGTGCGCCGTACGAGATAAAAGGAACACTGTGATAATTATCAACTTACCAATTGTCCTTCCTTGTCAAGGATAAAACCAAGTTAAACCAAGCACGAATATATATAAGGATGAAATCCAAGGAATCATATAAGAAAATACAAGTGTCACGAGCAGGGTTCTGACTCAGAAGCATGAGTTACACGAATACTCATGTGTGTTAAGCTAGATGTCTCAGGTATTCAAATAAAGATATGATGCTCACAACAACAGTCGCCACAATGCAATGACTCGCATACGGATTATCGCAATCGAGCCAACTTAATCTATATGAATAGGTCACTGGCACGACGCCATAGAGGATGGTGTAGTCTCGGGGCAGAGATGAGGTACAAGCAGGAACAAGGGGTATTTCACCCATCTCTGCCCGAAGCAGGCGACTACGGTCAAGAGGTTCCGTCTAGATCGGATCAGCCCCAGTACCCCGGCGATCATCCGCGGAACGATATTCAAAAATCTTTCTTGTGCACCAAGTTGTTCATGACAACACGTATCCTCAAGTATTCCAGATTCTCGCAGGTATATGTACATGTTCAAGTCAGGATGTTATCAGGTACAAGTTTAAGATCTTTTTAGGTACTAGTCAGGATCTTGTTCACGATTTATCGACTCCCTGAGCCGTCAGATTTAGTGCAGAATGAGTATTGATTCCAAGAGATGACATGATATTATCTTGCTTAACTTTCCATGATGCAGTTTTCTAGTTCGGGAAATGCCTTGGTGACCTAACGGTCCCGAATATTTTTAATATTTCCATACTTGCCTCAGAATGACTATCTTGATAGTCTTCATACCTCAACTGAGCGAATCATACATATGACAAGCATAGCAAATATGTAAACCAGACAATCATTGGAGCAGTATGAATATAACTTTTAAGGAAATATGCGACATAGCCTTACTTGAAAACCTAAGCGATTACGCTAGCACGGGTCTAAGGGGTAGTGCAAGGAGTAAAACCGTACAGGAACATATCGGGCAGCATAATCTATGAGACGAGCAATATAAACATGTGAAGCAGTGTACTACAAAGAGTATAATTATCTACTCGAAGCATTAGCGGAGTCTACTAGCACGAAGCTAAGGTAGCATGCGAGGGTCCAACTATAAGCCAAATTTCATTTTTATGTTCTAACACAAGCAGTACAAGATGGGATTATTCCCTTAGCTAGGTGCGTTGTATTCTTTATTAGCATACAAGAGGTGATTCACCTAGCAACTAGCATGTATCGTCCATATTTTATGTGTGCAGGCTAAGCAAAGACAAGTTCATCATAGCCACCCACCTTAGCGATGATTCGCCTCGGTCGAGCGATACTCTGAGCACGCATTTGAAAATCTAAATCTGAACTCCTGAAGGCCCAAGTCTGAATTATTTGCCTCAAGCGAGTCTTCTCACTGAGCAAAGCAGGTCGGGTCGTCGCACTAGCGCGGTTTGAATCGGCTCTCTGCTTGAGCGAACGGGTCATTATACATACTGCTTGTCATGTCCCGATCCGGAAGGACCGAAGTTTCCACTGAGCATGATGACGTGCAAGCCTAAGTTGCACTTGTATAAGGTATAGTATCTGCACAAAATACAAAATAGACAATGGATATAAAAATACAAAACTTTATTTGCAGAAAACCAAAGATTGAGCACGTTTATATGAACACAAAATACTTTCTTTACTGATAACTTGAAAATGGATTACAATATGCTTTGCTTGGCTGTTACAAAATATGTCATAGTTGGCTTACATTTCTTTGAAACCCAAAATTAGCCACAATGCCCATACATCATATTATTTTACTATGATAGAAATAAAATACCTTGAAAAAGAACTTGTAAATTGGAATAGAAAAAATTTAAAGCAACGAGCACGGTTCCACTGGATTGGATTCGCTCATACAGATTCAGAATGCTCGCCAATCCCTTGCTATCTAAACCTGAAGATGCCCACAAACTTGGGTCAGTACTCAACCAGTACTAGTGAGCGACCATAGCCAAACTCACATAATAATTATCCCTGCAGCAGACAGACAAGTTAGCCACAATTTGTATATATGTATGAACTTATGAATCTGGCTTGGCATCAAGTATTAGGTATGCAAGAAGGATCACCTAGCATGTGACCTAACTACATGATGGTCCATGGATAGACCTATGAATAGCAGCTGAAACTATGAGCCCAGACTAACTTTTAGATATAATACTCCCTAATCGCGAGGAGTATAAGACTCAGGGTGTTTCAATTATATTTCCCAGGTTGAACGATTCCCAGTGCCCCTGCAACCGCTCGAGAGACTTTACCTTGTGCACAATTTGTCTGAGACCGATGCGATGACATACATTCTATCAGCTAAAAATATTACTATTGCAACAATTGAACAATATGATCTATTAGGGACGTATTGGGACTCTCTCTTTTTTAGAGAGCCTTAGCTCTTCAATCTATCAATATCGATCGATTTCAAACCATAAGAGGTTTTTTATATGTTCTTTGTATGCGATTTATGTTTCAAGTAATACAGTTCTTTTATCATGAAATAAGTAAATCAGCAGTTCTATAAATCTAGCATACAATTTTTATCTCTCTTATTATTATCTTGTTAGTAATATCATTGAAACAGAGGGACATATAACTGAGTGAACTAGATATTTCTTTTATTAAGGTGTAAAAATAAAATGATTCATCGAAGGGTCGAAGCAACTCACCGATTGAATCAACTCGAAAGAATAGGAAAGCCTCACGCAACGATTACTCCTTGGTTATACGTCCTAAAATTGCATCAACATTTGGTTAGCATCCTTCGATCTCTTTCTCTTACGATTCAAAATGAATACGCATGCGAGAAAACAAACTATGAAAACCAAATCATAAAAAACAACACAAATATGCAAAACCAAGCAATGAAAACATCCAACGAAAAATGTTGGACTCATTTCAATAGAAGTCGATCCATGAGTTGGGTTCAATACATTCCGTCCATAATCAATTGGATCATAAGATTTTCTTGATGCTCAATTTTCAACTGAGTCAAAGTCCCATGTATTACGTTAGTGGACCGCTGGAAGCGTGGCACTAGATAATAACCCACTAAGAAAAAGTTTTATCCTCGAAACTTAAGGAATCAAGGAGTCGAGAACCAAGGCATCAAGAAGTCAAAAGAATCTGACTCACCAACATCGTGATTGTTCTCGTCGTGCTCAATATTAAGATTATAGACTCTAGCCCTTCCCATCTATTTTGGTTGTCTATAGGTTGGAGCTTGCACTGTGTTTTGGTTCTGACTACGTCCAGCATTTTGGTTGCGGTTATGTGGTACATGCCTCTTAGCCGGACAATTTCTCAGAAGATGGCTTTTCTGGCCATAATTAAAGCATTCACCGTTAGCAACACGACAGGTTTCCTCTGTGTGTCCTTACTTACCATAATAGCTGCACTCGAGTCTATGGTGTTGTTCGCATTCTTTCTTTTTCTCTCCATCATGGTATCTTGTAGCAGGAGGGTTCTGATTAGCCGACACATTTTTTGAAATATTTTGAGGCTTAAACTGTTCATTCTGTACTACTGCCTTAAAATCTTTGATGTACGACGTACATTCTTGGTTCATCACATCCCTCCTGAGATCATCATTCAAGCCTCTGATAAACCGATGCGTTCAGGCCCTCTCATTGGGAATCATCGAGCTAGCGAACTTAGCAAGTTTGAAATTTTTTGACTCATAAGCTTCGACGGACATGCTCCCTTGCCTAAGTTCCGTAAACTCGTCTTTCTTCTTCTTTCTGGCGGTTGGAGAAAGATATTATTCCAGGAATGCATCCTTGAACATTCCCTAAGTGATTCTGCCGTCCTGATGCCTTGTGGAGAGATCTGGCTTCTTGACCTGCCACTAGTCGTGTGCTTATAACCGTAGCTGCATGACTGCACACTCCACCCTCTTGTTCGTCGTTACCCCAGCAAACTCGAATAAGCCTTCTAACTTTGTAATCCAGTCCATCACCTTATCGGTGCAGTTATGCCCTTGAATTCTTGAGGGTTTATCTTCATAAACTCAATACCTTTAAAGGTAGACTTTTTGGCCACCTGCGGAGGCTCATCAGGTTCTGCTAAACCCACTTCTCGAGGCACTACTGCGGATGCTGCCACAGGTGTTGCAGCTTTCCCAGAATTGCTGCTATTGGCTGCCAATGTTGTTACTATCTGAGTCAAAAAATCAAGCTATTTTTGTTGTGCCAAGCTTCGTGTCTCAGCCTGCCTTTGTTGGGCTTCATATCATTCTTGTTTATTTTTTATCATGGCTATTAGTCTATTGACTTGGTCATCGGTCGAGCCAGACGCTTGCGATGTCTCTTGGTTACCGGTCTTAGCCATTTCTCTGCAAAAATAGAATAGCTTGCATTAGTCTCATAACATATGGACTTATTGTATAGGACATTGGATTTTCATAACTTCAAATTGGGACTTATAAAACCAACAAAAATACTTATATAGTTTCGCAAATTACATTTTCAAAAAATTGGGACTTTTGAAATCGCTTGTGAACTTATATAATTTTTTAAAACAATATTTGAAGAGACCAAGGACGTAAAATCGTGCTTTGATATCACTTTATGATCGCGAAGGACCAAAGTTTCCACTGGACGTGATATCGTGCAAGCCTAAGTTACGCTTGCATAAGATATAGTACCTGCACAAAACACAAAATAGACAATCGATATAGAAACACATAGCTTTATTTACAGAAAACCAATGATTGAAAACATTGATAGGAACACAAAATGCTTTCTTTACCGATAACTTGAAAATGGATTACAATATACTGTGATTGGCTGTTACAAAATATGCCATAATTGGCTTATATCTCTTTGAAACCTAAAATTAGCCACAATGCCCATACATCATATCCTTTTACTATGACAGAAATAAAACACCTTGAAAGTAAACTTGCAAACTTGAATAAAAAAGCTTGAAAGCAACGAGCACGGTTCCACTGAATTGGATGTGCTCCTATAGATTCAGAATGCTCGCCAAACTCTCGTTATCCGAACCTGAAGATGCCCACAAACGTAGGTCAGTATTCAGCCAGTACTGTGAACGACCGTAGCCAAACTCACCTAATAATCAACACTAAGTAAACATGTGAAGCTAACCAAATTTTATTATGTGATCTTTCTAGTTGTCTAGGTTCTTTTTAAAAAATCATGCAAAAAACATAAATAATAAAAGTATAATTTGATAGTGCTTTCTTACCCACGACCGATTGTTATCCCTGTAGCAGACAGACAAGTTAGCCACAATTTGCATATATGTATGAACTTATGAATCTGTTTTGGCATCAAGTATTAGGTATGCAAGAAGGATCACCTAGCATATGACATAACTACATGATGGTCCATTGGTAGACCTATGAATAGCAACTGGAACTATGAGCCCAATCTAACTATTAGACATAATACCCCCCTAATCGTGAGGATTATAAGCCTTAGGGTATTTCAATTATCTCTTCCAGGCCGAACAATTTTTAGTGCCCCAGGAACCGCTCGAGAGACTTTACCTTGTTCACAAGTTGTCTGAGACCGATGCGATGGCATGCATTCTATCAGATAAAAATACTACTAGTGCAACAATTGGACAATATGCATCTATTAGGGACTTATATGGACTCTCTCTTTTCGAGAGAGCCTTTGCTCTTCCATCTATCAATATCGATCAATTTTAAACCATAAGAGGTTTTTTTATATGTTCCCTGTATGCAGCGTTTGATAAGGGTCAAGCATCAATTCTCTGAACGAGTTCAATAGCGATTCTATGTTTCAAGTAGTACCATTCTTTATCATGAAACAAGTAAATCAGCAGTTCTATAAATCTAGCATACAATTTCCATCTCTCTTATTGTTATCTTATTATAGTGATATCATTGAACATAGGAAAATGCAACTGAATGAACTAAAGATTTTTTTATTAAGGCATGAAGACAAAATGATACATCAAAGGGCCGAAGTCACTAACCAATTGAATCAACTCAAGAGAATGAGAAAGCCTCATGCAGTGATCACTCCTTGGTTATGCATCCTGAAATTGCACCAACACTTGGTTAGCATCCTTCGATCTCTTTCTCTTATAATTCGAAATAAATGCACAAGCAAAAAAATAAACTATAAAAACCAAATCATCAAAAGCAACGCGAAAACGCAAATCAGCAAAACCAAGCAGCAAAAATATCCAACGAAAACTATTGGACACATTTTAATATAAGTCGATCAATGAGTTAAAAATGTTCAATGCATTTCGTCCGTGATCGATTGGGTCATAAGATTTCCCCGATACTCAGTTTTTAACTTAGTCAAAGCCACATGTATTACGTTAGTGGACCGCTGGAAGAGGGTCACTAGATAATAACCCACTAAAAAAATGTTTCGTCCTCGAAACTTAATGAATCAAGGAGTCGAGAACCAAGGCATCAAGAAGTCAAGGGAACCTGACTCACTAACATCGTGACCGTTCTCGTCGTGCTCAATATTTAGATTATAGACTCTATCCCTTTCCATATGTTTTAGTTATCTATAGGCTGTATCTTGCATCGTGTCACGCCCCAGTCTCAAAAATACGTAGGACTATGACACGTAAGCATGCCAGCCGCATGGATATGGCAACTCCAATATATGGAAACCAAATCCACATGTACGCTGTAATATGAATATCAAGTCCACAAGTGGTATAAAATGTATCACAAGTCATATGGTATAATCTAAATCTCATCCACGAAAATCAGATATAAATAATAACCAGCATCTATATAACTAGATCTCAACATAAATATCTAAGGATGATAGTTGGATGGAAATAAATCCACTACCAACTCGAATGGAAAAGTACAACACAACAAATACAATATAGGAATACCAGCTAACGACCATGGGCTCGAAGAGAAGACATCCTCGCAACACAAGTAATCATCCAAATCTGCGTTCCTGCAATTACTCAAGAACAGATACACCTGGCAGAGGACCAGGTCCTCAGAGGGACGTAACAAGATACAGAAAATACCAGCCAATTTGAATACAGTAAACATGCATATTATTTAAAAATAAATAAGTACGCTGTACAAGACCATCTATATGAATGCAAATGAGGACAACTTTTCGACGTATGGGCAAGGGTAGTCTACTCGATCTAAGCCTCACAACTCACACACCCGTCAATGGACATCAGAAATTGACATACCTCTGGGGTAGCGACCATCGCGACTCTACATAAATCGACATACCTCTGGGGTAGCGACCAGCGCAACACACGCCCGTAGTGTGAACTATATACTACGGTTTACCAGAGTGGTTAAAAGCTCATACGTCTAATGATTGTCCTCTCATGATACTAAGTGTCAAGTGTGTCAACATATCTAATATATAGTAATGACTGAAAGGAAATACACATGTAATAAATAACAAAGATACAATAAATATACAAAAATATACTAAACATGCAAAATACTGTAAGCAATTTGGCAAGGTATCTTGCCTGGGGTCCTGCTGCTGGTATGAATCAGAGTCCAAGTCACAGTCCAAATAGCCTATGTATTACAAATTTATCACGTTAAAAGATAATTTATTTTAATTTATTTAATTATGGAATAATTACTCTAAAATCCTATTTTAATCTTATTATTTTGATTTTTATGTTAATTTCTAAATTTTGTCCAAAGAAACTGAAATTTATCAACTCGAGACTCATGGCACGCAAATCGAGGCGATCTGTTGACCGAAAAGTCAACCGACACAAACTCAACTTTCATGCATGATTTCCTGTAGATTTCAGCGTCAAAAATATGCTAGAATTTACGGCTCGTCCAAATTCAAATTCGTTTGGGAATTATGGCACATACAAATTTTGTATTGTGCACCGATGGTTAAATTCTAACCTAGAAGTTCTACAGAATTAACAGTATATAAATACTTCGAATTAAATTCTGTAAAAAACATATGTCAATGATCTCGACATTAGCTTTCCAAAACTTTAAACGGTTCATGATTCTGATTCCTGGTTCTCCCGAAATCGCAAAAATATTAAAATACGTCTATTTTCGGATATGCTGTGCTCTACGAATTTTTTAGAATTTAATACTCATAATTTAGTAAAATAAATTATATAATAAGAAATCTAACCTCAATATCTTTCTAACGCAAGAAACTAGGCCTCGTTTGGAGTCCGGAGCTATGCGCAATGGCTTGTGGAAGATGAAGAAACCCTAGATGGCAATTCTACAAAATCTCTCTCTCTAAAAAAATAATGGGATAATTAGGGTTATTATATTATATATATATAGGGATTGAGTGGCTGAATGAAAGTTGATAGGAGGGTGACACATGTCATGATTTGATTGGATGGTTTTGGTTATATTATTTAATTTTGATTTGCCTTTATCAAAACATTATTTAAGTCGTTTTAAATCTAAATAACTCAAAATAAATATTAAAAAATAATCATAAAAATCTAGAAAAATTACAAAAAATATATTTTGAATTTAAAAACTCTAGAAAAATATTTGGGATAATTTTATATTCATAGATTTCCTAATATAATTAGGAGAAGCTCTAAACATTAGTTTTATCCATTTAACTAAAAATAAATACTAACATTATTCCAAAAATTCTAAAATAATTCCAGAAAATATATAATAATATTATAAATCCTAAAAAATAACGTGGATCCATTCTATATTCCTGGGATTGCACAATAAATTCTACAAGTCCTAAAAATTAGTTATTAGCCTAATTACTCCCAATAAATACTAAAAATACTCAGAAAATTCCCAGAAAATTCTAGAAAATATATTTTATTATTTAGAACCTAAAATAAAAGTTTAGGATATTTTAATTAAGTTTGAACATAAAATAAATTCTTCAAAGTCCTAGAAAATTAGTGTTACTAGTTTTTAATTAACTAAAAATTGTGGAAAAATCTCAATAATCTAAAATAGCCTAAAAATAATTCTAAATAAATATTTATATAAGTAAATATACTAAAAAAATTTATTTTCTAATTAACTAAGAGAATACTCTAAATAAATTCAACATCTATAATAAATATAATAATATAAAATATACACAAAATACCTATTTTGGGTGAGGGAGTTTACACATCGTGTTCTGGTTCTGACCACGTCCAGCATTCTCGTTGCGGTTATGTGGTGCAGGCCTCTTAGTCGGATAATTTCTCAGAAGATGGCATTTTTTGTCACAGTTGAAGTATTCACTGTTAGCAACACGACATGTTTCCATTGTGTGTCCTTGCTTACCACAACAGCTGCACTCGAGTCTAGGGTGATGTTCACCTTTTATACTCATAGTATACTCGTAGTTGCGCTATGACATCTAAAGAGGATGATCTTGTGACCATGGCACAAGATTCTGTATAATTGTATGGTTAATTAGATAACTTAAAGCTCATAGAAGCATTAGGATATTACAGGATCCGAGATCGTGTATTGCTAGCTATCCATCGGATATTATATATCATCCATCTTAGTGGAGTGTAGTATATTATTATTATTATGTCGATCCAGTATCTTCGCTATAGGAGTGTTGGGACCGTTATTGATCATGTCTAGCCCGGTGGCCTTACGAGGGGCTCTCTCATATTAATGATATTCCTGTATATGTATGGCTTGTCCAGTCCCGCTTCGGCATTGCACGTACGATTTGAAGATCCCTATATACCGTAATACTAGGGTAACCCAGATACCACATAGCAAGCCATAGGAACTGATTGGCCACTTATTAAATATTTTGTGTTTATACCATATTATCTGTTAATAGCCTAAGGACGTAAACCATCGCATGTGTAGTGGTTCAACCATTGTCCTTATTTGGTTGTAGAGTTGTCCTTTTGCCCAACGGTAGTCTATGGATCTAAGCTACGACACATGTTACTATATATGTTGCTATTATATAGGTTTTCTTCCATTCACTCATACTTTTTGTGGTACTTGCTATTGGAGGATTGACTCCTATGGTTTAGTTTGGCCAGATCTAGTAGCAGAACCAAATGATCCAGCATATCTTCTTACCGATGGTATGCACCAGAAGGATGGCCGTCGAGGGCATTTAGTGGATTTTTTATTTACCATTCTTATAGTATTTTAATTCTTTTGGGTGTTTAGCCACCATGCACCTATTAGCATGTTACACTGGAGATTTATTCCTTTTCATATAATTGTATCTATTCGGACTGTAGCTGGCTTATGATCATGTACTATTGATATTGTGTTAGCTTTTTATTTTGTATAGCTAACTTTATGATAATTTTGATAGAGCATCGGGATGCCTTACCGTTTTATCTTCTTCTTTTTTGCATGCTTCTTGTATTGTATTACATACTCTCATGTCTAGTGACTGTATTATGGGGCACTGGTGTACTTTGTAGTACGTAGGTAGACATGTCATATCTCCGTTCTCCGTATTTTGGTACTGGGCATGACACTCCCAGTGATGACTTTCGTATCTATAGAACTTGGACATGACATAATGGTATCAAAATAGGGCTTTACGTCCTTGGACCCTTAATTGATTCCCTTTAACTCTGATTTTCTTCTGTGATCAAAGTCTTTTAGCCATCTCGATGTTCTGTTGAATGTTTCATATAATAAGTCTATATATGTTATAAATTCCACGTAGGTATTTTGTTGATTAGGGATGGCTTCAAAGAGCAGCAGCATATGATTTGAGTAGATTGTAAGACATGATGTTTGAAAAGGATAATTGGATCTTGGATGATCAAAATGATATTAGTAGAGGTGTGACAGTAAGTTGTGAGTATTGAAGGTGGTATGCCTAAACTTTAATGAATGAAAATGAGTTAAGTTTTTCAAGTGGAATAATTTTAATTTGATTTGAAGTGATTGCTAAGTGGCTAAAGTGGATATTATATTTGTGGTCGTTGGAGCCATCGTAGTAAGGATTGTCCGGAAGGGACTATGGTTCAGTATATGGAGAAGGATGTTTGTGTGTTTAGTGGCTTGATCCCTGAGTAGTGTTTTAGGTATTCCTAGGAGTGTATGCTTGTGATAGTACTATCAATGGGCCTATTAGTATTGGATACGGTAGTACGATGTCTCAGTTATGAGTTATGCCTAAATAGATATAATTTTGTTCCTTGTTGGATTGGTTTGGATGATCAAGAATGATATTTGACAGATTAAGATAGCATTAGATAAGAATTCAGATTTATGGTATGGATGACTTGGCTAAGAAATCAATATGTAATGTGCATTGAATTGGCCTGAGTCGATTGGATGAGTTCTAAGTTGAGAGTAATGACTTGGTGGTGTGATTAAAAATTTATTTGGAGCATATGAGGATAACCACAAGGATTTAGAAATTGTATTGCTCGATGACCTAAGATAGTCTAAGCTAATTCGATATTAAGTATGAAATGAGTTGATCTTATATCAAGTTTGGAAGATATTATTATTTGAAACAAATTAAAGTTTAGCGTAAGGATATTTTCTTAGATGTGCATATTTGATGAGACAAATGTGTACCTAAGATCGATATACGTAACTCATGGATATTATGGCTGGATGAATGATGATTGTATAGCATGTTGAATCATTAAATTATATTATCTCGGTGTATTTTAGCTCGATGGACGATAGATGGATTTGATGATAGTATTAAAGTTTCCTACGACTTGGTTAGGTAAACTTGAGCATACATGAATGGATATTAGTTGAACTCGACTTAGTGAATGATAGAATTCTTTGTGTTTGATTTAAGCGATTTGGAGTGACATAATTTATGGATTATGAGAATTTTTGGAGTCGATCTATAATTTGATTAGAATGAACTTGTAAGATTGAAACTATTGGTGACTACGAGAATTGCCTTGATATGTTGATTGGTTTTATGTTGATCTTGATTATAAAAGTGAATTGAATGCATATAAATTGAGTATAAGTTAGATTAGAATTGGGAGATTTACGGCTTCTGATTAGTGATTGAGATTATGATTTACGATAGGTGATTGGAATTTTACGATTTGTAATTGATGATTGAGATTTATGGCTTGCGATTGATGATTGAGATTTATAACTTGGAAATGGCGATCGAGATTATGAATTTTGATTTGGTGGAATTTGTCGCACGAATTTATGACTTGGACTATAAGAGTTTCTTTAATGGATTTCATCGATTATGAAGTAAGTCGAGGATAATTGTTGGATGTATTAACCCTAGGAAGAGACCTCACTAGATAGACTTTGACCCATGGATTGTTGATTTTAATTTTATTTATGGGTTGGTCATAATTTTTTAGTTGTTTTGGGTTAGAAATGTTTTCCCCATTCTAGATAGAATTCCTTAGATTGCTGGATAAGGTTTGAACTTTGGACATGGGATCGATGTAGTAATTTTTAGTTATGCATTAGAAATAGATAATATTGATGTTTAAGTATGACCGATGAGTTAGATAGGCTAGTGGTTAGGCATTGCGTTAGAATAAAGCTGGGCTAGCAAGATTAAAAGAAAATCTTAGGATTTGATTTGGTTCTTGGAGATTTAAATGTTTGTTGTGATTGGAAGATCGAGATTGTATTTGGATTTCGTGTCTTGATTTCTTATTGGATTATATTAGAGGATTATAGTCAAGTTGAGGTGATGGGTATATGTTCTAATATGTTTGCAAGCGAGCTATAAATTAAGATTGACCTTGCAGGCAAATTGATGGTGACCTCACATTTGGCTGAAAATTTTGGGATACTGATCTTCGTTGGTTGGATTATGACATTGTTAGAACTAACTGTAATTGTGGATGTATTCCTTAGAATTTAACACAAGACCGGAATGGAATGATGTTAACAAAGATTATGATCATATTGAAAAGAGTACGATCGATGTATGCACAATAAGTGATTTAGATTTGTAAGTTACATTCTTGGATTGGAAAATTCTTGGGAGATGAAAAGTGGATTGATTCAATGTTAAATTTGGAGATAGTAGAATTCTTCTACAACTGAGCTTTTATGTGAAATATGATAGGGACTTTGAGGCTGTCAGGTTTGACAATTTGGTGGTATAATTTGTTCGATGACATTGGCTAAGGAATGGGTGAAGTTGTTTGAGAAATGATGAAAAGTTATGCAAAGCATAGGCACAACTAGAGAGAGTTATTACATGTGTATTTATTGTGTGTAGAAGAATTTACGCAAGTGTTGATCAAAATGGAAGGTATTTCATATGTGTTTTGGGCCTTGTTTTGCATGTTTAGTCAAGGAAGCATCGTGGGAGTTTGAATTAGAGTTTGAGTAAGAATTTTTCTTCATTGGTCAAGTGATGTAGTTGGAGGAGTATATTCTTTAAGTTTTGAGGAATTTTTTTTTCTGAGTGATGTATTATATAATGTCCTGCTTCGCAAGGTGCATTGGGTTGGTTTATTGGCTTGAA
Organism: Iris macrosiphon; assembly: GCA_036927795.1. Classification (NCBI taxonomy): domain Eukaryota; kingdom Viridiplantae; phylum Streptophyta; class Magnoliopsida; order Asparagales; family Iridaceae; genus Iris; species Iris macrosiphon. The sequence continues at coordinate 200,079,038 of JAYESA010000007.1, read as the reverse complement.
GGGCTTGATTGGACTTGGATTTGGGCGGAGAAATCTGGCCAAGATATTGGTGTTGGAGTCGAAGGCTATTCTTCATGGTGGGTGGTTTTGATCCTTCTCTCCTTTACCTTCATAATTAATGATGTTGCTAGACTTTATTTTTATGCAATGAGAAAGTAAGTGCTAAGTAAAAAGAACCTAAATAGATAGAATAGAGTAATATAATTTTTATTAATTTGTTGCTTTAGAACATAGAATATTAAACTATTGATATGGACTTGTGTAAATAGTGGTGTTGTTACGTTATCGTAAGGAATATAGTAATATTAAACACATTATCGTATGAAATATTATACTACTATCATAAAAACAATGATTGTCGTATTATTCAGAGATGAAAAATATGGAAAAGGTTTGGCGTTGTTGGCTCACCATGGTAGAATCCTTGGAATGAGAAGTAAGTATTTGTGGTAATCCCTGAACTGGGAAGAATGGTGCGAGCGATGGCTTGAGAAAGTGTGGTAGTGGAAAGGGATATATTGCATAGTTATTTTTAGTTTATGTACCATGCATATATTTTATAGTTAAACTATTCATGCATTTGTATGGCCATTGGACAACTTGTGCACAAGATTTGGATTTCTCGAACGGTTGTTGGGGCACCGGTACCTAGTTGGCCTAGGGAAAATAATATAATAAGTGTCGAGAGATATTTTGAGACCTTTGGGTGGGGATAGATACCCGCACGCTAAAGAATCGTCGTCTTATCATGAATAGTCCATGATGGCTTGTGGTGCCAGTGGCATTTATATAGTTAGGCTGCATGCTAAAGTCAATTTATTTGGAGGTTTATTTATCTGTTTGGAGGAAGAAATTCTCTACACATATTTTATGAAGGCTAACAATTGATGTAGGGACACATATGTATTATGAATTGATAACATTATTACATGAAAGGATGATAAGTCTTGGGTAAGATTCATTGTGTTCAAGAATACATTTATGTTCATATGTATATCTGTATATGCAACTATATAAAATGATATTATATGCTTTATATAACATGCTTATAAAATGTTAACTGATCCTAAGGCAATATAGAAAGACCATATAATAAATTTATCTATTTTTTATATGATTGTTGTGTTGGTTTAGTTGAGTTGGGTAGAGGCCACTCACTAGTGCATTCAATGTACTAATCCCCCCCCCCAACTTCCCATGTGCGAAATTTGTTTGTACGTGCTGGGGCATTGGAGCTCGGATTGACAACTTGAAGATGTTCAACCGGAGATAATTTTCTTTTTATATAAGAGTCATAATGTATGTAACATCTTTGTTTGTACATTTTCTTGAGTTGTAAGCCTTGTGGCATGTCCCATTATATTGACAGCGAGTGCTTGTATTCGAGTTATTATTTTGGCTTGGAATCATTGTATATATGTTGTAAATTATCAATAAAGAGAATCATTTTTTGTATATCTTGTACCTATTCAACTTTTTTTTTACTTATTTTCACTGTAGTGTCTTTGTTTTTGAGATATTTTATTGACCGTGATCGATGTTACCTTGTACAAGTATAATTTAGACTTGTGCGATATCACTCCCAGTATCTACTTTTGGTTCTGTGGACCCAGGACATGACAAAATGTGTCACGTATATACCAGTCAAATTGATAATAAGTAACCATCACGGAAGTACCAATAAATTGTAACTCAAATAAAGAACCACCATTATTGCAAGTAACTGTAATAAAGTTATGCTTGGCATGAATACCAATATCTCCTTGTCCGAAGTCCACGTGTGTGTCAATATGATAATAAGACCGCTACTAGTAACAATTCTATAGATGAAATAACTAACATTATATACAAACTGATAATAAGGAATAAATACTGGTACAAACATAAATGGAAAAAAATTACTGAAATATTGGCAAGGTATAATTGCCTGCAGTCCAATGACGCTGGATTACGATGGTCAACTCCCAATTCCTAGTAATTCAAGGAACCCAACATATTTAATAAATATTTATTAAAATTTAGTTTGAGTACATAAGGTTATATATAATATAGCCTATAGTTTAAACTATATGTGATTATATTACTTTGAAGCTTATTTGTAATTTCTTTATTATTTAGAGTTTAAGTATGCAATTACTTAATAATTAGGTTTATAATAAAAGATTAACCTTTTATTTAAGGAAAAATTGTATTAAAATTTTTGGGCGGGAGAGCAATTGTTTCTCTGTCTATCCTTTGGTGTCCCCGACGGTAAAACTTGGTGCAGCTACTACATTCATTTTCAGATGCGCATAAGTCCAGGTGAGAGTTTATCCCAGGGTTGCATGAAAATCATGTGGTCTGTGAGAGATTCAGGATAGTTGTTTCAGGCTCTGAGGAGCGCGTGTAAGTGATTTTATTGGCTCAGGAAAAGTGTTATTCGGTGGCAAGTGGGGAAGATAGCTTCGACAAATCTACATGACTTGGCTCTCGATCGAAACTGCTTGATGGGTCATATGGTACTCAATCTATGCGAGATAACATCGTAAGGTGCCGTCTAGACAACGGTGTTGCGGGGGAAGCCTTCGAGTCGGGTTGTAGCCATGGGGTTGGTGGAAAAAGTTAACATATAGACGATGGATGGTGCATGCGATCCAATGGGGAAGGCGAGCAACTGGCAACTCGACTATCCGAACTCCACTAGAAGTCGATGTTATAGACAGTGAGGTCTGCATCCCTGCTCGCATGATGCTTAGAGTCTGGCATAGGAGATCGGTAAGGCTTGCTGAAGAAGAGGTGGCTAAGGCTTTGTTTTGGAGAACAGAAGAAAGGATGTAGGGATGAGTTTCTCGGAGGGATATATAATAAATTTTGTGTGCATGTATATGTTGGTACTAGTCGGGAAAAAAGAAGGATAAGAGCATGGGAGAGATTATTTTGTTTGATTGGGTTTTATATGTATTTTATATATGTAGCTGATTATTTCATACATAACTTAGGATAGGGATTAGCTAAGCCTAAAGGGTCTTAGGATTTTAAGTTTAGAATTAACAAAATTTGATATTATCAATTATAAAATACATGCATATCTCTATCTTTATAATATTTAATACAACACAAGAAAATATAAAAAGTTAATACTTATTTTATCAACCTCACAGTTTAGTAACCACATGCTTTACTAAGCATTTTTGATTTCTTGTTTCTTATATTAGATAAAAACCAATTAAAGTATATCTCATAAATACTAATATAATTACCTCAAATTCAATTATTAAAAATTATTGCTTTTTTTATTTAAGTCATTTAGTCTATTAAAATTTGAATAATTAATATCTCAGATCCTTATTATTATTTTAGTTAATTTAACTGATTATATTAGTGGTCTTAATAATAATAATTTTTTATTAACTATTAAAATATAGAATCTAGCATTTATGTATTTTTTTGTTGTTGTATACTTAGTTTAATTACTCGTTCTTGTATTTACTAAGCTTAATTTAACGACTTAAGAAAAAGTATATAATTTTTTAAAACTTAAGGGCAAGGGATTTACATATCTACCTAAGCATTATACTATTCTATTTTGAATCAAAAGGAACATAACCAAAACCAACTAAATCCACTTTCCACATGATCATTCATATTACAATTATCCATCAATCTCAAATTCTTATTAGCATTTAAGAAAGTTATCATATTGTCTAAACTTATCCAAATAATATCAATATACCTAAGACCAAGTATTATTATTACCCACCTCCAACGGATAACTTAGAAATCATTGTATCCATTCCATGTTCTAGGGCTAAATCTTACCCAACAATCTGAGGGATTCTAAGCTAAACTTGGAAAAAATACTACTAACTCGAAATAACTAATGAACCAACTCAGAACATTCCACTAACACTAATCATGATCCAATGGTCGAAGTCTATCTAGTAAAATTATTTCCAAGGGTTACTATACCCAATAATCATTCTCGGCTATATCATAATTAATGAGATCAATCATAACAACTCTTATAGTCTGAATCCTAAATCTATATGGTAATTTCATAAATCACAAATCGTAAATTTTAATCACCAATCCCAAGTCATAAATCTTGATCATCAATCGCAGGTCGTAAATCTCAATCACCAATTATAATTCGTAGATTTTAATCACCAATCATAAGGCATAAATTTTAGTTTGGCTTATTCTGTAATCTAGCAACCACAACTTACTCCCAATTCCATTCTAACTTGTACTTGATTTATATGCATCAAATTTACTCGTATAGTCAAAATCAACTTAAAACCAATCAACATGTCATGTAAATTCTCACAGTCACCAATTGTTTCAAACTTACAAATCTATTTCAACCAGATTATAGGTTGACTTAAAAATCCTCATACTCCATTATTTTTTGCTATCCGAGTTTATTAAACCAACCACAAGGAATTCCAACTCCATCAATTTGATGTTCCTCTTCTAAGTCATCGCTAATCAATAAAATATCCATATTAGAATTGTTGTGCCCCGATTTTGCATAACTGATAGTCACTAATGGACATGATAACGTACTAGTCTAAAGTGTACTTGTACAAGAAAAGAACAATCATGGTTGATAATATATATATATATATATATATATATATATATGAAACAAAGTTATTATAGTAGAAAATAGGTCGAAAATAATTCTTTTTATTGATAATTTGTAGCAGAATTACAAATAGTGTATCTCATTACAATGAATGATGACACAAGGCTGACAACTCAAGAAACTATTATAATCAACTAAAATCACCCTAAAGGAGGATAAATAGAGTTTAACTAATAATTAAGCATGATTGCGATTGCCAATATGCAATTTAGAATAAGTGCTAGAAATAAAATAAGAATACCGACACCCAATGTATCATGGTGTCCTCCATGAGGCACTCAAGTCTCGAAATTCTAAGCGTCTTTAATCCATTATTTTTAAAAATTATTACACTTGTGAGTTTTGATCCGAAGTCTCGTCGACTTCTTACACGAGCTTTTATCCGAGTTGTCGACTTCTACACACACTTTGATATGAAAGCTTACGGACTTTAACCTCTTACAATATATGGTTTTGATCTTCTCATAAAAATTTGAATATCACACTTTATAACTCAATTACAACTCTCTCTCAAATAGATTTATCAAGTGAAAGCTATTTTATATAGAGATGTTTTGTATATAGAAGATAGAAAGTTAATGCTCCAAGAAGAAAGAAAGAAAGAAATGTATTAAATTTTCAATACCAAGTCAAAACAGTCCACAAATTTTTTATACAGACGATATATCGTTAATATATTGCTCTGCATAGTAACGATTAGAAATGGCTAGTTTTCTAGCCGTTGCAGCATTAATTGTTTTCCAATGGTCATACAGTCGGTATATCATTGATATGTCACAGTTTACCGTTGGTATACCGTTTGTGATAAAAAATTGTGTATCAAAAGCTATTGTTTTAAACCGTCGAAAACTCGATATACTGCTAGTATACCGCTAGCAATATATCACATGTATGCTAATGTGATACCGAGATTCAGACTTTGGTTTTTGTGCTTTTTTTGGTTTAGCTTTCATTTGCCTTTCTCTATTAAGTTACAAATAATCCTAGAGACTCAAGAATAAAGAAAAATTACACTTAGCGTGAAGTTTTGAAAGAGTTTGGCTTCTTCCTCAGTTGAATGATGCCTTTTTCTCCTAATGACATTTGTCCGAAGCTAACCAGATTAGAAAATTTGAATACCTTTCGGTGGCTTCGTCCCCGAACCCCCACAGACTGGGTAGCGAAACTCTCGTGTACGTGGCCCCGGAGATGTCGTGGGTAGTTTAGAGAAATCTTGTGGGCTGACAACTTCTTTGGCCCGTCATGATTTCTTTATTGATTATGTCTATGATTGATCTTACTTATTGCATTTCTGTAAATACATGTTTGGAGGAAAAAATAATATATATAGTAGCAAGTATGATATTATTAATGCACATTAGGATTAGGCAAAGTCTAAGTGTAAACACTATAGTAATTGCATGATCATTAGTGATATTATAATACTAAACTTAACGATTAACCCCAATAAAAAAACATAATTAAAGTATTGGGCTAATATCAACGATGTTCCATACATTATATCATGTATATACAAAAGAATCACATCTCTAGCCTTACAGCTTCAAGTTGCCAAACAAGCTCCACCGCCTTAGCACGTCCAGCGACTCTCAGTACTTGTAGAGGAGGGGGTCAGCATATTGGGAATGTACTGGTGATCAGTTTCTAGCCAACTCACCTAAACCAATACGGTAGTTATTTAAGATCAAACAAAATTATTATTTGGTCTTTCTATTCTTGCCTTAGGATCAACTAATAATTCATAACAAATATATAAAAGCGTAAATATGTCATTCGACACAGTAAGTTTTACCAAGACTACCATCATTTCCTATAATTAATGTTATCATTCATAATATATAAAAGTGTTATGATGTATGCCTACATCAATATTAGCCTTCATAAAATATAAATGTGTCGTGAGTTTGTCCCTACAAACAACTAGATAGGCCTGCAAATAGATTGGCATTAGCATGCAACCTAACTATATGAGTCACTGACACCACAAACCATCTTGGTCTATTTTATGGTAAGGCGATGAATCCTTTCAGTACATGTAGCGTACCTCACTAAAGATCCCAAATTACTCGCATTACGACATATCCAGTCTACATAGCTAGGCCTACTGAAGATCTCGTAATACCCCGTGCATGAAGAACGTTCCACATAATTTTCTTATAGGTATAATCAGTCTTGGTGCCCCGACCATCGTTCGAGGAAAGCCAACTTGTGTCAAAGTTGACCATGACCATGCAAATATATGAATATTTTAACTATAAAATATATGTATAGTACATAAACATAAATAAAGTAATATAAATCTCTACTCATACAACAGATCATTCTTGCGATATCTACTTTCCATTTGATGTTTCGATTGGCAATCTATTGGTCCCAAATATTTTATGGTTTCTGTCACGTCCCGCTCCCAGAATACTGGATAAATACGAGGACTGGCATGGCCAACCACCCCTTGCATAATACTAAAGTAAGCCGCAATATGCTGAGGTTCTCTATAAGACAAATGGGTTTTATTGCATACTCTTCACAGAGCACTGTTCTTCTTCTCCGGTCAACCATTTTGATATACGTATTGCATCAAGTTTCAGCACAGAACTTCGTTGGACTCAAAATCAAGCACAACCAAAAGCAAAGTTACATAAAATACTGTGCGCTACACTATGAGCTAATTAGTTTTGTAAAACACAAAGTTTTGGGAGATCAAACCCCTAGAAAAACAAAAGTGAACCGATGAAAAACCTAAATCTTAAAACTCAGATATACTCCAAATTATCTATAAAAAAACCAAAACTCCAGGAATTGAACTAGATGAGAACATCAAGGCGATAATTTCTATCAAACACATTTAAATTACACAATATAAATAAAATTTGAAAATTCATGGCTTTATCATTGAGCTAGATATACTTGCCTGGAGTTGCTTCTTAGCCTCTACCTCTCACAGTCCAAGTCATAGCAACTTCTCTCCAGGGTTAGGGTTTACGGGAAAGGAGCAAAGGAGAAAAAAGAAAGAAAGTGGAAAGAGTAAAATAAAGAATGAAAGGGAGGAGAGAGAAAACACTCATATATATATATATATATATATATATATATATATATATATATATATAAAGGGAGAGGGAGATGGTTTAGCTATGGGTTCAACCAAGATGAACCAAACCAGGTGTCCAGTCTACATGCGGGTCCTAAACCGGGTCTATGGCAATGTCATTGGATATTCTACTGGTCTCAGGTAGTCTCTCCAAACAATAGGAAAAATACAAGTGAAAGGAACCATCATGCAAATACATCATAAATATAATATCAAAAAATAAATTGAATATCAGATATTCAAGAAATACTAAATCTAAAAATAGGTGTGACAGTATCACACACATCCAAATACAGTTGTGTGGTACTGCACCACATTCATACCATTTTCCAACCTAGGGATTTCTACACTTAGCGACTCAACGATTCCAAATATTTCTCTATACTACTATCTTCTTACAAAAAAAAATACAATATTCAACCTATCCACAATAATAATATAATATCCGCATGTCTATACAATTGTATAACATTCCACATTTATATAACAACAATATAAAATTTTATATTTTTATCAGCAAGTTAACATCAATAAGATTACTCCCTTTTATCTTGGTTTTTGTAAACCCCCAGAAATTTTTAGATTTTAAAAATGAATTTTCTAGAATTTTCGGTATTTTTCTAACTAATTAAATCAAGGTATTTTGAAATTAAATATTTTTAAATGTGTTTATTAAATATTAAAATATTATAAAAATAATATTTTTGGGTGTAAAATGAAAAATTAGACATAGGGTAAATTTTCTAGATTTTATTGGACCCCAGAAGTATTTTTAAAGCCCTAAAAACTAATTATTTAATTAAACCAAAATGAACCCTAATTAAACCCGGTTTATTTAAAATAAACCAAACCGAACCAACCCAAACCGGTTTAACCCAACCCCTACGGGTCGGATCCGGGTCTAACCCGCGACCCGAAACCCGCTAGACCCGAACCCTTTATTTTTGTTAACGGATCGGGCCGGATCCGCCTGACCCGACCCGACCCGTCACCGACCCGACCCGACCCGGACAGCCCCTCTCTCTTCCCCGACTGCTTCAGCCCCCGCACCCGCCGCGTAACCGCCGCCGCCCTCCCCGCGGCCGTTTTGCCCCGCCTCCTCCGCCGTAACCGCCCTAGCCCTCACCCTATAAAGCCCTCGCCCAGCCGCCGTCTCCACCACCTCCGCCATCTCCCCTCCCAAACCCGACGCCACTCCCCGCTGCCCTCCGCCGGTGACCCGCCTGTGCGACCCCTCAGCAAGAACCCTCTCCTCCTCTCCTCCAGCCGCCTGGAGCATCACCCCGCAGCCCCGGCTTCCCTATCGCCTCCGACCTCTCCTCCGCCTCCCAGAACTTTCCTCCCTCAGGCTCCCCTAGCCGCCCACCTCGACCAGTGAACCGCGACCGCCTCCCGAAGTATCCCGCAGCACCGGCCGACCTAGCAGAGCCCCTCGCCGGCCTCCCCTGACCCGCCGTCTCCCTCCAGCACTCGCCCCCGACCTCGGCATCTCCCCCGTCGTGATGCCCTAGCCGCCTCCGTCGAAGTCGTCCCCTCCGGCGTAGTTCGAGCCACCACGGTGAAGCCTCGGCGAGCCCAGCACCTCCCCGGCAAGTCCCTCCGGCGATCTCCGGCGAACCAGAGCCCTAAAGCCTAGGTCGGACTGTAAAACCCCTATTTCTAAAAACCGTATTTATTATTATTTTTATTAATTAATAATTTAAATATAGTATTTAGTGGCTAATTAGGAGAAATAGATTTTTTAATAATTTTTCTTTTTGGTGTTCGGGCACTTAGAGGATTTATGGGACCATCAGAAATTTTTCGGAATTTATTTCATGTAGGAGACCCCTTGAGCAGTTGCTAGCTTAACGGTGTACATTATTCTAATCTATAAAATTCTTGTGAGTATATATATATATATATATATATATATATATATATATATATATATATATATATATATGTGTGTGTGTGTGTGTACAAATATATATATGTATATATATATATAAGAAGAAGAAAAGAAAAGAAAAGAAAAAAAAGAGAGAGGAAAGTATAAAGAAAAAGAATTAATAATATAATAATAAACTAATAATAATAATAATAACTAACTTAAAGCAACTAAATAAGCAAGCTAACATTCCCTTAAGCCCCAGCAACAGCACATCCCCTATTCCAACACCCTATTGCAGCTAAACGTAGCAAGCACAGAGACCCCCCCACGATTGCCCGCGACCGATCCATCCTCTCTCTCTCTTCCTATTCCTATTCACATATATATATATATATATATATATATATATATATATATATATATATATATATATTATTCCATAAAACCCTAACCTAAAATCTCCAGACCTTCTCTTCTCATCTAGAGCCGCCACCGCAACCAGAGAACCCCGTCAGGCCGTCCAAACCATCCCGACGACCCCGACCTCGCGCACTGCAGATTCCCACACGAGGCACCTTCGCTCCGGAGTGGTTTTCCGTCGACTCGCTTAACCAAACGTCGTTCCGTCTTCACCGGTATGCTCACCCCTTAATCCTCTTCCATATTTGTATGATAGCAGACCTCGAAAAACGTGTACCCCTAGGCGAAAAACAGCGTCCAAGTTGGCACGAGCAGATCGAATTTTGGGATCGCAGAAAACTGCGGTGACCACCCATGTTGCCGAGTTCGTATCTCCCACCACAGAGATCCGAATTCGGTGATTCTTTTTGATATATGTAGAACACTTGACCTAGTTTATTTTTTGTTAAATAACCCTAGATTATTAGCTGCTGTGGACAGAATTAAATTCGTCACAAAACTCCACGAACCCACTTTTTCCATAATTCTAAAAGTTGGAAAACGGAGCGCGCCCCGCCAAACGGGACCACCCCGCCGTGTACCAAGTATACCGAACGGTGCACGCAGTGTAACCGGACACGTAAAAATTCGTGAGAACTGATTCGGACGCGTGTGCGCGCCAGAATCAGGCCTTATCCGCGAACACACCCCGTATCGCAACTTTTGTGGAAGTCATACGTATTTTGTGCACGCTTGTCAGATTGCGACGAAACTTGCGCCACTGGACTCGTGGTAATGCGCTGGTCCTGTGACCCAATTTTCACGCAATTCTGAGACGGTTGACCAAATCGCCAATTGGCTAGCCTAACAGTTGACTTTTTGGACAAAATTGTGTTCGGCCCATCGGAATTCACATTTGGATATACCGTTGGGTTCGTATTGACATTTAGAGTTGTTTGACCTATAATTTATCCCATTTAGAGACTGTTACCCTTGGCACGCTTTTCGGTGCAAAGTGGGCCACACATGGACCCCACTTTTACTCGAAATTATCGTTTTGCCCCTGTGTCCAAATTGGACGAAAGGGAAGTGTTTTCTAGCTATTTTGCTTATTCTGGGAACGTTGGTGATATTTATTTCAGCATCTGGAGACGTTCATTCTGAGGCCGTAGCTTCTGACTCTTGGTGTTGACATCGGGACACTACATTTTGCAGCTTTCTTGCCACGCAAGATACCTTGCCAAATTATTTACAGTATTTTGCATGCTTAGTATATTTTTGTATATTTATTGCATTTCTGTTTATTTATTGCATGTGTAGTTTTTTCCAGTCATTACTATATATTAGATATGTTGACACACACATGGCACTTAGTATCATGAGAGGACAATCATTAGGCGTATGGGCTTCTAACCACTCTGGTAAGCCATAGTATATAGTTCGCACTACGGGCATGTGTCGCGCTGGTCGCTACCCCAGAGGTATGTCGATTTCTGTAGAGTCGCGCTGGTCGCTACCCCAGAGGTATGTCGATTTCTGATGTTCTAGTGTCACCACCCCATTTCCAGAGCCGGGTATTTTTTTTTATTTTTAATTTAGTTAATTATGGATTATTTATATTTAATTGTATTTATATTTAATTATTGATTGTATTATATTTTTATTGTTTGTTTTAGGATTTTGGCTAGCCTGGACCCATGTCAGACCCTAGTGGACCCATGTCCGACCCAGCCCACACACTTGTGAGAATTATTTTGGGGCTTAGAATTATTATTTTATTTTTGGAGGATTTGGAGAGATTTTGGGGATTTTTGCTTGGGATTCCAACTCCCAAGAGGTAAACCCTAAATTTCCCCTTGTAATTACTCTTTTATAGTGTAATTAATATTTTAGAACCTTCCTAGACCCTTAGGCTACCCGTGGGAGGAAGTTGGAACTAGTTGGGTAGTGTTTGGAGACTTTAACATTAGGTTTTGTGTCGATTTTGGGTGAAATCCGAATTTGGCCCAATTTTGGGTGATGCCCTAGGTTAGATGGACCTAGGTAGACGTTGTTGGGAGTCGTGAGGGTGAGAGCGTGTCTCCGTTCGGACACGGGAAGCCGCGTCGCGGAGAAACGGGCGTTTCGGGCGAAATTGGGGCTTTTCGTCGTCGCCGATTCTAAGTGCGTGTGCGTTTTCGCCACGGACCTAGAATCGACGCGGGAGCACATTTTCTAGGATCTAGACATCGTTTAGGACACGTGGGTAAATTTTGGGCCGATTCCGAGTTCGTTTGGTGTGCGTTTCAGGAGGTTTTCCGAGCCGCGCACCACGTGTTCGTCGAAATGACCGAACGGCCATTTCGACTTGGTTTCCTCGTTTTGGCTTTGTGCGCGCGTTGGGTTAGTATCGGGGAGTGTGTGCTAGAGGTTTCGAGTTATATTTTATATATTTTAGGGTGTTGGTGCGTGTCGGGGTCGTTGGGCGTGAGTGGGGCGTGTTGTGAGAGTGTTGTGTTGTATTTGTGTATTGTGTCTTGATATATATATATATTTTTGTGTGTGTCTATATATATATATATTTATATATATGTATATGTGTTTATATGTATATATATTTGTATTTATATGTGTGTATTTATATTTATGTACTTGTATATGTATATGTCTATGTGTATATATATATATTTGATGAGTGTGTGTATATATATCTATATATATATAGGTGTTTATATATATATATAGCTATGTATATTTATATGTGTATGTGTGTTTAAGTGTGTGTGTATTAGTGTGTTTGTGAGTGTGTTAGTGTGTGTGTGTGTTAGATTATAAGTGTGTGTATATATATATATATCTAGTGATATATGTATATATATGTGTGTGTATATATATATATATATATAGAGTGTTATAGATATATATATGTATAGGCGTGTGTGTGTGTGTTTGTGATGGAGGGGGGGGAGCCAGCAGACTGCAGCCAGCAGGCAGCGCACAGCACGCTGTGCAGACTGCAGCAGACAGCAGCGCAGCAACAGCAGCTATGCAGCAGCGCAGCAACAGCAGCTATGCAGCAGCAGCAGCAGCAAGCAAGGGCAGCAGCAGCAGCAGCAGCTAGTATTCGCAGCGCTAGTAGCAGCAGCAAGCAGCGAGTTCAGTAGCAAGGAGAGTGGTTTAATAGATAGATAGATTAGTAGATTGATAGATATTATAGATTGTTAGATAGATAGCTAGCTAGATTCATAGATAGATAGATGTTTCTATATAAATAGAATAGATAGATATATAACTAGCTAGATAGTTAGTTAGATTGATAGATTAAATAGATAGGTATTAGTTAGTTGATAGATAAATAGGTAAGTAGATAGATAAGTTGATAGATAGATAGATAGTTAACTAGATAGACTAATAGATAGATAGATAGGTAAATAACTAGTTAGATAGTTAAATTAGATACATAAGATAGATAGATATATCTATAGATAGATAGATAATAGTTAGATGGATAGATAGATAGCTAGGTATTAGGTATATATCTACCTAAGTGCATAGATATCTATATACATATAGTTATATCTATATCTATAGATATCTAGATAGGTATATATATATGCATTTTGAGTTGGGTAAGGTATATATGGGTAATCGGGTAAATGTGTGTGGATATCTATATACATAGGTATATACATACTTAGATATATATAAATATGGTAGATATATATATTACCTAGCCTAGATTAATAACTAGGTGCATAATTAATAGCTAGGTAGCTAGTTAGAGGGCCTTAGGGCGAAACTTCAATACCTTGAGATACCGAGGTATCTCGATACCTTGAGATATTCAAGGTATTGAGTTTCGAGCGGGGTTTTTGAGCAATAGCCTAGGAATAGTATTGGAGTGATTTTTTATATGCTTATGTGTATATATTTACGCATGCTAGCATAGGTTTTAGCGGGTTTAGGCGGGGTGCGTAGCCTAGGTTGAGGTATCGGATACCGAGGGTATCCCGGTATCTCAAGGAGGCGAGTTTGTGAGTTTTCTAGCTTAATGAGCTCGGTTTGACCTAGAATTTCAGGAGCACCCTAGTTTGACCCAGACTTGACCGTAGTTGACTCGGTTGACCGCCAAAGTCAACTTTTGACCTAGTTTTGACCCAGAGTTGACTTTTTGGACCCAGAGTTGACTTTTTGATCCAGATTTTATCGGTTTGACCCGTTTGACCTAGAACGACCCTAGAAGCCTATTTTTAATTATTTTATATCTGTTTAACTTATTAGAACCCTGTTTAACCTTGCTTTTCGCATTAGGTCCTTGCGACACCAGTTCGGATCGCCAGTTGCTCAGGACGTCAGGCGAGTACATTCTCTGATAGTTTTCATTATCTGATATTTATTATGATTCAGCTTCTAGTATAGTATTATCTGATTATTCTGGCACCACACGGGACACTGATTGATATTTCTGGATTCATTTACTTGCGACACGTACATTTCATGTTTCTGGCCTCTATTCTGGAATCACTACTGGCATCACCTACAGGCATCACTCATGTTCAGGCTGGACTCATCTTGATTTGCGTGTCGGGTCTTGGATCCACTTGTATTAGTCGGGGCAGGGAAATACTCGAGTAGACATGTAAACATTCCTATCTGGCATCATCAGGAATCACTCCCTCTGGTCTAATCTGGAATGATAGCAGCCGTGCACCCAGTGCGCGGTGAGCCGTACTTACCCCTAGCCGTTTACATGTCGAAACAAGTATTTCAAAGACACCGAGTTCATTCTTTATAGTCTGGACTCTCATGCATTTCTTGACTTGTCTCACTTACATGTTTCTGGACTTGACTCACTACATATTTTCCATGCTGGACTCACTACACGTTCATGTGCACGGACTTGATCTTAGTGTAGATTTCTTGTACCTTGCAGTTATTACTATCTTGCTCTGATACCCATGCATCTTTACCTTTATGCACCAGTGATTTACATATTTTCTTGTTCATACTTGCTCCATTTTTCTTGCTACTTGCTATAACTGTTTTATAGTTTTTATCATTTAAATGGAACTGCTGTTAGAGATGTACTTGCTCCAGTCCTGACTGGACATATTTTTCAGAGTATCCGGAGGATTGGTGTCCGACGTTTTATGGACCTGAGCCTGTCGATGGTGCAGACAGGGACCCTCTAGTTTAGAGGTGATTTCCGGGTTGGTAGCCGGGATCACTAGGATCTTGTTGTTGTTTTTATTAGCTTTTAGCACCGGATTTGTCTCCGGTTTTGGATTGAGACCTTGTTTGTATATTATTTTGGATGATGTATTGTTGTATTATTATTATTACTATGGATGTTGTGGTTGTTGTAGTAGTTGGAGGTGGTTAGACTTTTTAGTTGTTAGACTCTCTGTGTTATCTTATCGTGCTTAGATTCGTGATTGAGTATATTGTGATTATCATTTGATATTTGCTCCTCCGTTTGGAGTTGAGATCTTGGCAGATTTATATATATTGTTTGCGTGGTTGCCCTCCTTTTGGAGAGGTCATGCCCGATTTTTGTGTGAGATTATTATCTAGATAGTTGACCTAGACAGCGTTCTACCGCCGATGCTGCGGCGTAGGCTGGACGTACCCACGACTCATGCCCGATTTTCGGGTACTGGTCGTGACATCTAGACGGGTGTGTGAGTTGTGAGGCTTAGATCGAGTAGCCTACCCTTGCCCATACGTCAAAAAGTTGTCCTCATTTGCATTCATATAGATTGTCTTGTACAGCGTACTTATTTATTTTCAAATTATATGCATGTTTACTGTATTCAAGTTGGCTCGCTTTTCTGTATCTTGTTACGTCCCTCTGAGGACCTGGTCCTCTGCCAGGTGTATCTGCTCTTGAGTATTTACAGGAGTACGGGCCTGGACCTGACGCATTATTTTCTGTCGAGGAGGTCTTACCTTCTGAGCATCGTTGATTGTCTGACGATGGATTCTTTTAGCTGATGCACTTCTGTCTTCACATTATTTTATATTGGAGATTTTATACTCCTCTCTCATTTTAGTTTTGGATATAGTCATTGGTAGTGGATTTGTCTCCACCCGACTATTATTTTAGATATTTCAGACTCCTTATTCTAGTTTAGTATTTCTTTTCTATGACTTGTTATGTGGATGAGATTAGCATATCTGTGACTTGTGACATTATATATACCACATGTGAGTTTATATTCATAATTATAGCGTACGTATGGGTTATGGTTTCCATATATTGGAGTTGCCATATCCATGCGGCTGGCATGCTTACGTGTCCTAGTCCTACGTATTTTGAAACTGGGGCGTGACACGGACACAACCCCGGACACAGACACTGTGTCGATTCTACACGAGGATACGAAGGAATCTCGATTTTGGAACCCTGTTCAGGTATCCATATCTCTCTCATCGCTGCCCCATTTTCGATTTCGTCAGTTGTGACACGTAGACCGCATGACCCCTTCGATGCCTGTGCAACTAGCTCGGTGCGTCGTATCTTGTGACGATCGCGAACCGTGATCCAAAAACAGGAAAAATAACGCCCTATTTTACCCCGGAACTAAGTACGCCCCGCCAAACGGGATGACTTGGTCGCGTGCGGTCTTTACCGATACGTGCACGTCGTTGATACGGACGTGCGGGATTTCGCAGAAGTCGATTCGGATGTGCGTGCACACCGGAATCAACGCGTATCCGCCGATAACGTCCCGTATCCGCCCATTCTGGAACACGCTGTAACTTTGTGTACACACGTCGGATCGAAACGAAACTTGCACTATCGGACTCGTAGCAATACGCTGGTCCTGTGACCTAAGTTTGGTTCGATTCTGAGAACGTTGACAAAATCGCGTATTGTGGGCCCCACAGGCTCCACTAGACGGGCGATTTTGTGATCGTCTCATCGGAATCCAATTCTGGAAGTTCCGTTGGGTTCGTATCATCGTTCCTGACTTGTTGACACTAAGTTTGACAGATCTGGAGACCTTTAACCTTGACACATTTTTGGTGCAAAGTGGCCCACATGTGGACCCCGCTTTGACCTGAAAATATCATTTTTGCCCCTGTGTCCAAATTGGACTCATGGACAGACGTTTCTAGCTAATTGATGTCTTCTGAATCTGATGGTGATGTCTATTTCAGCAACCGGAGGAGTACCTGCAGAACCCACTGAAACCAGAACTGCAGTTGGTAACCAAAATCCAGGCAAGTGTACCTTGCCAAATCCTGCAGTTCTTGCTACACATTTCTTTGACATATTTATACATTACTGTTGTACATGCTTAAACCTAGGTCCGTGTGACTTACTTAGCTTCCGATTAATAGTCGGGTGCCAACACCGTACGCGGGGTTGTGTAATGTCAACTAGAGATGGATATCGTGACATTTACATTCTTGTACTTGTCATATCAAGTACGTTATAACCCAGGACACCTGACACTGATCATGAGACAGAATCTTCCTGAAATATTCAAGGTAATTTTGTATAAGATACAGATTTCATGACTTGGACATTATTTTCTTAGATCTTAATTTATAACTTATTGCATTAATTGATCTTGCGTGACATGGACATGAGGCATCGTGAACCTGTGACGTATGATTACATTGGGTGGGGAGAGATTTACCAAACAAAAGGCTGATTATATATATATGCTACTTTACTTGAAATGTCTTAGACTTTGACACAGAGCTTTGGTACATTACTGGCCCTTCGAGAGAACACTGCTATGGGTTTCCCCGACACAGATCCTGTAGTAGTCTCAGCCCGAGTATGATAAAAACTCTCACTTGCATATCACTTAGCTGGTTATTTATTTACCCTATTGTTTACTTTATTTTTGTACTGCATTTATTTTGGCTTGTATTATCTGTACCTTGCTATGTCCCCTGAGGACCTGGAATGGATTATGTCCCCAGGATTAGCAGACGAGATCTACCCTGAGGTGTACGGAACCGGAGCACTTCTCGGAGCAGTACCAGGAACCGAGGACGAGGTGATAGCTGAGGATTTCTCCTGAGTATATGCACATTCTATACTCAGTTATTTCTATTGTTAGACTCTTTTATTTCCAGTTTATTGAGTTGATGTATTCAAACTCATTGTCGGGTTGTTCCCCTACTTATGTTTTAATCAAGACTTGTTATTGCTTTATAATTCTGATATTGTTGTATTCATTTCTGTGGATGAGATTAGCAGACCCTGATTGTTGTTCTACAGCTTAAGTACGCTCTGATGGATCCATTAAGTTAGGTTTGTCCATCGGTGCGTGCTGCTGGCCATTGCCACGTGTCCAGTCCCTTGCTATTTTGGGACTGGGGCGTGACATAGTTTTTGTGGTGGCCCATGCAGGTCAACGACTAAATTGTTTGGTTTCAACTTAAGGACCGAACAGGCCTGCAATAAGAATAGGATAAGTGTTTTAGGATCTCATCCACTTGCTTGAATCATTTTTGATATCTCTATCGTATTCGAACTAATTTTGACTTGCATCTTGCCTTGATTCCTGTGCGCCTCTTATAGTTTATTTTTGGATGCAGAGTAATGGATTCACGAGCAAACGACAAAACTCCAGCAAGAACACCAATAGGTGCTGTAGCCACCTACGGAGAAGATGAAGTGACGACATTGAGTGGAGATCCCTCTACTCACCGAAGTAGCCAAACAGATCAACATATTTCTAGATTTCGGCGTGATGATATTCCGCCGCCTCCGTAGTTCGTTCCACCAATGCCCGTATTCCCACAAGGGCAGTCTATGGACGGGCAACAGATATTCCAAATGATCTATGCAATGATGCAAGCTCAACAGCAAATCCATCAAGAAGCTCAGCGTCACGAGGCGGAGTACTTGAGGAACAGCCTAGTAAATGCACTGGAGCAGGCCAACCTACCAGCTCGACGGCCAACGACGGGCTCTATCACCGATTTCCGCCAGCTGAAGTCCCGTACCTTCTCAGGCAAGGAGGAGCCCACAGAAGTTCATGAGTGGCTCACCAATACTCAGCATCAATTAGAAGCAGCTGAGCTTCCACAGGAACGTTGGATGACTGCCGTCAGAATGCAATTGACGGGCAATGCACATCACTGGTGGCTATCTGAGGAAAGACGACTCGGACCAGACCGAGTCACTTGGGAAGAGTTCTCCAGACTCTTTCAGGAGATGTACATTCCAGCTATCGCTCGATCAGAACTGTGGGACAATTTTAATCGTCTCACTCAAGATACTATGACGGTGGAAGAGTACAACGCGGAATTCATTCGACTGAGTCACTTTGCTCCATCCCTGATCCCGACAGAAGAAGAGAAGGCTGAGAAGTTCTTTGATGGATTAAACTTTGAGCTACAGAGAATGATTGGATCCGTTGTACCTACTTCGTACACGGACGTCCTTGCTGCAGTCCGACGCATGGAGCGCGTCACCAGGAGAGAGTCCAATCTGAAGCGGCCTTCCACATCAGCACCAGCCAGAGCACCGCATAGAAAAACTACAAAGAAGTCTCATCTGCATCAAGCACCACAGGGAGCTGCATCCAAATCCCTAACTCTTCCTACTTGTCACTATTGCGGCAAGATAGGCCATGTTGAGAAGGAGTGTCGACGTAAACTCGGGTTATGTTTAGCTTGCGGATCCAGACAGCATGCAGTGAGGGAATGCCCTGAGCGTAGAGAAGGAGCACCAATAGTCAACCAACAAGGATATCAACCAAGGCCACCCTTGGCGCCTCGAGCAGCACCCTTCCAGCAAGCCCAGCAACAGTAGAGGGCACCACCGGAAGGACGCGGACAAGCTTTCGCGATGACTTTGGAGGACGCGCAGAATCTTGGAATAGCTAATGCGCGTAAGTTTTCGTAGTTATCTCGTTTAGTATTGCTTTAGTTCGTGCCTGCTGGTTCGTAACCTTAGCCTTGACCTAGTGGTTTTTCAAACTTAATAATCTAGTATGTTTTATAAATAATAACCTAGTTTTCTAAAACTATAGTTTTTCCTCTGGAAATTGCATAACTTCCATTTCTTAGGGAAGTAATTCCCGATGTGTTTTCTTAAAAACCCTCATCCTTGATCGTGATGTGCTTCGAGCAATGTTTGCAACCGTGTCATCTCTGTTGACCGGTTATTCTTTGATTGCGAGGACGCAATCCTCTTAAGGGGAGTAGATTGTAAACCCCCAGAAATTTTTAGATTTTAAAAATAAATTTTTTAGAATTTTCGGTATTTTTCTAACTAATTAAATCAAGGTATTTTAAAATTAAAGTATTTTTAAATGTGTTTATTAAATATTAAAATATTATAAAAATAATATTTTTGGGTGTAAAATAAAAAATTAGACATAGGGTAATTTTTCTGGATTTTATTGGACCCCGGAAGTATTTTTAAAGCCCTAAAAACTAATTATTTAATTAAACCAAAATGAACCCTAATTAAACCCGGTTTATTTGAAATAAACCAAACCGAACCAACCCAAACCGGTTTAGTAAACGCAAAACCAACCCCTGCGGGTCGGATCCGGGTCTAACCCGCGACCCGAAACCCGCTAGACCCGAACCCTTTATTTTTGTTAACGGATCGGGCCGGATCCGCCTGACCCGACCCGACCCGTCACCGACCCGACCCGACCCGGACAGCCCCTCTCTCTTCCACGACTGTTTCAGCCCCCGCACCCGCCGCGTAACCGCCGCCGCCCTCCCCGCGGCCGTTTCGCCCCGCCTCCTCCGCCGTAACCGCCCTAGCCCTCACCCTATAAAGCCCTCGCCCAGCCGCCGTCTCCACCACCTCCGCCATCTCTGTCACGCCCCAGTCCCAAAATACCGAGGGGCCGGATACGTGGCAATGGCCAGCAGTACGCACAGATGGACAAACCCAATTTAATGGATCCATCAGGGCATACTTAAGCTGTAAAATCAAGTCTACGACAATCATGGCACAACTAATCTCATCCACACAAAGTATAAAAGTATGCTCCACAGAATATAAATAAGGAATGTAATCATCATCTGTCTCCACAAGGAACTTCGGGGAACAACCCAAAATAATATCTGATACATGGTTCACTAGACCAGAAAGTAAAAGACTGAAATAAATAATAAAAGCTGAGCATGAACATGGATGCTCAAGAGAAGTCTTCGGCCAACACCTCGTCCTCAGAAGGCGGTACAACTCCTAGATCAGCTCCTGCTCCGGTCCCGTATACCTCGGGATAGATCTCGTCCTCAAATCCTGGGGACATAATCCGGATCCAGGTCCTCAGGGGACATAGCAAGGTACAAGAAAGCTCATGCCAATAAAAATATAAGCAGTGCAGCAATAATAAATAAATAAAGCAACAGGGTAAATAGGTAACCATCTAAGTGAACATGCAAGTGAGAGCATCACTAGTCTCAGGCTGAGCCACTACAAGCTCTGTGTCTGGGAGCCGGTAGTGGTAATAACAAGTAATGTGTCTAGCTCTGCTCCGAGAGTCTACGACCTCACAGTAGTAGAAGATATATATAATAAAATAGCCTGTAGCCTGTGTGTCTCTCCCCACCCAATGTAACCACGCATATCATGACCATAACGTCTCATGTCCATGTCAAGCGGGGTCATAGCTAATGCAACAAGTCATACTATATCTAAGAATATAATGTCCAAGTCCTGTATCCTATACAGAATCACCACGAATATCTCGGAAGATCCTGTCTTATGAATGGTGTCAAGTGTCCTGGGTCATATGGTACTTGGTAAGACAAGTACGAGGGTATAAGTGTCACGAATGTCCATTTCTAGATGACCGTACCCAACACTGCGTACAGTGTCGACACCCGAATAATAATTGGACGCTAAGTACGTCACACGGTCCTAGGTTAAGCATGCACAGCAATATAATGAAGCAAGAAAATATATAACAATACTGCAGAGTTTGGCAAGGTACACTTGCCTGATGTTCGAATATCAACTGTCGTCCTGGTATCTGTGGATCCGGTAGGGACTACTCCAAAAACTGTAATAAACATCACCAATAGTCTCAGAAGATATCAAACTGCTAGAAATGCCTGTCCTTACGTCCAATTTGGACACAGGGGCAAAAAGGTCATTTTCGGATTAAAGCGGGGTCCACATGTGGGCCACTTTGCACCGAAAAGCGTGTTAGGGTCAAAGATCTCCAAATTCTGCAAACTCAGTGTCTACAAGTCAGGAACGATGATACGAACCCAACGGAACTTCCAGAATTGGATTGCGATGAGCCGATCACAAAATCACCTGTCAAGTGGAGCCGGGGTGGGGCCCACGACACGCGATTTTATCAACGTTCTCAGAATCGGACCAAACTTGGCTCACAGGACCAGCACATCGCTACGAGTCCGATGGCGCAAGTTTCGTCTCGATCCGACATGTGTACACAAAGTTACAGCGTATTCCAGAAAGGTTAGATACGGGGTGTCGTCGGCGGATACGCGTTGATTCCGGGGTGCACGCACCTCCGAATCGACTTCTGCGAAATCCCACACGACCGTATCGACGATGCGCACGGTTCGGTAAAGACCGCGTACGACCAAGTCGTCCCGTTTGGCGGGGCATACCCAGTTCCGGGGTGAATCGGGGCGTTGTTTTTCCTGTTTTTGGATCGCGGTGTGCGATCACCACAGGACGCGATGCACCGAGCGAGTTGCACGGGCACCGAGAGGGTTACACAGTCTACGCATAGCAACTGACGGAATAAAAAACGGTGCTTCGATGAGGAAGAAATCGGTACCTGAACAGGGCTTCGTGAGTTCTGAATTCTGAGTGTCCGAAATCCAAATCGACGCGGGCCGAGTCCTGGTCACCGTGTCCGGATCGAGCTCCTGTCCGTGTCCGTCGCTCGCGTCCTGGTCGACCGACGGAGAGGAGATCTTGATGGCTACGGCGAAGTTGGCAGCGGCTTGGGGCTGCTGTCGAGTCGCACGGAGGTTCAGCGGGGTCTCAGCTGGATGGGTGATCGAGCGGCGATGAACGGCAGGCCGACGTCGGCGTGTCTCCGGGCGGTGGCGGAGTCGCTGTGAAGCGGAGGCGGGGTCGCTGTGAAGCGGAGGCGGGGTCGCTGTGAGAGTCTCGGCGTTGAGGCGACGATGGGGCTGTGGAAGTTTCGGCGGCGGGGTTGCTCACGTAAACCTAGGTGGGGGTTTAAATAGGCTACAGTAAATCCGGCTATTAGGATTCAGGTTGGGCTTGGGTTTGGGTCGGATAGGTTCAATCAACCCAATAGCTCTTTTAAGCTTAGAACTCGTTTCCGGGGTCCAAATAATTCACCGAAAAATACCGTAGGTCCGGTTTTCTATTGCACATCATAATATATTATTTCCAGAATATTTTAACACCAATTAGACACACTTAAAATTCTTTAACCTACAATTACCTTTGCTATAATTTCCAAAAATATCGAAAATACGGGAAAATTATATTAAAGATTTATTCTGAAAATTAGGGTGTTTACAATCTTCCCTCCTTAAAAGGATTGCGTCCTCGCAATCAAAGAATAAGCTACTAAAGAAAGAGTTATGGAAATACAAGGTTGCTTAGCTAACAACTGCCTCCTCGAACAAGTGGGGGTATCGCTGACGCATACTATCTTCTCGTTCCCAAGTCGATTCTCCAGGGGAATGATGTTTCCATGCTACACGAACCAGTCTGATTGTCTGTCCCCGCAACGTCTTCTCGCTGACGTCGAGGATGCCAACTGGTTGTTCCTCATATCTCAAGCTTGGGCCTACTGCGATCTCTGAATGATCGACTACGTGACTTGGGTCGGTCACGTACCTTCGCAGCTGCGAGACGTGGAATACGTCATGCACTCCTTCTAAGGATGGAGGTAATGCAAGATGATAAGCCACCTCACCAACGCGCTCTAGAATGTCAAATGGTCTAATATACCTTGGGCTCAACTTGCCTCTGCTTCCGAATCTGATCATACCATGAGTGGGCAAAATCCTCAAGAACACATGATCTCCTTCTTTAAACTCTAGGGGACGTCTGTGCGTATCTGCCCAATGCTTCTGTCTGTCCTGAGCTGCTCGTAGATGATTCTGAATCTGTTTTATCTTCTCCACTGTCTGCGTTACCAATTTGGGACCCAGTATTTGACGTTCACCAACGTCACTCCAACATATAGGCGATCTGCACTTCCTTCCGTATAATGCCTCGAATGGTGCCATCTGGATGCTGGCCTGATGACTGTTATTGTAGGAGAACTCCACTAAGTGCAAATGATCTTCCCAAGATCCTCCAAAGTCTAGCATACATGATCTCAACATGTCCTCCAAGATCTGAATGGTGCGCTCTGATTGGCCGTCTGTCTGTGGGTGGTATGCCGTGCTGAATTTGAGTCTGGTGCCCAGACTCTCCTGTATGCTTCTCCAGAAATGAGATGTAAATCTTGAATCTCGATCCGATACAATACTAACAGGTACTCCATATAATTTGACTATTTATCGCATATACATGTCGGCTAGTACCTCTGTGGACTGTCCAACTCTAAATGGCAAGAAGTGTGTCGATTTAGTGAGTCTATCCACAATAACCCATACTACATCTCTTCCGCTGGGGCTCTTCGGGAATCCTGTGACAAAATCTATCATGATATGCTCCCACTTCCATTCCGGTATCGGAAGCGGCTGTAACATACCTGCAGTCCTCTGATGCTCGGCCTTTACTTGTTGACAGACTAAACATTTGGCCACAAACCTTGCAATCTCCCTTTTCATTCCATGCCACCAGTAATACTGTCTCAAGTCTCGGTACATCTTAGTTCCTCCTGGGTGAACAGAGTACATAGAGCTATGTGCTTCCGTCATTAACTCCTGCCTCAATTCTCCATTTGGAACATACAGGCAATTTCCAAACCTCAATGTCCCGTCTTCGTGAATGCGAAGTCCTGTCTGCATGCCTGCTTCTGTCCTTTCTTTGAGTCTTCGGAATCTAGCATCGGTGGGCAATGCCTCCTTAATCTTCTCCATGAGTGATGACTGAATCTCAAGATTAGCCATCAAGCCATTCTGTCCTGGTAAGACAACCTCTATCTGAAGCTCCTGTAAATCTCTCAATAACTCAGGCTGCATCGTCAAGAAATAAGCCGTAGGCTTCCTGCTCAGTGCGTCTGCAACTATATTTGCCTTCTCCGGATGATACTGCAGATCGATGTCAAAATCTACCATCAGTTCAAGCCAACGTCTCTGCCTCATGTTAAGCTCCTTCTGAGTATACACATACTTCAGGCTCTTGTGATCAGTAAAGATTTCTACCCTTTCCCCATAAAGATAGTGCCTCCAAATCTTTAATGCAAATATAACTGCTGCTAACTCCAGATCATGTGTTGGGTAGTTTTTTTCGTGGACCTTCAACTGTCTCAATGCATAAGCAATGATCTTGCCATGTTGCATCAAAACACATCCTAGTCCACTACCCGATGCATCACTGTAAACAACAAAACCTACTGACCCTGAAGGAAGAGTCAAGATAGGTGCTGTTGTTAATCTTCTCTTCAGTTCTTCGAAGGCCTTCTGGCAGTCTTTCGTCCATATAAACTCCTGGTCTTTACGTGTCAGCTTCGTCATCGGTTCTGCAATCCTTGAGAAATTTTCTACGAATCTTCGGTAATATCCCGCGAGTCCGAAAAAACTTCTTACCTCTGCAACTGATGTGGGTGTAGGCCAAGTCTCTATTGCCGCAACTTTCTCTGGATCCACTAAAAGTCCTTCTCCTGATATGATGTGTCCCAAGAAAGTTACTTTGTCCATACAGAACTCATACTTACTGAGTTTGGCGTATAACTTCTCCTGTCTCAAGGTCTCTAACACGATTCTGAGATGCTCCTCGTGCTCTTCCGGGCTCTTGGAATATATGAGAATGTCATCAATGAACACCACCACGAATTTATCCAAGAACTGATGAAAGACCCTGTTCATTAAGCTCATAAACACTGCTGGCGCGTTGGTTAAACCAAACGGCATCACCAAAAACTCATAATGCCCATACTTCATCCTGAAAGCTGTCTTCGGGATGTCTTCCTTCCTTACTTTGATCTGATGATAGCCGGATCGAAGGTCAATCTTCGAAAATACCCTTGCACCACTTAACTGATCGAATAGATCATCAATACGTGGTAAGGGATACCTGTTCTTGATGGTTACAGCATTTAGTGCCCTGTAATCAATGCACAACCATACCGTTCCATCCTTCTTCGGCACAAATAATATGGGTGCTCCCCAAGGTGAAACACTGGACCGAATGAAACCCTTCTCCAAAAGATCATCCACCTGTTCCTTCAATTCCACTAACTCCTTAGGTGCTAGCCGATATACTGATGAAGTGATAGGCTCTGCTCCTGGAGTTAAGTCTATTGTGAATTCTATCTCCCGATCAGGCGGTAAACCTGGAAGATCGTCGGAAAATACATTCACAAATTCTGATATGACTCTTGGGTAACCTGTGTCCCCTTCTACAGATAGTACCCTAAGAGTAGGCTGAACTCTTTGCTCTACTGCTCCTCGGAGAAACTCGAATTCTGGATGTCCTGGCGGTCTAAATATAACCCGCCCAAGTCGGTAATCAAGAGTCACATGGTACTGACTTAACCAGTCCATACCAAGTACGACATCATAATCCGGCATGGAAAATATCAGAAATTGAGCTCGCATTTCTCTTCCACAAACTACTACAGAACATGATCTACAGACATCGCTAACCGGAATAATTCTACCTCCCGTAAGAATTCTCTTCATCTTCGGAAGGGGTGCGGTAGCTACTCTATGGGTGGCTACAAAGCTAGCTGCTATAAATGAATGCGATGCTCCAGAATCAAATAATGCTACAGCTGGTAATGAAGCTACTAAAATAGTACCTGCGATGACTTCGCCTGCAGTAGCTTCCTGCTCAACAGCTAATGTGAATGCCTGGCCTCGACCCTGAGCTGGTCCTCTCTGCTGCTATTGTTGTTGAAATAGAGCTGCCTGCGGTGCCAGGGGTGGTCTCTACTGGTTCCCTCCTGGTGCTGGTGGCCTGACGCCTCCAACTCCTGTCTGCTGTGCTCCTGCTGCCGGGTAAGCTGGTCGTGGTGCAGGCAAAGCTAATCTCGGTGCTCCCTCTCTTGGTTTGGTGCAGTCTCTAGAAAAGTGCTGGTCTGATCCGCAAAGCAGGCATAGTCCCAACTTACGCCTGTACTCTCTCTCGATGTGTCCTACCTTGCCGCAGTGGTGACAGGTAGGAAGAGTTACGGCCCGGTGTGCTGCTCTCTCCGGTATACTCCTCTGGAATCGTTTTGCAGAATCTCCTGGTGCTGTCTTGGTTGGTGCGGATGTGTTTGGCCTCTTCAGATTCGATTCCCTTCTAGTGACGCGCTCCATGCGTCGTGCTGCTGCGAGGACCTCAGTATAAGATGTAGGTGCGACTGAGCCAATCAATCTCTGAAGCTCGAACTTCAGTCCATCAAAGAACTTTTTAGCTTTCTCTTCCTCTGTCGAGATCAATGTCGGAGCGAAGTGACTTAGGCGTATAAACTCCGCGTTGTATTCTTCCACTGACATGTTGCCTTGGATAAGGCGGTTGAATCTGTCTCTGAGCTCTGACCGTGCGACTGCTGGAATGTACATCTCTTGGAAGAGTCTGGAGAACTCTTCCCAAGTGACTCGGTCCTGTCCGAGCCTCCTTTCCTCTGCTAGCCACCAGTGATGCGCATTATCAGTTAACTGCATTCTGACTGCAGTCATCCACTTCTCTCTCGGAAGTTCAGCTGCTTCCAACTGATGCTGGATGTTAGTGAGCTATTCATGAACTTCTGTTGGCCCTTCTTTGCCGGAAAATGTGCGAGGCTTGAGATGACGGAAATCGGTGATAGATCCCGTCGCTGTTCGCCTCGTTGGTGGATTTGCCTGCTCCAATGCGGATACCAGGCTGGTCCTCAAATACTCTGCCTCCTGGCGATGGGTCTCTTGCTGAATCTGCTGCTGGGCCTGCATCATGGCATACATCATCTGGAACATCTGTTGCCCGTCCATGGCTTGTCCTGGCGGGAATACTGGCATATGTGGAGTAAACTGTGGTGGAGGTGGGATGTCATCTCTCCAGAACCTTGGATTAGGCTGTCCGGTTTGATCGCTCTGCGATGCCTGCCCTCCATTCCCTGGAGTCACTCCGTCTGTATAAGTAACCACATCATTGTGTGGCGTATCCAATGGAATCTCGTCTTCGTTTCTGGGATCCATTTCTCTGCAACCAAAAGATAACTGTAAGAACGCACAGAGGAATCAATACAGGATGCAGTTCAAGTAGCAATTTCGAGTTCGATAAAGAGTTCAACAATGGGTTAAAGATTGGATGAGATCATAGAACTTATTCTATCCTTAGGGCAACAATTTAGTTGTAGACCTGCATGGGCCACCACAAAAACCATGTCACGCCCCAGTCCCAAAATACCGAGGGACCGGATACGTGGCAATGGCCAGCAGTACGCACAGATGGACAAACCCAATTTAATGGATCCATCAGGGCATACTTAAGTTGTAAAATCAAGTCTACGACAATCATGGCACAACTAATCTCATCCACACAAAGTATAAAAGTATGCTCCACAGAATATAAATAAGGAATGTAATCATCATCTGTCTCCACAAGGAACTTCGGGGAACAACCCGAAATAATATCTGATACATGGTTCACTAGACCAGAAAGTAAAAGACTGAAATAAATAATAAAAGCTGAGCATGAACATGGATGCTCAAGAGAAGTCTTCGGCCAACACCTCGTCCTCAGAAGGCGGTACAACTCCTGGATCAGCTCCTGCTCCGGTCCCGTATACCTCGGGATAGATCTCGTCCTCAAATCCTGGGGACATAATCCGGATCCAGGTCCTCAGGGGACATAGCAAGGTACAAGAAAGCTCATGCCAATAAAAATATAAGCAGTGCAGCAATAATAAATAAATAAAGCAACAGGGTAAATAGGTAACCATCTAAGTGAACATGCAAGTGAGAGCATCACTAGTCTCAGGCTGAGCCACTACAAGCTCTGTGTCTGGGAGCCGGTAGTGGTAATAACAAGTAATGTGTCTAGCTCTGCTCCGAGAGTCTACGACCTCACAGTAGTAGAAGATATATATAATAAAACAGCCTGTAGCCTGTGTGTCTCTCTCCACCCAATGTAACCACGCATATCATGACCATAACGTCTCATGTCCATGTCAAGCGGGGTCATAGCTAATGCAACAAGTCATACTATATCTAAGAATATAATGTCCAAGTCCTGTATCCTATACAGAATCACCACGAATATCTCGGAAGATCCTGTCTCATGAATGGTGTCAAGTGTCCTGGGTCATATGGTACTTGGTAAGACAAGTACGAGGGTATAAGTGTCACGAATGTCCATTTCTAGATGACCGTACCCAACACTGCGTACAGTGTCGACACCCGAATGATAATCGGACGCTAAGTATGTTACACGGTCCTAGGTTAAGCATGCACCGCAATATAATAAAGCAAGAAAATATATAACAATACTGCAGAGTTTGGCAAGGTACACTTGCCTGATGTTCGAATATCAACTGTCGTCCTGGTATCTGTGGATCCGGTAGGGACTACTCCAAAAACTGTAATAAACATCACCAATAGTCTCAGAAGATATCAAACTGCTAGAAATGTCTGTCCTTACGTCCAATTTGGACACAGGGGCAAAAAGGTCATTTTCGGATTAAAGCGGGGTCCACATGTGGGCCACTTTGCACCGAAAAGCGTGTCAGGGTCAAAGGTCTCCAAATTCTGCAAACTCAGTATCTACAAGTCAGGAACGATGATACGAACCCAACGGAACTTCCAGAATTGGATTCCGATGAGCCGATCACAAAATCACCTGTCAAGTGGAGCTGGTGGGGCCCACGACACGCGATTTTATCAACGTTCTCAGAATCGGACCAAACTTGGCTCACAGGACCAGCGCATCGCTACGAGTCCGATGGCGCAAGTTTTGTCTCGATCCGACGTGTATACACAAAGTTACAGCGTATTCCAGAAAGGTCGGATACGGGGTGTTGTCGGCGGATACGCGTTGATTCCGAGGCGCACGCACCTCCGAAACGACTTCTGCGAAATCCCACACGACCGTATCGACGACGCACACGGTTCGGTAAAGACCGCGTGCGACCAAGTCGTCCCGTTTGGCGGGGCGTACCCAGTTCCGGGGTGAATCGGGGCATTGTTTTTTCTGTTTTTGGATCGCGGTGTGCGATCACCACATGACGCGATGCACCGAGCGAGTTACACGGGCACCGAGAGGGTTACACAGTCTACGCATAGCAACTGACGGAATAGAAAACGGTGCTTCGATGAGGAAGAAATCGGTACCTGAACAGGGCTTCGTGAGTTTTGAATTCTGAGTGTCCGAAATCCAAATCGACGCGGGCCGAGTCCTGGTCACCGTGTCCGGATCGAGCTCCTGTCCGTGTCCATCGCTCGCGTCCTGGTCGACCGACGGAGAGGAGATCTTGATGGCTATGGCGAAGTTGGCAGCGGCTTGGGGCTGCTGTCGAGTCGCACGGAGGTTCAGCGGGGTCTCGGCTGGATGGGTGATCGAGCGGCGATGAACGGCAGGCCGACGTCGGCGTGTCTCCGGGCGGTGGCGGAGTCGCTGTGAAGCGGAGGCGGGGTCGCTGTGAGAGTCTCGGCGTTGAGGCGACGATGGGGCTGTGGAAGTTTCGGCGGCGGGGTTGCTCACGTAAACCTAGGTGGGGGTTTAAATAGGCTACAGTAAATCCGGCCATTAGGATTCAGGTTGGGCTTGGGTTTGGGTCGGATAGGTTCAATCAACCCAATAGCTCTTTTAAGCTTAGAACTCGTTTCCGGGGTCCAAATAATTCACCGAAAAATACCGTAGGTCTGGTTTTCTATTGCACATCATAATATATTATTTCCAGAATATTTTAACACCAATTAGACACACTTAAAATTCTTTAACCCACAATTACCTTTGCTATAATTTCCAAAAATATCGAAAATACGGGAAAATTATATTAAAGATTTATTCTAAAAATTAGGGTGTTTACAATCTCCCCTCCCAAACCCGACGCCACTCCCCGCTGCCCTCCGCCGGCGACCCGCCTGTGCGACCCCTCAGCCCGAACCCTCTCCTCCTCTCCTCCAGCCGCCTGGAGCACCACCCCGCAGCCCCGGCTTCCCTATCGCCTCCGACCTCTCCTCCGCCTCCCAGAACTTCCCTCCCTCGAGCTCTCCTAGCCGCCCACCTCCACCAGTGAACCGCGACCGCCTCCCGAAGTATCCCGCAGCACCGACCGACCTCGCAGAGCCCCTCGCCGGCCTCCCCTGACCCGCCGTCTCCCTCCAGCACTCGCCCCCGACCTCGGCATCTCCCCCGTCGTGATGCCCTAGCCGCCTCCGTCGAAGCCGTCCCCTCCGGCGTAGTTTGAGCCACCACGGTGAAGCCTCGGCGAGCCCAGCACCTCCCCGGCAAGTCCCTCCGGCGAACCAGAGCCCTAAACCCTAGGTCGGACACAACCCCGGACACAGACACTATGTCGATTCGACACGAGGATACGAAGGAATCTCTGTTTTGGAACCCTGTTCAGGTACCCATATCTCTCTCATCGCTGCCCCATTTTCGATTCCGTCAATTATGACGCGTAGACCGCATGACCCCCTCGATGCCCGTGCAACTCGCTCGGTGCGTCGCATCCTGTGGCGATCGCGAACCGCGATCCAAAAACAGGAAAACAATGCCCTGTTTTACCCCGGAACTGAGTATGCCCCGCCAAACGGGACGACTTGGTCGTGTGCGGTCTTTACCGATACGTGCGCGTCGTTGATACGGACGTGCAAGATTTCGCAGAAGTTGATTCGGATGTGCGTGCACACCGGAATCAACGCATATCCGCCGACAACGTCCCGTATCCGTCCATTCTGGAACATGCTGTAACTTTGTGTACACACATCGGATCGAAACGAAACTTGCGCTATCGGACTCGTAGCAATATGCTGGTCCTGTGACCCAAGTTTGATTCGATTCTGAGAACGTTGACAAAATCGCGTATCGTGGGCCCCACAGGCTCCACTAGACTGGCAATTTTGTGATCGGCTAATCGGAATCCAATTCTGCAAGTTCCGTTGGGTTCGTATCATCGTTCCTGACTTGTTGACACTAAGTTTGACAGATTTGGAGACCTTTGACCCTGACAGGTTTTCGGTGCAAAGTGGCCCACATGTGGACCCCGCTTTGACCTGAAAATGTTATTTTTGTCCCTGTGTCCAAATTGGACTCAAGGACAGGCGTTTATAGCTAATTGATGTCTTCTGAATCTGATGGTGATGTCTATTTCAGCAACCGGAGGAGTACCTGCAGAACTCGCTGAAACCAGAACTGTAGTTGGTAACCAAAATTCAGGCAAGTGTACCTTGCCAAATCCTGCAGTTCTTGCTACACATTTCTTTGACATATTTATACATTACTGTTGTACATGCTTAAACCTAGGACCGTGTGACTTACTTAGCTTCCGATTAATAGTCGGATGCCAACACCGTACGCAGGGTTGTGTAATGTCAACTAGAGATGGATATCGTGACATTTACATTCTTGTACTTGTCATATCAAGTACGTTATAACCCAGGACACCTGACACTGATCATGAGACAGAATCTTCCTGAAATATTCAAGGTGATTCTGTATAGGATACAGATTTTATGACTTGGACATTATTTTCTTAGATCTTAATTTATGACTTATTGCATTAATTGATCTTGCGTGACATGGACATGAGACATCGTGAACCTGTGACGTGTGATTACATTGGGTGGGTTGAGATTTACCATACAAAAGGCTGATTATATATATATACTACTTTACTTGAAATACCTTAGACTCTGACACAGAGCTTTGGTACATTACTGGTCCTTCGAGGGAACACTGCTATGGGTTTCCCCGATACAGATCTTGTAGTAGTCTCAGCCCGAGTATAATAAAAACTCTCACTTGCATATCACTTAGCTGGTTATTTATTTACCCTATTGTTTACTTTATTTCTGCACTGCATTTATTTTGGCTTGTATTATCTGTACCTTGCTATGTCCCCTGAGGACCTGGAATGGATTATGTCCCCAGGATTAGCAGACGAGATCTACCCTGAGGTGTACGGAACCGGAGCACTTCTCGGAGTAGTACCAGGAACCAAGGACGAGGTGATAGCTGAGGATTTCTCCTGAGTATATGCACATTCTGTAGCGCCCCGTTCTCCCGGTGCGGAGATCGCGGCTAAGAAACACAAGACGGTATCGTTCGATCGGGATAGATTGAATTAAGAACTCGTCCTCGTTATGGATTTGTTTCTTCGGAATTGATTCCCATATTCAGTGGACCGCGCCCCAAGGATCGGCTTAGCGGCAGAGTCAGGAGGGACCTCTCCGCTGCTATCTTTTATTGCCTCGGTTTTCGATGTCGCTTGTTGCTTTCGTGCTTTGAGTTAGTTTTGGGATTTGCTTGTTTTCCTTGAACGGTTTTGATGGTTTTCATTGTTTTCGTTCATTGACTTGCACTTCGATTTCGAGAATGGAAAGAGAGGAAGAAGTATTAATCGAGCTGTTCATGTGCAGGTGAACGAGCAGTAGGCGGCTTGCGAGCGGAGTCGTGAAGCGCCTCTTTCCTTCTCCTTTCCAAAATCTAAGTGAGTGGCTACCAACCCGATTAGCTAGCCCTGCTTCCAGCTTCACAGCTAATAATCTGCATTCTCCTTTGCCTCGATCAAACGATACCAAGTAATAATAAAAGAAACCAAGATAAAAGAGAATACACTTGGTTAATACTGCTTGTCAAACAAACTTATGAACGATTATCATCCTGTATGCTAGTTCGTTTATGACTGTTCTATGAATCGTGCTAAGTATGGAAATATATGCTTGTTATGAGATAAACTGTCAGGATGACTATGCAAAACTGTTATGCTATAGAACTAATTCTATGAGTATTCTTGATCACGGACGACTTGTGCACAAGGTATGTTATGAGTTCCGCGGACGGTCACCGGGGCGCCGGGACCGATCCGATCCGGACGGAACGTATGTATAGTCGTATGTTACCCGGCAAGTGTTATGCAGCGGGGCTCGCCACCCGCGTTGCACGTCACTTTGCCTTGAGACTATAACCCATCCCTTCGTGGCATTAAGCCAGTGATCCTATGTATATTTAAACCTGTTGCATACTAACTTGTGTCTTCGTGGCAGGGAAGGCAAGGTAAGTATTGTGCAGGTAATTCAGCGGGCAGGTAAAATCCACCGAACGGTGGCATGTTCATTTCAGTAAATTCTATATGCTGCTTACTTGTAAATGAACTAAGGCAAGATAGAAACCCACAAATATGCATGCTTCATTAAAACAACATGTTGATTGGTATAGTCAGGCTAGCTCGCCTTCACCAGCATGTTTCGATATGCTGACCCTCGTTGAAACAGGTTCTCCGTACCAAGGCGAACCGAGCGAGGAGCCGAAGTCGTCTTTCCGATCCAGTCCAGCTGTTGGCGCATCTTCACCGCGCCCTTTTGAAGCATTTTGAACCAGGAGCTTGTACTCTTCATACACAATGCAGCTCCGTGGCAAAGTCGTCCTCCAGCCCGGAGGTCTTTATCATTTTGAGTTTATAAAAGGATATAATGTACAGGACTGCTATCTCATTTTGAGTGAACACTTTTGTAAGTCGTTCGGCATATTAGCTAACTCGTTCAAGAGTTTGTAATAGATGTTCATTATCAATAAAGAGAACTTTTCCATGTTTCAAATCTGTGTTTTCAATTTATCTGCGTACTCTGAATATGTGCTTGCTATGCAAATTACTTAAGCCTTGTGCGGGCGCAACTCCAGGCCCGTACGGCGGTCACGACTCGGGGGACGCCTCGGGGCGTGACATGGTGGTATCAGAGCACAGATTCAAGTTCCTTAGACTTCGTGCTGGAAAAGTTCCTTTAACGATCAAATTCATGTGCGAACTCTTGAACTCGCTAGACCAAAATGAGATACGTTCATGCAGTAAGTCCATAATACATTATGATCCTAATGTAATTTACCTTCTTTGAAGGAATGGTACCAGCGCAATCTGCAGCGCAACCACCGAACGAAACACTGGAAAGTAGTTCGGGTACTTCGGGAAGCTCTCGGAGCCAGCGAGGCATGTCTCAAGTTGACCCGCTAGAGCGGGTGATGCAAATGTTAGAATCGCAACGACAAAGAGACGATGCTCGCCAAGCCAGGTTCGAGAGCAATCTAGAGAACCGATTCTCAGTCCAACAGAAGCAGGTAGATACCCTGCAACAAATCGTTCAGACTTTGGCTGCCAACCATTCTGCCGCAACAACAACGACTCCGGTGGAATAGCCCGTGCTTGAAGTGGAGACGCCTCAAATTCCAAGGCCGAGGGACGTGACTGCCTTCAACTTGGGCCATTTCAAGAAAGTCTGCAATACTCCATTCAACGGGACTGAGGACCCAGTGGTAGCTCTAGATTGGCTAGCCGAGCTTGAAGATCACTTCGCTCTGCTAGAGGTTCCCGAAGATAAGCGCGTCGCCTGCGCCCAACTACAGCTCCGCCTCAACGCACACGATTGGTGGGACGTGCATCGACGATCTCTCCAATTTGATCAAGGAGAGAAGGCGATCTCGTGGATGACCTTTCGTGCCGCGTTTGAAGAGGAGTTTATACCGCCTCCAGTACAACGTAAAATGGAAAATGACTTCGTGCAACTGAGGCAGGGCAGCTTGACAGTGAAGCAATACTCCGCCGAGTTCAACCGACTCTCCAAATTCGCTAGGGCCTATTTACCTGATGCAGGGAGTCGAGCCAGAAGGTTTGAAGGTGGACTACGCCCTGCCATCCATTCGCACGTGGCCAATAATCAGTATGGAACAATGCGTGAAGTCATGAATCACGCCCTATCGCTCGAGCCACAGTATCCTCACGTTTCCACCGGCGCTGTGCATACCTACAGTCACAAACGCCAAGGCAACGATGGAGGAAACAATGCTGCAAAACGACATAACGACGATGGTCTTCACAAAGGGAACTAGAGACCATACTGTGACTTTTGTAGAAGACGTGGGCACACTACTGATAGATGTTACAGCAGAAAAGGTCTATGCTTCAACTGTGGCGGGCCTGGCCACGTAGCTCAGGATTGTCCACTCCCCTCTAAGCTCCTGCCTTAACCCAATAATCCCTAACGGTTGGTTCTATTCCTAAGTTTCGGGACAAAACTTCTAATTAGTTGGGTAGGATGTAGCGCCCCGTTCTTCCGGTGCGGAGATCGCGGCTAAGAAACACAAGACGGTATCGTTCGATCGGGATAGATTGAATTAAGAACTCGTCCTCGTTATGGATTTGTTTCTTCGGAATCGATTCCCATATTCAGTGGACCGTGCCCCAAGGATCGGCTTAGCGGCAGAGTCAGGAGGGACCTCTCCGCTGCTATCTTTTATTGCCTCGGTTTTCGATGTCGCTTGTTGCTTTCGTGCTTTGAGTTGGTTTTGGGATTTGCTTGTTTTCCTTGAACGATTTCGATGGTTTTCATTGTTTTCGTTCATTGACTTGCACTTCGATTTCGAGAATGGAAAGAGAGAAAGAAGTATTAATCGAGCTGTTCGTGCGCAGGTGAACGAGCAGTAGGCGGCTTGCGAGCGGAGTCGTGAAGCGCCTCTTTCCTTCTCCTTTCCAAAATCTAAGTGAGTGGCTACCAACCCGATTAGCTAGCCCTGCTTCCAGCTTCACAGCTAATAATCTGCATTCTCCTTTGCCTCGATCAAACGATACCAAGTAATAATAAAAGAAACCAAGATAAAAGAGAATACACTTGGTTAATACTGCTTGTCAAACAAACTTATGAACGGTTATCATCGTGTATGCTAGTTCGTTTATGACTGTTCTATGAATCGTGCTAAGTATGGAAATATATGCTTGTTATGAGATAAACTGTCAGGATGACTATGCAAAACTGTTATGCTATGGAACTAATTCTATGAGTATTCTTGATCACGGACGACTTGTGCACAAGGTATGTTATGAGTTCCGCGGACGGTCACCGGGGCGCCGGGACCGATCCGATCCGGACGGAACGTATGTATAGTCGTATGTTACCCGACAAGTGTTATGCAGCGGGGCTCGCCACCCGCATTGCACGTCACTTTGCCTTGAGACTATAACCCGTCCCTTCGTGGCATCAAGCCAGTGATCCTATGTATATTTAAACCTGTTGCATACTAA
Source organism: Iris macrosiphon (assembly GCA_036927795.1). Lineage (NCBI taxonomy): Eukaryota > Viridiplantae > Streptophyta > Magnoliopsida > Asparagales > Iridaceae > Iris > Iris macrosiphon. The sequence goes on along the minus strand of JAYESA010000007.1, from coordinate 200,041,797 downwards.
CTTGTGTCTTCGTGGCAGGGAAGGCAAGGTAAGTATTGTGCAGGTAATTCAGCGGGCAGGTAAAATCCACCGAACGGTGGCATGTTCATTTCAGTAAATTCTATATGCTGCTTACTTGTAAATGAACTAAGGCAAGATAGAAACCCACAAATATACATGCTTCATTAAAATAACGTGTTGATTGGTATAGTCAGGCTAGCTCGCCTTCACCAGCATGTTTCGATATGCTGACCCTCGTTGAAACAGGTTCTCCGCACCAAGGCGAACCGAGCGAGGAGCCGAAGTCGTCTTCCTGATCCAGTCCAGCTGTTGGCGCATCTTCACCGCGCCCTTTTGAAGCATTTTGAACCAGGAGCTTGTACTCTTCATACACAATACAGCTCCGTGGCAAAGCCGTCCTCCAGCCCGGAGGTCTTTATCATTTTGAGTTTATAAAAGGATATAATGTACAGGACTGCTATCTCATTTTGAGTCAACACTTTTGTAAGCCGTTCGGCATATTAGCTAACTCGTTCAAGAGTTTGTAATAGATGTTCATTATCAATAAAGAGAACTTTTTCATGTTTCAAATCTGTGTTTTCAATTTATCTGCGTACTCTGAATATGTGCTTGCTATGCAAATTACTTAAGCCTTGTGCGGGCGCAACTCCAGGCCCGCACGGCGGTCACGACTCGGGGGACGCCTCGGGGCGTGACACATTCTATACTCAGTTATTTCTATTGTTAGACTATTTTATTTCCAGTTTATTGAGTTGATATATTCAAACTCATTGTCGGGTTGTTTCCCGACTTATGTTTTAATCAAGACTTGTTATTGCTTTATAATTCTGATATTGTTGTATTCATTTCTGTGGATGAGATTAGCAGACCCTGATTGTTGTTCTACAGCTTAAGTACGCTCTGATGGATCCATTAAATTGGGTTTGTCCATCGGTGCGTGTTGCTGGCCATTGCCACGTGTCCAGTCCCTTGCTATTTTGGGACTGGGGCGTGACAGTTTTTTTTTTTAATTAGAATTTACAATCATATGGCATATAGAAACAAAGGTTAGTAATATCTTCTTATTAAGTGTGAAGGTAAATGAGAGAATACTTCTTCGGGATTTTAGGTATCACTAGTGACGCCTTCTTTTCTACTCTTCCATAGTTTGTTTCTATTCTTAGTTCACAGTATATAGCTAGTATTGTAGATATTATTTATGGATTTATGGATACTTGATCTGATTATGACAGCTTATTTTGGGTTTAGGGAGTGACATGACCACCATGATAAGGATTTGTCCGAAAGGAACGCTAACTCGTTGTATGAAAAAGGTATGCTAGTGGCTTAATTCTCTGAGTGGTGTATTATTTATCCCTAGTGGTATATGCTTGATTTATGATGTTGATATCGATAAGCCTATTAGTATTGGATGTGGTAGTACGAGGTCTCGATTTAGAGTTATACCTAGTTAGTTATGACTTCGAATGTCCCTTATTTTGGTTCGAATGATCAAGAAACAATTGTTATCAGATTAAGTTAGTATTAGATCAGAATTCAAATTTATAAAATATCGTGAAGTGTGTTCTCAGCAATTTGGATGGGAGTCCCCCTCCCTCGTCATCCAAATAGCATTGACTCTTTCATAGTCTCCTTGACGAAGGCTAAGAAAGGCGAAGTTCTTCTCAGTTTGTAAAGATCTTTGAACAAAGGATGCAGTTCCTGCAGGAGTGTCAACATGAGTGTTCCTAGGAGCTTGTATCCAGTGAGTATAGTCGGGATAGGTAATAAAGAATAGATTATAGGTTAGTAAAACCAACAACACACACACACACACACACACACACACACACACATCGATATGTAAGTATAGAATACTAGTAGATATAGATAAGATAAAGATGTTATATTATAGGTAAACTTAAAATGTAGCTTTTCCACTATACCAACTGATCTAGTTAACTCATAAAGTTAGGTTCTTTGGACTTTGATTCAGTACTAACCTGTACCATTAGCTCATGACTACATGCAAGTACTTACTTTTATTGCATTCATTATATTATATAATCTGCAATACATGTTTTAGTTATCCGACACTTGAGCTTGAACCCATGATATACACATGAAAGAGAGTCATATTTATGGATTCTATTCATGATTTCGTATTTCGTGACTTGATTCATGTCGTGACCCGGTTCCATTAGTGAGAGTTAAGTGAAAAAATACCTTAGTAGATATGTAAACTACCCCAGACTATCTTTTGTGTCTAATCGTGACAGATAGCAGTCGCACACGACATATGCGGCATGTCAAATTTATTTTTTAGTCATTTACATATCAAAATTGGTATTTCAAAACACATAGCTAGTTGCAGTTTATCTTTATCACTTTTCTTCTTGAATCACCTTGTCATGATTGTTCTTGTTTACTTTGTTTCCTTCTATATTTACACATTATGATTCTAGTTCATACATGTTTATCATGTATCAGATAATTTATTTCATGTTTATAGTTTCTATCTTGTTTTGGATTTGTATTATCATGTATGTATTTGCTCCAATCCTGACTGGATATCGATATTTTAGGAGATAAGCATGATGATATGTGCCCTACCTATTAAGGACTATAGGATGATGTTTTAGTGGAGGTTGGTCCTGTTATTCAGGAGGATAAGGGGATGATCCCAACAGAGATTCAACATGTTATTATCTAGTTTTTATCTTAGATTACTTTCTTTAGTATTTGACGGGATTTGTCACCGTAAAACTTCTTTGATATTTTAATATATTTTGGATCTAGATTGCACTTGGATGTTGGGATTACCTAAACTTGGAATTGGATATTATGACTATCTTTGAGATTTAAATATTTTCTTCTTGCACTTATCTTCCCATAGTATCTTGTGATTGAGTATATTTGATTCATATATTTACTTGCAATATTAAGATGATAATTGGATATTATTTTGACATGGATATTGGATGATATATGATTGGAGGTTTAAATAGCGTTCTAGTACCGATATTGCGACGTAGATTTGACGTACCAACGTACTCGTGCCCGAATATCAAGGTGCAGGTTATGACATATTTTTATGGTGGCTTATGAAGTTCTGACTTCACAATTAGTGTGATGGCGTGGTAATACTTAGGGCTAGAGTACTATTACGAGCCTGAAAGAGAATATTAGATTATGGGAATCTAAGGATTACTCAATCACAGTTAGAAAATTTCTAGCTATTTGATCCTTAAATATCTTGCTTCTTTCTTGCGAACTTTAAATTCTCACATTTTCTTGAAACTTATTATTTGCTCGTCTATATCATCAGAAATGATGACTTCCAACCCGTCGAAAGGGGATACAAGAAATAAGATTAATATAGAAGATGCCTCAAAGGATACAGTGCCTCCAACTCAGGGTCATGGGGGTCCAAAAATAAATAAAGCACTGATTATGGAAGTGTTGAGAGAATCGAGGAACATTCAAAAGGAGCAAAGTCAAATGCTTCAACAACTATTGGAAATGGTTCATCATCAAGGATAAGAATCCAGACTCAAGAGAACAATGGATAGTATCCACCTTGGACCTCTAAAGCGTTATAATATACAATGTATGCCTCATCCTCCAGTTAGGGTTCCAACTCAACAGAGAAAAATCAAGAAGAATCATATTTATGGTTATTGTAAGAAGATATGACATATATGGGATGAATATAGGAGGAGAAAGAGGCAGTACTTACATTGTAGATCAAACGAGCATAAAGTTAAAGATAGCCCTCAGAGTAAACATCAAAGGAAGAGCCCTAGTCATCCAGTACTGGATAGAGGTAAGTGGCTAATCTAAACTTATGCTATATATTTTGAATAATTTCTTAAACATTAATTAATGGACAAATTGATGACATAATGATACTCATAAGAGCAGAACTGAGAATGATAGCAAAATCAAGAAATAGGAAGTATAAAATTTAGTAGAATGATTGTCTATGGTTTGTTCAAGCAATATGCTAAAGTCGGTTACACAAATTCTTTCACTCGACGCAGGGTCGTCTGCCTAATTACTAGGTCAGCTCACTAGGTCATAGGTACAAGTTCAAGCACACGATTCATCGTACAAATTCGTCGTACGATGCTCGCTCAAATTCCTAAGGTCAAACAATTGTTCGTTTGCACGGGATATTCTACCCAAGCTCGTTTCACTCATATTTTAAAACATCGAGCACAGATCATCCTACTCACATTAACACGTTCGTTTGTACATGATTCAAGTCTGTTCAGTAAAATCCATGATATTTCTAAGATGCATGATAAGCCTAGCAATTCACGTAGTCTATCTCCCCAAGTATGTTTGATAGAACCTATGTATACATTCTAAGTCTAGACCACCAAGCCAAGATTCAATTCTTAACCTTTTGATTATAACTCCAAGTCGTCCAACAAGATTCACGTATTCGTTCATGAAACCATCATGCATGATTTACTCCAGGTTCTAGACTAACTTATTCATGAAACATTTTTGATTCACTTGTATTTCCAAATTTGTCTTATCGTGTCGAACCAAAAGTCAAGACGATCCATCAATTGTCACGCTCTGGTCTCCCACAAATTCGATCACCCTCGTTGGACGTGAGATCACCAGGCCTACACTTTCGCTGGATAATCGTCCTAATCCGGACGTGACGCATGTACGAACATAGAGTTACGCTCGCACAAGATAAGAACGTCGAACGTTATGGTTATCTTTGACACGATCAAGATACCTTATCATTTTACTTTGCTCCATCCAAGTTATATATAAAATCCATCAAGTCATGTCCGTTCATGCAGTAATTATAATTTGTCTAGCAAAATCATCCAACTTTAATGTTACCGTTCGGTAAATCCATAGTCTTACTTTCGGCATTTATTAAACAACTAAGTTTCAAATATTCAATCCAAAGTCTATCCACTTTTGATACGTTATATTCATCGAGTTCGTTTTGATTAATCACCGAACATGTTCCCGTGAGTTCGATCATCCCCGTCGTACGTGAAATCACCATGCCGGGGCTCCCGAGGGATAATCGTTCTCGTTGGGACTAATTTTGAAGGTTATCTTTCTGAACTAGATTCAAGATCATTTTTCCAAACTCCAGGCCAAATCTGTTATCGCTTATCTCTTTCAACGAACCACAACATTCATTCTCGGGCTAACTACTATTCGAGCGATATTGTATTCAAGTTCAATCCATTTGTTTTAATTTAAAATCGCTCGCACGATCCTCCAAGTTTTCAACAAGTTTTCTTAACCAAGATATCGATTTCAATTTCCATGAGTCCCTATACGATATAAGCCTTATCACTTGTTCAAGACATACTCAAATTGTTCAATCCAACTATCGCATGAGACCTATGAATCTGTTTGGACATTCTAAATGATCCATACACTACTCAGAATTGAGTCACCTAATTGAATTATCAATCGTGTTCGCATCAATTGCTAGTGTATTTATCAAATCTTTCCTTAGATTTCCTGCACGATACCTAAGCATCGCCTAATAAATCTTAGTCTCGTATATGTGAGAGTAGCAGATGGAAGGTTGATAGTGAGAGTAGCTGTTTTGTAGGTATTTCTTGGTGAGGGTAGATTGGTGTATCAGATGGGAATGCGAGTTACGGTATTCCTATATGTTTGGGAGTGTTATGATGTTTGTGAGTTAGTGAGGTAGAGGAGAGATGTTTGGTGTATTACGGAGTAGCAACTACTTTATGAGTCTCCATGTGAGCAAGTGCCAGGTGTGTTGGAGTGTCTGTGTTGGGAGAGATCGAGCCAGTGTGTGTCAGGTTGACCGGGTATAGAGGGATCGGGTACACTAGGAAGTAATCCAATATGCACTGCATTGTTGCCCAGGGAATGTGCAGTGGTGATTGGTCATTGGGGTGCCAGGTGCAATAGGCAGGATACATTATTGTCTGCAGATTCATCCCTACAATAGTGGTTGCATGTGCAAGCATGAATAGTGTCGTATTGCTTTACACAACAGTGATGCTGCAATGGAGGAGCATCTGTGATGCACAGAGATTTGAGGGGGGGGTCATGTATGGTGTAATCAGAGCACATGTCTGCAGGAGACTAAGAAAGGTGGCAGCGTGTGTGCTTGCATTTACAAACCACAAGCAAGTTCTGGACTGCAGTTGGATCTTCAAGAGTTAGGCTAGTGTCAGTGGATGTGAGCCTGGATGCATTGCTTGTGTATCCAAATAATTATAGTAGGTTAGTGTGACTTAAGTTCACAGCAGTAGGTTGAGGTACAGCAGCAATACAAGGAAGAGAGGGGGGGTCTGGTACAAGGTGTTAGTATTATCAGTGGTCAGTTAGTTTATATATGTTAGGTGTTAGTAGTAAGTGATGTTAGTTAGTGATATATATATATATATATATATATATATATATATATATATATATATATATATATATATATATATATATATATATATATATATATATATATATATGTGTGTGTGTGTGTGTGTGTGTGTGTGTGTGTGTTGATTAGTTAGTCACTTTCAGTCACACCTTAGTTAGTTGGATATAATAAAGGTTAGATGTTAATTAGTTGTATATGTTAGTGTGTATCATTAGTTGGTATATGGTACATGTTAGTTAGTTATATTGTGAGTTAATACATATGTAATTTTATGTTATATATATTCACACTAGTAGTATATGTTAGTATATAGATACACTAGTTAGTTATGTATTAGGTATTGGTTTTATGTATGGATGCTAGTTTACCTTGAGTAGAACCAAGGTAAGTGAGATGAGGTATCCACATGGAGTTAGTAGTAACTAAGGTAACTAGTATATATATAGTATATTTTGCATCTTGTGATATTATATAGTATTGATACTCTAGTATCCTAATATAGCTAGTATAGCCTAGATACCTAATGTATGGATCCAATAACCTAGAGATGGACTCATACAACCTAGAAATAACTTGTTTGACCTAGAATTGAATAGTTTGACCAAGGTTGACCTAGTGTTGTCTCGAGTTTGACTATTTTGACCCTAAAAGTCAACCTTTGATCTAGTTTGACTAGAGTAGCCTAGATTTGACCTAGAAACCCCATTTTAACTCATTTAAACTTGTTTATCCTTTCATTACACCGAATGACATGATATTTCATATATATATGTCTCTGTGACACCAGTTCAGATACCGTTTCTTATGATTTGCTCAGGACCTCAGGCGAGTACATTCTCTGTTAGTTTTCAGTACTTGATAGTGTATATATCACATGTTCTAGATTTGTTTTACTTGATTCTGACACCATGTTACACGGGCTGGTAGTATATGGATCAAGTCAGGAGATGTTATTATTGACGCGTGCATTGAATACTTCTTACATATGTACTTTATCGTGTGCTTCGGGTATTTTTTGTGCTCGTACATATCGTGTGCTCCGTGTGCTTATATTATATTTGTGTGCGTAACGTGCCATAATTTGATCCATGAATATTAGTTGGGACGGGGGAGTAGGAGTTGATTATGTGATCAAACCCTTAGTGTATTCGTGTGCATGTCAATTACACCCTACACGTGTAATTGAGTTACCGTAGAATATTTGCGTGCAACCTAAACCGATCACATAATGAACTTGTACTCTAAGGCACTAGTTAGTATCATCAGTTCTTTAATTTACAGTTCTCTTCTCTTAATGCAAGTTTATACCATATTGCTTGTATTTAATTTTTCAGTTATATATTTATTTTTTAGTTACCTGTGCATCTTGTATTCATTTCTATTGCTGTTATATATTCACTACCATGTATATGAAACTGCTTTCAGATTTTTGTACTTCGCTTCTTTCCTGATTGGATATATTTTTCCAGACGACTGTTTAGAGAACTGGTGTCCTACCTACTACGGCCCGCAGGACGGAGAGCCAGCTGAGGTAGACCCCTTAGTCCAGGATGATCTGATTCCAGCTGTCGAGGAGACTCACCTAGCTATAACAAACCAGTAGCTAGTACCCTTTATTGTACTGGATATGTTTTCAGCTTAGACCTTGGCATGTTGTTTATATTGAGACCCTTTGTGTTATTGGCTAAACTCTAGACTTGGATATTGTAATGACTTATTATTTTCTTTCTTTTATGACATCGTGCCATTATCTATCTCTAGTTGGTTTGATTGAGTATTGATGTTATATATATTCATCTTATCCTCCTTTTGGAGTGAGTTACCATTGACATGATATACATATATCATTGCGTGAGTTGTTAGATGGTATTATGGACCTTTACAACGTTTTACCATCGATGCTGCGGCGTAGGTGGACGTACCCACGATCCATGCCCAATTTTTGGGTACGGTCCATGTCACGCCCCGATCCCGAAAGGGTCAATCATCCTCGCTGGATCCTTTATGGAACCGATCGTCCTCGCTGAGGCATGATGTCGTGCGAGCCTGGAGTTGCGTTCGAACAAGGCAAGAACGTGCAGTGATAGGAACCCATTTTCAAACACAATTTAGAAAACATATTCACAGATATTTGAACACAAGTATAGGAAGAAACATGCTTTTCATTGATAATTCAGAGTAATTTATATAGAGGTTACATTTGATGCGCCTCTCGGCTACTTGATTTGCATTACAAAAGATGACTCAAAAGGTAGGGCGCGCTCCATCAGATAGTCCACGTCGTTCATGCATTACGCCCTTTTATAGATTGAAAGTCCAAGCCTCCAAAATGAACTGACTCTAACTATACTTCAAAATAGAGGTGCTCCTAACGCCTCATCGTCTATCCACTAGCGTTGTACCGCCTGAGTGCCTGAAATAGTTGCCCACAACGTGGGTCAGTACTCAACTTGTACTGGTGAGCGGGACGAACCCACTCGACTAAATCGACACTAGCTTATTAGGGGCGAGCATGTATTAAGATGATCTTTCTATAAAGAAGTAAGTGAATTCAATTCATATAAGTTGCATGTTTTGATAGGAATGAAAATAACATTGAATCCAACCAGTACACCGGTTGCTTACTCAACCGATGCACGCCTTCCCTGCAACAAAACACAAGTATACTTACCATCTGCACAAGACAATAAATTAGCATATGTTCTATTCTATGCGGTCATTGGTGTGATCGACACCTTAGGGACTTATTCCAAACATTGCGGCACGCCCTGTCAGCCCGGGTAGCAAGCCCTGCTGAAGGTACCGCAATGCATCGCGACTAGCACGATCAAATATTCCCCCCGGGTCGATACAGTTCTAGTGCCCCGGAATACCGTTTTGAGGAAAACTAAACCTTGTGCACAAGTTGTCCCATACCATGCAAATGCATGAACAATTCATATATCATACAATGCATTAAAATAAAACAGAAGAAGTAAAGCAGCAATATATTCTCATGCAATAATTTATATTTTCTCAAGCCGAGTTCCGATTTTGGTATCCCGTAAGTCCAAACTCTATCCGAGGCACCAGGCCGCAACCAACCAATAACCGAATTCCATTATAAACCATTCTGTCACACCCCGGCCCCCGAGAACCGAGGGACCGCCCAGCTGGACCACCACCTCGCCTCGCCCCCGTAGCTGGATTGAACCGGATGCGAACCACCGTGCCTCGGCGTACCTCCCGCGAGTACGAGGAAGGGATGTGTGGCCCGTGCGAATATCGGGACGTGATACCGTGCGAGCCTGGGGTTGCGCCCGCACAAGGCTTTATCATTTAAGTTGTTTGTTGGCTATCATCGCATTAATCGATTAAGCAGCGTAAATGGACATTATTGCAATGCAATGCATTTAGCCAACTGAGTATTCGGGACAATCGAGGGACTTGGGTTCTCTTATGCAAATGCATTCGTTCGTTCCATACATTATGCCCCCTTATACGATAGCATCTCGAGGTAACAATTGAAACCAGTATTCCGGGTCTTAGGGACCGAGGCACGCCTATCGCTCCCTCGGACGATCCAGTACCTGCAAGCAAGTAAACTGTTGGTGGGTCAGCACTTTTATAAGTACTGGTGAGATAAAACAACTGAACAGAAGCAAGCATTCACTAAAACCAACACTAAGTAATCATGTTGTAAAATATTACATTACTAGTAATCTTTCTAGTTTTACCTAGGTTCGTTTCATGCAGCAGAAGAACGGAGTCATATTACATTGTTTTGGAAACATATTTTAAAACAGAGTTTCATATGCGATATAAAGCAAGCAAGCCGTTCGTTCTATTTTAGGGTGTGCGCAGCGTGTCTCGTGAGACTCCAGGGACAAATGCATAGCTAGACACACATGCACATCTTAGGGGCAGTCCATCTATCCAAGCCAACACAATGAACTTAGCTATATGCAGGGCGGTCCCCGAGTATCTCAGGATCGGCAGCTGTTGGTCCAGCATACCAATGACTCATTCATCTGATGCTAATGGCAGCTGTGACTCATGGTTGCTTTTCACTATCATGGTAGCAGCCGTGACACATGCAGTTCAGCTCTCCACTAATAGCCATTGTCCGACCGATGCGAATGCATAGAACACTATCAAATAAACTCTAGTATGCAGACGAGACGAACCATCAGAACAGTTATCGTTGTTGCGGGGTAATCCGACTTATCATTTGAACACATTCAGGCACGATATGGTTCTCTCGAAGCATAGACGATAGTGAACATGTTCATGCACTCTTAGACAAGTGTTTCAGGATTCTTAGTTAAGCAAACTTGTTCGTTTCAAAGACAAGATAGGTGAGTTCGTTCATTAATATGCAAGACAGGTTCTATCATTCTCTTATGAAAATATTGCAAGCAAAAACTCAGATTATTATTAAGGCGTGCAAGAATCAGAGAACGAAGTTCTGCCCACTCACCTGATACATAATGCCGATGCGGAGCGGGGCATTACATACTTACCAACCAACAAAAAGTTTCGTCCTCGAAACTTCAAGGATAAACTTCTCGATATTCCGAGCAGCGATAGTGCCATCCCTCGTCGTACTCAATCGAAACAATCAAGCAATTCAAATTCAGAAAATATTTACACTTTGAGAATATCTATGGACTTATTGTATGGAACGCTCTATTGCAATACCATATCGAGCAATATCTCAGAGTCATAGCAACGGATTTTGGGCGAGAAAATTGATTCCGCTCTGATAGGTCACGACACAGATTTATCCCCTAGTCGTTTACATGTCGAAATTGGTATTTCAAAATATATAGCTAGTTGCAGTTTATCTTTATTTCTTTTCTTCTTGAATCACCATGCCATGATTGTTCTTGTTTATTTGTTCCCTTTTATATTTACATATCATGATTCTAGTTCTTACATGTTTATCATGTACATATATTATATTTTCTTTTTATAGTTTCTATCATGTTTTGGATTTGAATTTGAATTATCATGTATGTACTTGCTCTAATCCTGACTGAATATCGATATTTTATGAGATAAGCACGATGGTCTGTGCTCTACCTATTAACGACCAGAAGAGGATGTTTTAGTGGAGGTTAGTCCTGTTATTTAGGAAGATCAAGGGATGATCCCAGCAGAGATTCAACCTGCTATTATCTAGTTTTATCTTAGATTACCTTTCTTAGTATTTAACCAGATTTGTCTTTGGAAAACTTATTTGATATGTTATATATATATTTTGGATCTAGATTGCACTTAGATGTTGGGATTACCTAAACTATGAATTTGATATTATGACTATCTTTGGGATTTATATATATTTACTTCTTGCACTTATCTTCCCATAGTATATTGTGATTGAGTATATTTGATTCTTATCTTTGCCGTCAACTCTCCATCGATGCACATCCCAGCAAGACGTTGTAGGATACGATCTTTACTTACAATATTGAGATGATAATTGAATATTATTTTGACATGGATATTGAATGATATATGATTGAAGGTTTAGACATCATTCTACTGCCGATACTGCGGCGTAGGTTGGACGTACTTACGTACTCGTGTCCGAATATCCGGATGCGAATCGTGACACCATTCCACTCAAGAATTGTCTTGTGTCAACCTAAAATCACTTTTGTATTTTTTTTTTTTTTTAATTTTATAATAAAAATAGTTTTAATTTGATCTGTGATAATTCTTGAATGGAATGATGAACACACGTGACCAAAGTTTTGGTGGGTGAAAAGAAATGGACTCAAAAGTCAGGACAGGCCCGGGCCGGGTTTCCGTTCCTGTCCCAACCAATACTGATTGATAGACGGATCCGATTCCGGATCCAAAGGAAACTATAGATCCGACGCAAAACCCAACCGATGACTTCCATGTTCAAACCCTAAAACGAACCCTTGATTTCTTCTCTCTCCCCCACCTCCACCCCCCACCCAAACCCCCACCCCTCCAAAAATAGCACTCCACATCCCCATCGCCGGAGCAAATCAACGGAACCACCGATAGCCTCTGCCTACCAACGCCGATGGGGTCCAGGAAGCGCTACTTCTCTTCCATAGGCGCCTCCTCCTCTCCGTCCCCGTTTGATCACCGCATGTACTTCCATGACTCTCTCTCTCTCTCTCTCTCTCTCTCTCTGAATCGATTTCTTTCGTTCGATGAATTTGTATGAATTAGGATTTGTTCGGCATTCGGTTTTAGTTTGTGCATAAAATTAGGGTTTCATTCGACTAGGAAACTCGGTTATGGTGAATTAGGGTTTTCTTGCGGATGACGTGAATTCGGTAGGGCGGAGAAATAGTGGAAGCGTTCCGTAACGAGCGATGTGTTTTCTTCCGCATCCGGCTTGATTTTATGAATGTAATTACGTTTTTTTCTTGCTAGGAAAGAAGAGTGAAACCCAATTATGGTGATTTGGGGTTTCTTTTGGTTGTATTGTGTTGGAATGGTTGGGAATTGGTGTGGATGACTTAATTGGTAATGGCGGGGAAAGAGAATATTGTTGGGAGGAGTTTCAAGCAATTAGAAACTGTAGTAAAAAATACAAGAGGAAGAAATTTATCATTAAAAGTCTTTCTGTTCATAGAGTCCCTTAAAGCTAGTGTTACAGGTTGTGGAAAGGGAAGAAGAAGAGGGGTGTGGAGGTTGAGAGGAGGGTCAAAATTGTTAATTTTTTGTTTAAGGCGGAATATTAAGAACATGTATAGAAAATGAGTGCCGTTGAAATGAGAATGCTAAGATAGATATGTGGCAATACTTTGAAAAATAGGATAAAAATAAGTATATTCATGAAAAGTTGGAGTTGGCGTTAGTTGAGGGTAATACGAGAGAAAATTGTCTTAGATTGTTTAGACGTGTAATTTGTAACAATAGATGTATCAGTTAGGAGGAGTGATGAGGGATTATTTAAAGGAACGGCTAGAACTAGTGCGTATGGCCAAAAAAAGTTGGAATGAAGTTGTAATAGAGGATTTGGGTTTTGTTGATGTTATATCCTTAGGACCTTCCGACATAGCTGAATAGAAGATAAGGATTCAAACAGTTGATCAAAAATTGAGATAAAGCCGTTGTTGACGGCACATTCCTTTCCCCATGAGTTTAAGTTAATCAATTGGACTCGTAGCTTTTTTGGGGCTCCTATGCAAATTACAAGATTAAGAAGACTTTAGAAAATAACATAGATTAGGGAACTTACATGCAAAACCCAATTTGTTTATCATTTATCAAGGATGTTATATACTTAAGAAGTTTACATACCTTTGTTGCACGTATACGGATATGACACGGCCCAATGCAGACATAGGGACAACTCCGATTTTGACATGCCATAGTGTATTTTGGAGTATCCATGCCACGTCCTATACGTGTCAGACTCGACAAGACTTGACAAGGATACGACACATTTTCTTTTTGAGTGTTTGTGCTTCCTATTTATGCACCAAGCAAATTAACATGTGTTATTTGATTATATAGTGAGGTATGAATCTTAGAATGTTTCATTATTTCATTTTTAAAATAATAAACGTATATTCATATAAAAATTAGATAAAATAAACCAAGTATAATGTATACATCTTGACACATTTCAATATTGTTGTAATTTAACTATACAAGCTATGTTGCACGGACACGACAAAATGATGTATGTATCCTTGTGTCCGTTTGTATATATCCCAGTGTAGTCAAAGGTGCGCCTTGCTCCTAGGCACAGGGACAATGCCCCAGGGCACTCCAGGCAGGGCCTAATTCTTAAGGCGCACCTAAGGCGCGCCTAGGCGTGCCTTTTCCGAGCGCCTTGGAATAGCTAATGTGCGCCTTGAAAATTTTATAAAAAAACATGTTTAGACTGTTTTTTGAATTGATGTACTATTTTTTTTACCGTTTTCTCTCTCACTCACTCAATTCAAAGTGATTGCAACCTAGACATGGGGGAATTTGAAGCACACATGTTTATCAATGTAGAAATCCGATGTGAATATATATATATATATATATATATATATATATATATATATATATATAATATTTTTGCGTCTCGCGTCGCTCGGGCGCACGTCTTAAGTGCGCCTTGCGCCTCGGACGATTTGGACCCTTTGCGCCTCGAGTGCGCCTTGCGCCTTTGACTACCTTGATATATCCGTACTCATGCAACATAGGTAGCTATTTTTGTAATTTTTTTAAACAATCATATCCTGTTTCCCATACCTGTATTGTGTCCATATCCTTGTCCCTATCCATGCAACATAGCATACAAGTAATGCTTCTATATTGATTTTAAGCAGTAACAAATTATGATAAGAAGGACATAGGCTTAAACCAATGTTCTTTTCCAATTTCCTCATCAAAACCATAGTTCGTATAAGATTCCAGGACTTGTTTTCCAGTTTTCTTTAGGACACTTTTAAAAGCATACAAATTCACCAAGTAATATACTTTCTTTAATAAGTGTATGTTATCTAAGCATGCACATTATCTGAGGGCATCTTTCTTTTTACCAAAACTTTAGGCACCTCATAGTTGAAATGTATGACACACCTCAAGGTGTGCCTTCTAAATGGGGACATGAAAGGCTATCCTAATAGGAGTTAAAGGACCTATTTAACCCCTTCTCTTCATCCCTGCCTTTTTTTCCTTTTACCAGAATACATAGAAACCTATATAATCACACAATTGCATCTCTGCTCTCATACACAGAGAGACCTTAAAAGAGAGTAGTAGACATGTCCACATTTTGATTTGAGTTCTCCCTTCTACTTTTTAAAATTTGGGAATGATTTTGTTTTGTTTTGATTCTGTAGTAAAAATGGGAGTGGGTGATATTGTGATAGGATTGAAAAGGGAGATTCTAAATCCAAAAGTTTTTGTGGAAATGAAGGAAGAAAGGAAAATTTAAGGAAGTTTAAGGAATTGATTTTCAGTTTGGATTATATGTACTATAATCTATTAACATATGATTGAGGGACAAGTAAAGGTTTAATGGGAACAAACATGCACTAGGTTGGTATTTTAGATATAAGCTGATAGGCTTGGTAAATCCTATAATAGTGGAAGCGGGAAAAGAAGGTTTGAGTCGGACGAGCTATTATCCAAACCAGGCCCAAAGTTAAATCATGAAAAGAAAAATAAATCGAGTCTGACCCAATTCATTTCGCAGTCGGGATACGGCGAGGTTGGGTTCTCCGGGTTTGAGCCACTACCTATCCTAAACTGTATTCCCAATTAATGATTTCCAATTCGGATATGAAATCAAGTAAGACTCGACCCAAACCTGTTATCAGATGAATTTAATTTCCTATTTTCCTGTTCTTCCTCTTCTTCTTCTTCGCCCCCTACACACACCCAAAAAAAGAACCATCCACATCTCCGTAGCAAATTACCGCCGCCATTAAAAGCAGATGGATCCACAAAGCGCTATTTCTCCTCCCTACCCATCTCGTTCTCTCCTTCCCCTTCAATCCATGTAGGTACTTCCATGATTCTCCCTCTCCCTCTTTCTCTCCTCGTCTACTTCTTTATGAATAAATTTACGGTTTATTTCGATTAGGGAACTCGATTATGGTGAATTAGGTTTTCTTTTAGATGATGTGAATTCAGAATGGTGGAGAAATAGTGGTATCTTCTTGGAAGGAGCGGTGGGTTGTGTTCAGCATTTGGCGTGACTTTCTGAACGTAATTAGGGTTTTTCGTCCAACAAAAGAAAGGTACGGTGGCCGAAGTGAAACCCAATTTTTGTGATTTAGGTTTTCTTTTAATTGTATTGTGTTGGAACTGTCGGAGATTGGTGTGGATGACTTAATTGGGAATGGTGGAGAAATTGAATATTGTTTGGAAGAGTTTCATACAAGTCAAAGATCTTTTTTTTCCATACAAGTCCCTTAAACATATTGATAGTGGTTCTTGAGGACAAAGAGGAGGAAGATGGGTGTGGAGTTGGAGAGGATGGCCAAAATGTGGAAACAAAATTTTCATTTCAATTGATTGAATATTAAGAACATGTCCAGAAAATTAGCGTAGCAGAAATGACAATGCGAACACGGATGTGTGGAAAACATTTGAAAAATAGGATAAAAAATGAGTATATTTGAAAAGATGGAGTTGGATGTTAGTTGAAAATAAGATGAGAGAAAATCGTCTTTAGATTGTTTGGACATACACAATTTAGAGTAATAGATGTATCGGTCAGGAGTAGTACTCTAGTAGTAAGGTATTAGTCAAAGGAGCCACTAGAACTAGATTGTATGCCTAAACAAACTTGGATTAAAGTTGTAACAAAGGTTATGGCTTTTGTTGATGTGGTAGAGGACATGGTCGTGGACATAGCTAAATATAAGATAAGGATTCAAAAAATTGACCCAAAAATTGCGATGAAGTCTTTGTTGTTGCTGCTGACGGAATATTCCTTTTCCATGAGTTAAGTTAATCATTTGGACACAACTTAATTGTTATTATTTTTGGGGACTCCTAAGCAAATAACAAGACTAAGAGGAATTGTTTAAAATAATGTAGATTAGGGGACTTATATGCAAAACCCATTTTGTTTATCATCTATCAAAGATGTTAGATACTTCAGAAGTCTACATGCCTATGTTGGATGTACACAAATATGGCATGGCATAATACGGACAGAGAACATCGATTTTGACACGCTATAGTGTATTTTGGAGTATCCATGTCGTGTTCTATATGTGTCATATCCTAGAAGGACAGCACATTTTGTTTTGAGTGTTTGTGCTTACTATTTCTGCACCAAGCAAATTAGCATGACTTATTTGATTATGTAGTGAGGTATAAACCTTGCAGTGTTTCATTATTTCAATTTAAAAATCATAAATATATATCAAATTAGATATAATAAACCAAGTATAATGTACAAATCTTGACTTGTTTCCATATTGTTGTAATTTAACCATAACGTAATGCTTCTATATGAATTTTCAACAGTAAGAAGTTAAGATAGAAAGGACATTGTCTAAACCAATGTTCTTTTCCAATTTCCTCCTCAAAATCATAGTTCTCATAAGGTTCCACAACTAGTTTTCATCATGATACTTCTAAAAGCGTGCAAACTAAGTAATCTACTTACTTTAATAAGTTTATGTCACATCATCTAAAGGACATTTCTTTTAGGCATGCCTCATAGTTGAAATGTATGACGCACCTCAAGGTGTGCCTTCTGAATGGTGACATGAAAGGCTCTCCTAATGTGACTTGAGCACCTATTTTATCCCTTCTCTTAGTCGCTAGCGTAGTTTCTTTAACCATAATATATAGCAAACCTCTCTAATCGCAAAATTGCAACTCATACTACTCCAAGAGACTTTAAAGGGAGTAATAGACATGCTTTCTAAATCCACATTTTGATTTGAGTCGTTACTTCTACTTTTTAAATTTGGGGATGGAAGTTTTTTTTTACAATGTAGTAAAATGGTTGATCATTGAGGGTGGGCGATATTGTGATAATGATTGAAAAGAGAGATTCCCAATCCAAAAGTTTTGGAAGAAATGGAGGAAGAAAGGTTGAAATATATTGGAGATTGGAGGAAAGGAAAATTTAAGGAACTTAAAGGAATTTATTTCCAATTTGTATTATATGTACTATCATTTGTTAACATATGATTGCGGGACATGTAAAAGCCAAACGTGTAGTAGGTTGGTATTTTTGATATAAAGTGATAGGCTTGATAAATCTTATAGGAGTGGAAGCGAGAAAAGAAGGGTGGTTTTGCTGCCGAAATGAAGCCGAAGGGGGTAATTCACCTAATATAGTTAAAGGCGCGTCTCGCAGCAAGACGCACCAGCTGCGCCTCACATCTCACTAGGCGAGACGACTTTCTCTAGGCACAACCAATGAGCGCTTTGCAACAATACGCCAACAAGTAAAGGCGTCTTGCATGTTTGCTCTTAATTTTGGCTTTATGAGCTCACTTGAAAGAAAATAATACTGATGGGAGTATCGGTGGTGACGATGATTTGATGGAGTTTGATGAAGATGAATGATTGTTCTATTGATTTGACTTTTATTTTATAATTTGTGTTCCTTTCATTTTGTTACTTCTTCTTATAGAAAAAATAAATATGTTTGGAATTTTTCCTTCGGGCAAGGACTTTCACTTCTCCTTGTATCAGTTATTTGTTGCTCCTTTAGCTTATGCATGTTTTTGTTTCCACTTTACGTGAATGTCAAATGTAAATTATGTATCAATTGGTTGTTTTTGATATTTACAGTACTAATGATTTCATTTTGTATCCACCATCGGTATGTTGAACTACAGGAAGTATATGGATCTTAGTGATGAGCGTGAAATGGAGTTGAAGCGGCAACAGCTATTAGGTCCAAGTTCATATTTTGGACCATCACCTAGTTCAAGTCTTATGTGTAGTGCCTCTTACGGTTATGTTGGTCAACTTCCACTGTTTCCTGTTGTCCGATTGCGTGGCCTGCCCTTTGATTGTACGGATACTGATATTCTCGAATTTTTCAATGGTCTGCAAATACTGGACATTCTCTTTGTTCAAAAAGGGGGCCGGTTCAGTGGGGAAGCTTTCTGTGTTCTGGCTCATTCCCGTCAAGTAGATTTGGCCATACAGAGAAACAGGCAGAACATGGGCCGGAGGTATGTAGAGGTTTTTAGGAGTACTAAGCAAGAATACTACACTGCTATTGCACATGATGTTTCAGATGCGAGGGGTAATTCTCCACGCCGAAGTGCTCCTGTGGCCAGATCAAATGCTCCTGTGCCAAGATCAAATGATGATGTGAAGGATTTAGTTGAGCATACTGGAGTTTTGCGTATGAGAGGATTGCCATATTCTGCAGGGAAAGAGGATATCATGGATTTCTTCGAGGACTACCAGCTATCGGAGGACCATGTTCATATCGTGCTAAACTCGAATGGTAGGCCAAGAGGGGAGGCTTATGTGGAGTTTCCAAATGCAGAGGACTCAAAATCTGCAATGGAGAAGGATAGGATGACACTTGGGAGCCGTTACATAGAGTTGTTTCCTTCAACTGTTACGGAGATGAATCACGCTATTTCAAAAGCAAAATGAGGCCCATCCTTTTGTGTTACAAATGTAGGTATTTTGTTGGTTGACATTTGATCTCGTCTTTCGTATTATAGTTAGCCATTGCACTGAAAACCTGATTCAAAATCTATAAACTGCAAGTTCTAATGCCGTGTTCTGATGCTTTGGGTAGTCTAATGCATTTTGGATTTCACACATTCTTCAAGTGACACTCTCTCTTCAGAGGAATTTTAAGAAGCTTACCTATATATCATTCATTGTTTATTCTTTTAATTTTGTTACCTTTTATTGTTCTCTTGTTTATTGCATTTATTAAATGCTTACTGAAGCCTTATATTGTTAAATTCTTAGCTTTGCCACATCAACTCTTATTGGCTCCTTTGACGAGTTGGAATTACTTTTGTTGTAAAAAACTTAGAATGTGATATTTGATAGGTAGCATATCACAAATCTTTTCAGGCTAACCTTGCATTTAGTTTGTGGAGCCTACACCTCAGTCATATTAATGATCAGTAGAGCCAGAAAGGATGCAGCCAACCCCAAGAATATGGGATAAAGGGGTTTGTTGTTGTAGGGTCCGGAAGTTCAAATGGTCATCATGATTACTTTTGGGGAAAGTCTCCAGTGGAGGGCTTTAGTTTTCTCATTATGGCTATAACCACAATCTTGGAATTAGCCCCAAAATTTACAGTAAACTTATGCCTTTAAGAGTTCATAATGGAATTATTAGAGCACATTGCCCTTTAAAGGTTGTTTGGACATGTGCAACATAGACTAAGAGCATCCACAGTGGGAGTGGTTTCAAGTGCTACATTTTTGCTTTAGTCAAAATTTGTAGCACTTGGGGGCTGGAGTGGGCTTTGCCCACATTTGAAAAATGCTAGCAAGCCAACAATAGACACTCCAAATTTCAAGCGTGCCTTAGCAAGTGAATAGTAACCCAATTGATCCCACCAGTGAGGGAGAAAAAGGAAGGAAAAAGGTATTAATTAAGGAAAAAGAGGAGGAAAAAGAAAGGAAAAAAGGAGGTTAATTTGGAGTATGGATTTGGTGTGTTATTTGGAGTGTTGTGCTATTGTGTGCCGATATGAAGAGGACACTCCAAAAGTATTAATTTACACGATTTGTAAAAAGTTTGGAGTGTTTCCACTGTGGATGTTCTAATAGGTGCTCCAGTAAGGATGAGTGATAAGATACTAGTTAAACCAGCCTCGAGGACTAGAGGTGGCCAATACGAAAATGGATTGAAGTTCTAAAAAAATGATATCGTTTTTATCAGCGTTTATGTTATAGAAAGCACCAGGCAGCGCTTATGCGACAAGGGGATGCCTAGAGCCAGTGTGGCTAGGCAACTGCCTAGGCGGATTTATATGGAAAAGCGTTACCATTAAAAAAATCTTAGGATTTTCTACTTCATTGAAAGTAAGACAAAAGTATATATCTATGTTACCCGGACTCTCCACTTTAGGAGAAGTATCCGTGTCCACCGGGTAGGACATGAGTATGTGTATGGAATTCGTATCCGACCCTCCATTGTGACAATCAGATCCTTCATGGTCCTTTATGGTGACAATCGGAAGACTGGTAGTGAAGTAGATAGTTTATTTTAATGTGGTAGTGAAGTAGATAGTTTATTTTAATGTGGTAATGAAGTAGATAGTTTATTTTAATATGATGGATTGGTAGTAAAGTTATGAAACCTTACAAATTTAATTACATGATGTCTTTTTATTAATTCATGCAAATTTAGTTATAAGCTTATATATATATGAAACAATACAAACTTTATTACAACTGTCTTTTTATGAAATCGTACAAATTTATTAGAGTGTTTTTTATGAAACCGTGCAAATTTAATTACATGTTTTTTATGAAGCCATACAAATTTAATTACATGATGTCTTTTTATGAAACCATATTCAAATATATTTATTTTAATAGTCATATTTTCGTACCCGTATCCAAAATTTGGATCCTTTTTAGCCAAGTCCGTGTGTCCTTCAATTATGAGTTTGAAGGACCTGACTCTTGGATATGCACCCGTACCCAACACCCGTATCCGAGTCCAGGTAACATAGGTATATATTTATAGGTATATATTTATATGTATATATAAAGCAATGATTACATTATAAAGAATTTTAGCAAACACTCAAAATGGACCAAAGATTATAATAACAAGTATTGAACAAATAGAATTATAATTTATAATTCAACAAAAATAATATAATATGAAAATTAGAGGTCAATATAAATATTTTTGTGATGACCAAGAAAATAAAAGGGATCAGGCCAAAAAAGCAATTTTGGAACAAAATATTGATCGAAAAGACCAAAATCTAGGCAACACTTTACTTCTTTAGCCGCATATGCTGCTTTCCTCCGCATAATTCGTAACGTACAATATACTGAAATTTTGTGGGGTGGGGTGGGGGAGGTAGCCACATAATGCCTGGACGCCTTTTTTAACGCATTTTAAAACACTAGTTAATGTTAGAGAGGAGATGTGCGAAAGAAAATGATTCATATAAACGACCCTATATATATATATATATATATATTTGATAATTTGTTATTGCTGTATTGCCCTTTAAAACTGATTGATCTAGGTGGACAGTAATTCCATTGGATATTTCGTAGAATTGGGTCTACTAGTAATATTATTTCCTTTGTAGGTGTCAAATATTTTTGCAGAACAAATGACCTTATATGAGACCAACTGATATTGGGGTTGTTAATCAGTGAAGCATTATATATATTATGCTAATTGGGACTGATACAAGCATTGTTCTTAAAGGTGGGGTGGTCACAGCTGAACACAGCCTTGTTTAGGGCTGAATGGCTTGAGTTAACTGTTAGGCTGGTTGTAGACCATTGGTGGCATATGCTCAGGTGCCCAATGATGGGAGCAGGTGCCTAGGCGGCCTCAAACATATGAAAGGATGAAACAATTGTTGTTGGCTACCATCCATGGCTCACACATTGAATGTGCTACCACCACTGCAGGGACAGAGAATAGGGATAAAAGAGGGGAGGGGTGGGTGGGTGTGGGTGGGTTGTTGGGGAGAAGGGGGGGGGGGGGGGGGGGGGTGATCTTACCTGAACTAGCCCTTTAAATTAAATTTCTGGACAAGTTAGGTCAAGAGTTCCTTCCCCTCCTTGTGATGATTGCACTGGCACATCAATGGTATGTGCAAGGTAGGACTGTGGAGAAGTCATCTTGGGTTCTTTTTACCTCTCATCCTTCTCTTCTTTCATATCCAAGGATTTTGTCGCCCTCGACCACGTTCCTTCCTAAGTGAATTGTATTTGGGCTTCTTAAGCTATTAGTGGTGGCAACTGGGCACAAAAACGTGTCTAATAGATGAATTACAGTGATACGATGACGTTGGTGATACTATTGGTGTCTTTGAGAAGATAAGGACGTAATATATGAATATAAACTTCAGAAAATAAGTGGGGGAGTCCCCAGAGAACTCTGTCAATACAGGTATATGTAACCTAATTAAACAGATAGGTGTTCAGTCCGCTTGAAGGCGTAGTTCCAACCAAAACTAACCTGATGCCACTGTTGTCATATTTGCATCCATGATGTGTCACTTAGTGCGAAAGGGCTTAGTGGTTGTTTAGCAGTCTTGCAGGTAGCTGACCTTCCCAAATGTTGCATTAGTTGATGCCAAGTGACATTTGACGTCCTTCTTAGATGGAGCCATGTGGCTACCTGGGTCAATTCAAGTTTAATTGTGGACATATTTGGAGTCACTTCTCAATCTATAATCACATTGTCTCTGAATCTACTTGACTAATCTTGACACATACCTACTAATCTCGACACATACCTTCTCCAAAACCTCTTGAAACTATCAATCATTGAACGTAACTGTCTATCAAGTCTGATGGGTAGTCGAACTCAACGAACAAACCTTGGGTCAACTTCTTTATTTAGCTGTCAGCAAATCCAACTTTCCATGAATCTATTGGCAGTATTTTTCACAAATCTAAACATCAGTTGGTAGACATGGTGGCCTTGTCCTTCTGCAAACGTTCACTATCAATAGCGATCAATCGACTGCCACACTATTACTCTGGAGCATGCATAGTTTATTTCTTCCCTTTGATGATAATGTGATTACTCTTCCCTTTCTTCATTACCGTGCCTCTGTTTGTAATATCTACAACCATTAGAATCCAGGGCATAAAGAAGCACTTGATTCCTTGTCTAATTATGGAACATGAACTTTAAACCATGTTTAAATAGTCAGTGCCATTGACCTTAATTTTGACACTTCATCTGTAGCAAGCACCATGTCTTCACCATAAGGCTCATATCTATCATAGCATACCATGTTTGGAGAGAAGTGATAAGAGCATCCTGAATCCTAAAACATGTGAATATTATGAATATAAAATCATAGCCAAGAACATAAAGAATATCAACTGCAATACATGGACGAATCGTGCCAGCATACCTTGTTATCAACCTCTATCCTTTCATCACCTTATTTACAGCATGTTGGATTAGTAAATCTAAAAGTTTCACCTTCTAAGTTTTTCCTCTGGTTCAAACTCCATGCTCGTCGACTTTGTAAGTTTGCAAATATCAGAACGATAGTTTGTTGAACCCCCCAACTCTGATACATTGGTTGCGAGAAAAGCATTCGAGATGAGAAAGAACATAAAAAGAAAGTGGAGAAGAACATCCGAGTCATTTAATTGAATAGTTGACTGGAAAAGTCTTTAAAAATATACAAAATCGAACCGTGAAACGTGATATACCCTCAGACACCATAAAAGACCCTCACTAGAGGTATACGTAGCCAAGCTTAACCTAAAACTATCTATTAATGAAATACTGACATATCTAACCTAAGCTATTAGGTCTAGGACTTGGATAGCTTCAAATGCAACTGGATAAATCAACCCATCTAAGATCTTGGGGCTAACAAGATTGACCACCTACATGACACCCCTCTCATATTTTTTCTTTGGTTCTATAATGTCGGCACATACTGCTACCTTGGTTGATCCAGGTGGAGCTTGGTCAACCAAGGTTGACTTGGCTCATATTTAGAGAAGCTTCTCCTGGTATTCAACCCATATAATTGGTTATAAGTTTCGGTTCTATGAGGTTAATCCTTGATGTTCATCATGTTCTCTTTATTAATAAGTAATTGCATAACCTATTGACACTCATTGTCTGTAGAGAGAGTACTTCAAGAGCCTTGACTTCATTAAGGGGTGAAATATGGGATGTGAGGGTATATAAAACACATTAGTAAGCCTAAGCCCTATAAAGGAAGCCCAATAAATTGACTAGATCCTTGGGCTAATATCTAAATCTAAGACCCACCCTCAAGCGGCGCATATAATCATGCATGCTCAACTTGGAGATGTATTTTGCTTAAACTATATGCAGCTTATATTGAGGATCAGCCTATGTGTATTCATGCAGCCAATTATAAATAAAAATAAGTTGGTAGCTTGATGTGATGCATCATATAATAATTTTTAATTAATTACTTTTTTGTTGAAGAAGTATCTGCAGAGCATGATCTCTAATAATTGGTTAAACAATATGCACAAGAGAACATGAATCATCTACAATTCATAACAAGTAAGCAGTCATTCATACAAACGATTCAATTATTAGTTGGTTGAAACGGGTGAAATGTAACCTTGTAATGTTTCCCATGAATAATTCAACTACGTGTGAGGCATATATGTAAATTGGAAAAGGAAGAGGAGATGGGTCCGCAATGCTTCTTGAGATATACGTCTCATTATGTAACTTTTACAACTATTATATAAAACAATGTATGGGAGTACTAGGCATATTCAGGAGGAGATTCTATGGTGTATTATAGTTTTTGGTATTTAAGATCAATCGTTCATCATGATGGAGAGAGATGTCATGTATAGAATTAAAACATGATGGTTGAAATTGTGAAGTGCTTTTGGAGTACTTTGTAATCGGAAGATACCTTTGAAGATGAAATACAAAATTCTACAATACGACTATAAGATTAACCATGCTTTACGGATCAAAGTGTTAACAATTATGAAACAATGTGTAGAAAATTAGTGTAGTATAAATGAGAATGCTAACATGGATGATTGACAATACATTGAAAGATAAAATAAGATGAAAAAAAATCGTTTTCAGGTAGTTTGGACATGTGCATCGTTGACCAATAGATGCTCTAGTAATAAGGGGCAATAAGATAATAGTTAGGACTAGAGGTAGGCCTAAATGAATATGGATTGAGGCAAGAATATGTTTTTTTGTTAGTGTTACAACGGAAATGACCCTTATCAGAACTGAATGGAAAATGATTTAACATCCGACCCCAATATTTTGGGGTAAAAGGCTTTGTTGTTTGTATATAAAAACAATGTATGCATAACTGCAATGCCTAATTTAGGTTCAGGTCGAGGTTTCATTGGTTGGTCTGTTTTTAATTCTTCTGAACCCAACATACCAGGAGTTCTGGTTTATATATTAACATATTTCTAGTGGAACTGTATCCAAGAAGGAAGATTGCACGGGCTTATTGTGAGTTCATGTCTTCCCTTGCTTAAGATAGGGTCCACTTTTTTGTCAGTGTTAGAATGGACTCAGTGCCACGCTAAATAATTTGGTTATAATCTGTGAGCCATGGATGAAATTGATTTGTTATGATTCATAATTTGTGGTTGCACTTGAAATGTTCCTGTCTTTGTTAACAAGCAATCCAGGAATTTCAGAGATCAATGATATAATTTTGTGGGTATAACAAATCTGGTTATGCTCTTTTGAACAAGACATCGGTTACCCTCTAGAAGTAAATAAGACAAGGGAATCTTTCACCATTCTAGATAAAGTGAGATGGACCAAGTAAAAGAATGAAATTTCATTTACCCAATATCTCGTCCTTTTTCTTTTCTTTTGCGACCTAGCAGCAACTATTATTGTTTTGTCATCTTCACCATTTCGTCTCCTAATCCTACATCCACTTCCACACTGTTACCAACTTTCACTCTGATGCTGCCTCCAGAGTGCCTGCTCCAACTCCCTCAATTCTACTGCTACGCTGCTCCCGAGCCTCGTGTTCACCGGGGCAGGTGGGAAGGAAGCCAGTGTTCCTTTGTTGCTACGTCCTATATTTAGTATTGCATTCTTGACTGAATTGCTAGAAGTCTTGGCTCAATTTATTATTTCAGGCGTTGCTTTTTCAGTGGGTGTTTGGTTTTGAAATTCTGAAATATTAGCTTCTGCCAGCCAATATAATTAATGATATATGAGTGAAAATCGATTTAGGTGGTTTGGACGGACGACACACCAATAAATGATCCCGTGAGGAGTGATATTATAGTAGTTAATGGAGCCACTAGGACTAACAGCTAGGCCTAGAAGTGTTAAAGTAGGATATGGATTTTGTTAGCGTTACAGAGGACATAGCTCTTAAGAGAGCCGAATAGAAGAAGAGGATTCAAACAACCGACCCATAAATTGGGATAAAGGTTTTGTTGTTGTATGTAGGATTTGTGTTTTTTGAATGAGGAGCTTCAAAACATTTATTGCTTTGTGAGTTTCAGTGGTGGGGAATGGAAATCCCCAACTTTTATGGTACCCTCAATTTGTTGGAACTGAACTATAGTTTTTTGTTATAGAGTTTGTTTGTTCAGCTGCGCTTGGTTTTATTCTTCTACTGGTTACAAGATTGTGAAAAGCACTAGGCGCTAGTCGGGCGGGCACCCGCCGCCTAGTGCCTAGCCCATCTAGGCGGCCATCTAGATCTAGGCAGTTGAATTTTTTTTTTTTAAAAGAAATCCAAAAAATCTACTGAAAATTGCAAAAAAGTCCATAAAATCCCAAAACATGCATAGTCGGACGTCGAGGGGGACTAGGCAGGTGCCTAGCACCTAGGCCGCCTAGGTGCCTAGCACCTAAGTGCCGCCTAGGCGGCCGCCTTTTAGAACAGAGTCTGGTTATTGGTCATCTCATGAATTCTTGTGATTGTGTTGTAACAGCAGATGGTTAGTTCCATTTTAATTGTGGTTGCTATATAGTGTTCCAGTTATGGAGTATAGATTCACTGAAGTTTCTTTCCAGTTATGGAGTATAGATTCACTGAAGTTTCTTTCTTATAGTTATCGTAAGAGTACTCACATTTGGTTCTACACTTGGAAGACATTTGGTTTTACATTTAGGGGAAGATATCAAGAAAACAAAGTATGGCAAACTGTATAGCTGATTAACTAATCATGCCTACTATATTTACTTGCTTCTTAGTTCTTAGTTTGTGTTATATTGTTAAATGTTTCATCATGCAACTGTTATTGATATATTTTTTGTTGAACCTATTTTTTAACTACCAAGTCTCTAAAATAACTTATTTTTTGTATGGTTACAGGTCCAAGGATTATCATAGAATTTGCGGATCATGTATGATATCCTTCCTACAATTTCAGTCCTCGAGTTTTGAACTTTCACTATAGTTGGTGTATCATGATTAGCTTCTAGACAAGTGAAGCTTACACTTCTGTAATGAATTCCTCCTTGGTTGACCTAAATTATTGTTGATGGGATTTTTTTTAAAAAATCTGTGAAGCACTTAGGCTGAACCTATAACTTATGCTGTATGATAGATACCTGTTCCATTCATGCTCATGACTGAGGTCTGAAATGTAAGGTAGATATGGTAGCAAAGTATGATTTGTGTTTTGGTTTTTGAGCGAAATTTGATTTTTGGGAATTGGAAGCAAGCAGTAAGTTTGTGTATTTGAACTGCAAATGAGGCATCAGGCTTCGAGTCTGAGCGAAAGCTGATATCTGAATTTGGAATTACGATCAGGTTTCCGTTCCATTTTTGACAGTTGACTGCACATTTGGAGATCTGGTTTTGAGGGTTTTGGGCCTTTTGGCCATCATGAGCGTACAATTATTGGATTAACACATACTTCTTTCTACTTTTCATCGTTTTTCGTACTACAAGACTTTACAATTTTAGTGACATATTGATCGTACATGCGTCTAGTGGACAAAAAAAGAAAATAAAAAAAGACTGAAAATATTGCCTGCGTGGCTCTTTGCAAATTGGATGTACAATTAACCTTTAAAAAAAAAGAAAAAAGTCCTGATGGAGACGACTGCGCGGTCGAAATTGACATCACATGTCGCTCCCTCATTAACAGGAACACGTGGCCCACAAAATCAGCCTCCTTGTATTCACTGTTTAAAAAATCTAAACCAATGACCGACATGTAGTGGTAACATGTCGCTCTCAGTAGAGCCGGAGCACGTGGCCCACAAAATCAGCCTCCTTGCAATTTTTTTTTTCCAGCCTCCTTGCATTCACTGTTTAAAAAATCTGAACCAATAACCGACACGTAGTGTTGGTTCACGCGTCAGTTCGTCCATTTGGTCTGTGTAGAAACGTTTGCTGAGCGACTTCTTTCGACAAGAATTTGCACCGATGGGTGTCTACTTAGTCACTTTGACTAGTCATCCACCTCCGTCCGTATCGTTATTATTTGTTGTCCAACTTTTAACGGCTTTTAATTCCTACATATTTTTGCAACCTATGTCACTATGTGCCTTCTCAAGCATTCACCAACATGCGGGCCAAAGTGACTACTGTACAAAAGTAGTCGAGACGATAAAAAATAAAATAAAATCGATGTTAAAGATTAATTGGAGAATTGGATTTACTCTGTCCTTGTATTTTTTAAATTTTATATGCACAAAATTTGACTCAATTTTCTATTGAATGTGACTTCAACCTGTATCCCACGAGAAATAGTTTAGGACTTTCTAGTTTGATTATAACCCAATTTTTTTTTATAGAATCCAACCAACTTACACTAACCCATTAAAAAAAAAAAAAAAAAAAAAATCCAAACCACATGTAACATCACTAGAGGAGGGATCAAATTTTTTGTATTTTTGCATCCTCAAAGTATTCTACGATAACAGTCGGATCTTGTTTAACTCATCTAATCTTAAGTATTGATTTGAATGATTTAAATCAATGGTTAAGATTAGATGACCTAAACAAGATCCAACGACTGTGATTATGAAGATAATACATAATAGTAGACATCCTCTCTCTCTCTCTCTCTCTCTCTTTATATATATATATATATATATATATATATATATATATATATATATATATATATATATATTAAAAAATGGCTAGGGTTCAGGAATAGTGCTCTAGCGGCGGGGCTTTAGGTTTTCAGCTAGCCTGGGACCCTGGAGCAGGCGAGGGAGTTGATAAAGTGTGGGGGAGTAATAGGGAGGAAGTATGAGGGATCAAGGATTTGGGTGGTTGTGATCAGGGTAAAGGGGATGCACCTAGGACGGGGTTGAGGCGTCGAGGGTTTGAGGATAGCTTCAGGGATGAAGGGCGCGGCTAGCGACAACGGACATGGGTAGACGAGATCGTGCATATCACTCGAAGGTTCAATCCTCGTCGGTGGAACAGGGGAAAGCGGTGGCGGATGCTGTACACGACAGTGGTGGTAGGGACACTGCGGCCACCCAAGGGGCGGTGGACCAAGGAAATAGGGATGGTGTAAAGGACAGGGAAGTCATGGGTTGGTATTTATCGATCAGGAAGTTCGGCACGATCGGCCGAGATATGCAATATGTCGAACCCTTGATGGTTGTGAGTAGACCAATGGTAGAATTCATCAATAAAGATTTAGAAGAGACGATAGAATATTGGAAGAACACGTTGGTTGATAAACCGTTCCACAGCTCATATTAGGGTGACAACTAGGGAGCATCAACAAGCTCAGGACGTCGAAGGAGATGCCCTATGCATTGTCAACCACAAATGGCAGATGTTGCCTAGGCATAAGGATGGAGAAAGGCCATATGGAAATTTGAAGTAGGGAGCTAGCAACTTCCTCGGTGGTTAGTTCGGGAGGATATCAGGGGTTCAACAAACCTAATTAAATGTCAGTTTTAACGTGGAATACGAGGGAGACGAATTCCAAGGGGACGGTGGCGAGATATTCGCGAACTTTTTAAGGAGCAAAGTACGACAGTCGAGCTATTGGAAACAAAACTTAAGTCCAATCGGAGAATCCAAAGAAGGATTCCATACAGTTGGGAGCAGATAAACAATTTGGAGATATGTAATATGGCGCGTATTTGGATATTCTGGGATAGTAGAGTTTGGTCGGAACATGTTATTTCTATTCTTTTCACCAATAAAGGGGGTTTCATATTTGTGTTTGGTGCAGTGCATGGTCATAATGACCGAAAAAGGAGACTTTGTGGTGAGACATCATCCATATTAGCTTGGTAGCATTTCAAACTGCCACTTCTTTTCGTGGGGGGACTTCAATGTTATGCTGTACAGACACGAGCAAGTTGGTGGGCGAAGCGTTCTTGATTACATGCTCTAGGACTTTTAGCAGTGTTTGCTCTGGTCAGGTTTAAAGTTTCTGGAGAGGTCAGATTTTGTATGGACATGGAACAACAAAGCGTCCCGAAATAAGATCGCTTGCCAACTTGACAGAGTACTACGTAATAATTGTTGGTCCGAGTCCTTGCCTCCTGTAACCGCGGAGGGACTAGCGCTCAATACAAGTGATCATTCTTTGGTCATTGTCCATTTGGATGATGCTTCACCCCCTAAAGCACGACCATTTCGTTTTAACAACTCTTGGACTACAATGGCGGGTTACAAGGAAGTGGTCGACGACTGCTTACAATAGGCGGTTTCAGAAAATGCCAAATTTTGCTTAGAACAATGGCTTGTTGGATTGTATCTCGTTTTCGGTTGAGCGCTCAAAAGAGGGTGACAATGGAGTTAGTAATTTAGTTCCACATCGGATAGGAGGTGGGATCATGAGATGTAGATAATTGAGATTGGTTCAAGCCTTACATGAGAATTCTCTTTTAAGGCATATGAGCCCAGTCCAATATCGTACCTCATGGGCCAACTCTGGTTCGGGTCACACCGCGCGCCCAACAAGTGGTATCAGAGCCCAAGGTTACGTGACTGGTTTGGGCGACTCTAATTGGTTCGAGACAAATGGTGATGAACGTTCATGGATTATACGGACTATTCTCAAGGTGGAGTAGGAGCATCAACTACACGAATTGGCTTCAAAGGTGGGTCCGACGGGCCCAAGGTGGAGCAAGACGTTACGGTTGGCACGCACTGGTGGTGTGGATGAAGGTGTCAGGTTTGGTTCTGTGGTTGAACATGATCGAGATAACAATATATTAGATCTCCTGGGTGCTCGGTTAGCGAAAACGAGCAAAGGATAGCCGGTGTGTGATAAGGTTGTTCGGCTAGCAAAAACGAGCTAAGGTGGAGATTGCTGGATTGTATCTCGTTTTCGGTTGAGCCCTCAAATGAGGGAGGGTAACAATGGAGTTGGTAATTTAGTCCCACATCGGATATAAGGTGGGATCATGAGGTATAGATAATTGGAATTGGTTCATGCCTTACATGAGAATTCTCTTTTAAGACATATGGGCCCAGTCTAATATCGTCCCTCATGGACCAACTACGATTTAGGTCACATCGTGCGCCCAACACGGCTGAAGCGCATGAAGAAGGCTTTGAAGCTATGGAACTGTGATAAGCCGAAGATGGACATGATGCGAAAGTAGCAGGTACTTAAGGGGCCTAATGGTTTTCCTAGTAGGTTCTTTAAAACCCACTGGGAAGACCTAAAAGTATCTATCTGGGAAGTAGTTGATTAATTCTTTACCAATGGACGGTTGTTGCGGGAGTTGAACCATATATTCTTGACTCTAATTTCGAAGAAAGAAGGATCGGTATCGCTTAATAATTTTCGGCTGATAGCGTGTTGCAACTTTCTCTACAAACTGATATCTCATCTGATGTACCGCCGGATGGAAGCTATTATGACGGAGTTGATATCGCCTAACCAAGAGGCTTTTATAAAAGGTAGATATATAGCTGAAGATAGCTTGTTGGCCCATGGATTACTCTGGGAGTTTAAAAAAAAGGGGGTATAAGAAGGCTTGTATAAAACTCGATCTATGAAAAGTGTATGATATGGTCATGGCCGACTCCAGCATTTTAGAGGCCCTAGACAAGTCCCAAAAATGATATCCTTATTCTTTATATTTTTTTTATAAACCAAAATTCAGCAAATTCAATAAATCCAAAATGCAATATAATTAGTCCTTAAATAACATATAAATTATCACCAAGATTTAATAAATTAAGCAAATCCAAGTTCTAAATAGGCCGTCTGTTGGAGAGAGAGAGAGAGAGAGAGAGAGAGAGAGAGAGAGAGAGAGGCAGATTAGAAATAAGGTGATATTTTATTTCTTTTGTAGGTTTTATTTGATTTTTTCCAGGATGCTATGGATTTTTCCAGATCCATAGCTTTTTTGGCCCTAGATAAAAAAAAAACCGATGCTTCAAAATAAAAATAAAAATTCAACAAAAAAATGGAGGCCCCCTTGGAGGAGGAGGTCCTAGGCAGCAGCCTAATCCGCCTCCCCCTTGAGCCGGCCCTAGGTATGGTAGATAGTGATTTTGTTTGTCATTTGATGCTAGCGATATGATTTGATCAGTGGTGGGTTGACAAGATTCGTGAGTGCATTACCACCCCCACCTTATGATCTATTCTTATTAAAGGTCAAATGTTGGGATTTATCCGTAGCAATAGAGGATTGAGACAAGACGATCCTATATATATCACCATATCTATTTATAATAGTTATGGAATATTTCACGTGCATGATGGAGGTGGCTGAACATAGAAAAGATATTATTCTGCTTTACGAAAATGTCTCACAAACCGTTTCTCATTTGATTTATGCGGACGATTTATTGGTATTCATTATTCCATCTATAAAGGGCATAGCAACAGTCAATGAACTTATGGAGAAGTTTGGGCGGCTATCAGAATTGCAACTGAATAGAGAGAGGAGAAAAATATACTTAATGCGTACTGTCCGGAGCAGGAGCATTTGGCAGGGCTACTTCAGATTGACAAAGATTATCTCCCAGTTAAATATCTTGGACTACCTTTGTCAATTAATTACACAAAGGAGATGGAATGCTAGAGTATGGTGGAGTATATGTAGTGGCGTCGAGTAGAGGGATGACAAGCTATGAATTTATCGTTTAGGGAATGTATTGGAATGATGCGGTCGGTAATATACTCCATTGGTAGGTTCTGGCTACATGCTATAATGCTTCCAAAGGCTACTATACACAAATTAGACAAAAAAAGGCGCTGATTTTGTTTGGAGGGGTGGATACATGTTATATCGTAGAGTAAGCTGTATCAGCCGAAGGCAGAAGGAGGTATTGGTTTGAAAGATTCGTCGACTATCAAAGAGATAGTGGGTCTCAAACTTGCTTGAAAGTTATTAGAATGTGGTTCTCTATGGTTGAATTAGAGTAGTAATCGGTATTTGAGAGGGACTAATTTTTAGGTCCAACAAATTAGCAATAACCAATCGATCATTTGCAAGAAGATTCTGGCGGCTAGGCTGCAGCTCATGTTGAGAGTATTAGTGGGTGTTTAGTCCAACATCTAGTAGAATAGTAGACAGAGGGGTTAGCCTCTCCTATATATATGTAGTCCCACCCATCAATAAAATTAAGTCAAGTATTCTACTAAAATCTTCTTGGTATCATAGCCAGGTTCCTTCTAACCCTAACCCTAGCAGCCCACAGCCCCCCCAACCGTCGACCTCTCACATCCGCCCCCCACCCGCTTATCTCCACAGCCGTCGCCCGTCCCCCCTTCTCTTATTCTTCTCCTTCTGCTTTGTTGGAATCGAGATTCTGGAAGACAAACTTGTTTGCTGAAGCTTCTAGATATCGATTACAACTTTTGGGCCGACAGAGGGTAGATTGTAAAGTTTATCAGAAGCTCTGTTGGCCTTGTTCATTCATCTTCGTTGGAATCATGATTCTGGAAGGCAATCTTGTTTGCTGAAGGTTTCAAATCTCGATTATAACTTTTGGGCCAATATAGGGTAGACTGAAAGTTTATCAGAAGCTCTGTTGGCCTTGTTCTTCTCGTCGGGCTATGCGGCCACGGGTCGCAGCCATGCACGGGACATGAGCAGCGACTCTCAAGGTCTAGATCCGCCACTGCCTTGCTGATGGAAAAGGAGAAGAAGAAGACGATAGAGACGATCTACGGCAAGCTGGCGGCCCAAAAGATGAAGGCTTTGGTGGACGATATCTTCTCCAGGAGGCTAACCAAGACTAGCTCCCTTGCTGCACACACAGATGTGGATTATGCCCCATACAAATTGAGTCATCTTATTAACTCCTGAATTGAATTCGCGTCATTCACTCGTATATCCAATTTGTTCCTTAGAACTCCAGCACGGTCCCTATTCGCTGCCTTTGACGATCTTAGTCTCGTATGCACCTCTATCGATAGTCCTCCATAAAAACTATATTTTGAATCGTAACTTATCGCTACGAATAATCGTCCAAACTATATGTCAAAATCCAAACACGATTTCCATTATTCACCATAGCGGTACTCCGATGACGTCTCTATGGATTTTTATTCTAAGTCCGACTTTATTCTTATCCGAACGATACTCATTCTCGCTTGCAACTCACTAGCACCAAGAGTCTTGGCGCACGATACTCAACACAACTTAGCCGAAAGACTATGTACATAGCTATCTGTCCTGAACAATATTCTATCTCGCACACTAACCCGCTTGGTGTTCACGTATAGGTATTCGAATTCACATATAACTTGCAGATTATAACATAAGTCTATTCCCACAAAGTTTGACACAGATTGGCACAAGGGCCTTCGCATCATAATCCCATTCAAGCAATCATATAATTCATATGCACTTTTTTCGAAAATATTTAGACTCATTGTATGGAACATCCCGTTGGAACTTTGAGAGAGAGCGCATGTAACATAACCCACGAACGAGCTTTCAAAACTGAGAGAATCGATAAAAAGTCCAAGGATGTAAAGCCATGATCTGATACCAATATGTCACGTCTAATCTCCCACAGAAATTGGCCGTCCCTGCTAGGCGAGAATCACCATGCCAGCCCTACCGCAGGACGATCGTTTCCATCGGGACGTGATGCCGCACGAGCATGGAGTTACGTCCGCGTAATATAAATACCAGAACGGCCGTTGATAACTAGTTCACCAAGTCGATATAGCAAAAACATGGAATAACACAAATATGAATACATAAATAATGAATAAGGTTACAAGCGGCGCTAGGCCGAGATTACAAGTCACTCAAGCTCTCTCTCTCTCTCTCTCAAATAATAATAAAGGCATGCCAAGCGACTTACAACTTGAGATGATATATAGGCGATGTTCCAATATTATGTCCTATATATGTGCTCCAGCTCCGGACGTAACTCTCCAAGGCTCCAAAGCGAACTCTAAGCCTTAGCGCGCATGAAGGAACATTCTGTAGCGAACGAGGTTCTCCCGTACCCTGCAAGCAATCTGGTGGGTTATCAGTGTAGTGCCCCACTCCATATTGGCACTATGTACAAGTGATATCGTTTTGCTTGCTCGAGCGGCAGTCTTCTCGGAGAGTTTCCGACCGAACGATAAAATGATTGATCAATATGAGTGGGCAGAACTGCATTCTCTAATTATTGCATACGTTAATAATAAATCTGAGTTTTTGAATATTTGTTCTAAGAAGATAGTTTCATAAGAAGAATGATAGAACCTGACTCTGCATGCTTAATAAGATAACTCGTATAGCTTGTCATTGAAACGAACCTGCTTGCTTAACTAGAGAATTTGTATGCTTGTATGAAAAGAGATAGAGTCTTTCCATACTAAGTCAAGAAGTATAAGAAATGTTGCATGCTTAGTTACACTAACACAGCTATCGAACGAACCTTTGCCATGCTAAAAAGATAAGTAAAAGAATTGCCTGAATAAGTCCCTTGGTAATATTCTAAGAAAGAGATAGTTATTGCATGCTAGTTATGAAATCAAAATTATGCTTGTTATTATATGTTTCGCTTGCCTGTTTTGTTATATCGAATTGCTATAAGTCTTTGATTCGTATAAGCAGAGACTAATAGTGCGCCCTGAGGTACGGTCCTTGTGATCTAGTGAGGTGTGCTATTAGATATGTGAGAGATGTGCTTTGTTCGACAAGATGTATTTTGCTCGACCATATATGTTTTGCTTGATCATTTGTTTTGCTTGCATTATAGATGCTTCACGCCATTGCATTGGTCTCAGATAACTTGTGCACAAGGTCTTGTCTCTCGAACGGTTCTTGGGGCACTGAAAATCGCTCGGTCCGGAAGAGATTTTCGTTTCGCCCTGAGGATACGGCCTGCTGTGGGTCTAGTAGGGCGATGTGTCTATTAGTGTTGTACAAAACCCATGATGTCACAGCTGCTAGTACTCGGGTGTGTTGGTGAAGAGCCGAACCTTGAGTCACAGCTGCCGACATATGTGCGTGCTTGTGAAGAGCTGAACCTTGGGCAACCACTGCTAATCATGGGGCTGTCCATGGACCATCATATAGTTAGGGCGCATGCTAGGCTAGCCTTCTTGCATACCTAACCGTTTGATGCAGAGACGAACAGGAAAAGAGAACCTTATACATATATGTTTATGCAAATTATTGCTAACTTGTATGTCTGCTGTAGGGATAACCGTTCGGCCATGGGTAAGGGTCACTGAATAAGTGATCACTTGTATTTCCTTATGTCCCTTAAAATTTATGCTAAATGTGATCCATCTGCCGAGACATATGAAGCAATATACTTGAAAGAACATATAAGGAACAAAGTAAATCTATGAGGTAAAATTATAAAAACTGTAAAGCGAGCATACCATTCCGTTCAACCGATCTACTTTCATGTTCTATGCAAAAGATATACGATGGGATTATTTTCTTAGCTAGATGTGTTGTATTCTTTATTAGCAAGCAAGGGTGATTCATCTAGCGACTAGCGTATATCAACCTTATTTTAAGTGTGCAGGCTAAGCAAAGACAGGTTCATCGTAGCCACCCACCTTAGCGATGATTCGTGTTGGTCGAGCGGTACTTCGAGCGAGCCTTTGAAAGTCTAAGTCTGAACTCCTGAAGGGCCAAGTATGGAAAACCTTTGCCTTAAGCAAGTCTTCTCGCTGAGCAAAGCTAGTCGAGTCATCGCACTTGTGCCGTTTGAATCGGCTATCCGTATCGATATGGAGCGGATCGTTACAGTACTTATCAGCCCATGGGATACAGCATCAGACTTCGTGTGCCTATATACCAGCACACAATTGCGTGACAGAGTGGAAGAACAGGTCAATGATGTTTGCCATACATGTTCTTAAACACTTATGGGGGCATGTCGTATTGACGGCTGCATATCTCATCAACATGATGCCCTCTCAGGTACTAGGATGGAAGACACCATTTGAGATACTTACAAGAGAGAATAAGTACATTGTTCCCCCAAAGGTATTTAGATATGTATGCTTTATGAAAGATAACAGGCCAGCGGTGGAAAAGCTAGATTATCGGGCAGTGAAGTACGTCTTTGTTGGCTACTCAGGGACTCGGAAGGGATACTCTTGTTGGAGTCCGGTGGAGCGAAGGCTCTTTGTGAGCATGGACGTTACATTCAGAGAGATGGAACCAAACTACCACAACGGTTCAGGTGAAGGCCCCGTATTTGGGGGCACACCTAATACTAGAGGTGTTAGGAGTGAGGGAAAGATAGGCCCAAGCATGATTGTCGGGTCAGTTCCATGTCCTTGATGGAAGCTGGTCCAAGGGAACAAGGGGGAGATAGCGAGGGTGAAAAAAGTGATGAGGATACACACAATCAGGAGAAAGAAAGTGATGCTCCAGTGCAGGGGGAGGAACAATCTACATATCTCCAAGTCTACAGAAGGAGAAACAACAGTTCCTTACTGTGTAATATCCCTAACCTAACCCTGTCCCAACTCTTGAAGATGCAACTCCCGCATCGGATCCCTCTGATTCGAATGCGTATACATCTGATTCAGATGATATGATCTCTCCACCACTACCTCATACTCCCTTAAGGAGATCTTCTCGCAGTAATGCGGGAAGAGCCCATAATCGTTATGGTTATGAACATGACATTGCCAATTTTTTTTATCCT
This sequence comes from Iris macrosiphon, assembly GCA_036927795.1. Classification (NCBI taxonomy): domain Eukaryota; kingdom Viridiplantae; phylum Streptophyta; class Magnoliopsida; order Asparagales; family Iridaceae; genus Iris; species Iris macrosiphon. Next base: position 200,003,271 of record JAYESA010000007.1, on the reverse strand, counting down.
ACTCTAATATATCCCCTACTTATCGAGCATTCATTGCATCGTTAGACACCACCCCTTTGCCTAAGTGTTGGCAGAAAGTGAAGGAAGATCCAAGGTGGAAAGTTGCAATGTTAGAGGAACTTGGGGCACTCGAAAGAAATGGGACATGGAAGCTTGTTCCGTTGCCTAAAGGAAAGAGAGCAGTTGGATACAAATGGGTCTTCACAGTAAAAGATACGCTAGAAGGTAAGGTGGAGCGGTACAAGGCAAGGTTGGTTGCAAAGGAATTTACTCAATCCTATGTCATCGACTATGATGAGACAATTTGCTCCGGTGGCAAAAATGGGCACTATGAGAACATTGGTCTCTCTTGCAATAAACCATTGGTGGCAGCTGTATCAATTGGATGTAAAGAACATTTTTTTCATAGGAATCTACAAGAGAAAGTATACATGGAGATCCCCTCCTGGAGTTTTGCACAAAACAGTCGACGAAAAAGGTGTAAAATCTGAAGAAATCACTGTATGGACTCAAGCAATCTCCTCGAGCCTGGTTTAATAGATTCAGGAAGGCTGTCACAGGCATGGGGTATCCCCAGACCAATAAAGATCACACGGTCTTCTTCCAACATGCAATAGGCCACATTACCATACTTGCAGTGCATGTGGATGATATAATGATTACATGTGATAATGAGGAGGAGATCACCCAGCTGAAGTCAAAACTCATCAAGGAGTTTGAAATGAAGGACTTGGGAATGATGAGGCATTTTCTCGGGATCGAGGTGGCTCGAGAAATAGATGGGATCGTCTTCTTTCAGAGAAAGTATGTACTAGACTTGCTCACAGAGACTGGTATGCTGGGATGTCGATCGACAGTCACTCAGATCGATCAGAAAGATAAGTTGGGGGCAGAGGCAGGAGAGCCTTTTAATCGTGGAGATATCAAAGACTTGTAGGCAATTTGATTTATCTTGGCCACACTCACCCTGATATCTCATTTGATGCGAGTGTAGTGAGTCTCTATATGCATGATCCAAGGAAGGGCCACATGGATGCAGTTTTTCGTATCCTGAGATATCTGAAGGGGACTCGTGGAAGAGGGCTATGGTTCAAGAAAAATGGACACCTTGGTGTTGAGGGGTACTTCGATGCAAATTGGACAAGCTGGATGGATGACAGAAGGTCTACCTTAGGGTACCGTACATTTGGGGGGGGGGGGGTAACATAATCTCATGGAGAAGCAAGAAACAGTCTGTGGTAGCACGATCGACTGTTGAAGCAGAATATAGAGTTATGGCTCTTGGAGTATCAGAGTTGCTGTGGGTAAGAGCACTGCTGACTGAGTTGAAGCTGGACCAGGGAACACCGTTGCGTCTTATGAGTGATAGTCAAGCTGCAATAAGTATAGCTAACAATCCAGTCCGGCATGACAGAACTAACCACATCGAGATCGATCGGTTTTTCATCAAAGAGAAGCTAGAAAAAGGGATACTAAAGCTCGATCACGTTCACTCAGAATAACAAGTTGCAGATTGTCTGACTAAGGGTCTTAATTTATCGAGTCTTTCTAAACTATGTAACGAGATGAGAATAATTAATATCTATCCTCCATCTTGAGAAAGAGCGTTGAGAGTATTAGTGGGTGTTTACTCCCACATCTAGTAGAATAGTAGAAAGAATGATTAATGCAGTTCTACCTGTCAATAAAATTAAGTCAAATATTCTACTAAAATTTTATGCTCAAGCAAGGCAGTACACGTTGTATTTGCAATGAGGAAGCCACCAATATGTGGCAGGACCTTTGGCTTCACCGCCTTAGCATTGTGGATATTCTAGGTTGGGATGGATATGAATTAAGGGGAAGGGATGAGCTTGTGAGCAATCTAATAATGCCAGGGACAATGACAGCTAACAAACCATAGGGTTGGGCGACGGTTTAATTAAGACTGAAATCGAAAGGGTATAGATTGATGGCACAACGGGAAGGGATGGCTGGATTTGGGGGTAGACAAGCACGCGAGGCATCAGCAGTTGGATAAAGCAGAGTTTGTTTGTGTGAAGAATGTTGCAACAAAAACGAAGCTATGCATTCACAAAATCATACGAGGCCGACTACTCACGAAGGCTAGCTCGTCTACTGCGCTTTGGCATCAGCATAAACAATGTTGAATGTGCGTTGTGTACGCAAGAACCAGAATCAATTCAACACTTGATCTTCCTGTGCCCGCTTTCATGGGATATTTGGATATTTCATTGTGGAAAACTACGGCTGGATACCACGGTTCCGCGTGAAGTTCATGGGAGGTGATTGCAGAAGTCAAAAATCAGCAAGGGAGGGGAGTCGTATTGTATAGTGAGGCAAGAATCTGATAAGTTGTAGCAATTTGGTACATATAGAAAGACAGAAATAACTCTATCTATAAATAACCTTTATAGATAGATAAATAACTCTATCTGTAAAGTACAATTTATATATATATATATATATATATATATATATATATATATATATATTGTAGATTTATTATATTAATAATTCCATTTAGAGCTAACTAAATAGCTAACGTCATCTAGTTTACTAAGATGTTGGATATATACATGATAAAGTGAAAAAAATAAAAAATCTTTCGTAATTTGTCTCGCTAGAAAATTAAGATTCTCTAGTATTTTTGTTCGAAATAGTCCTTTTTATTTATTTTTCGTTAAAAAAAAATACCGGCATTGATAATTAAAAAAAAATTTGAAAACCCTAAACTACCCTTCCCCTCCCTAACATAACATTATCCCCCCTAACATGCCGCCTCCTCCTCCCCTCCTCCCCGCGCTGTCGGCCTCCTCCTCCCGCCGTCGGCCGGAGAGATGGGGGAGGGTTGCCGGCCGGAGACTCCAACTCCTCCCTCCTCCTTCTCTACCGTGCCTCCTCCTCCTTCCCCCCCCCCCCCCCCCCCCCTCGCCACTGGTCTCCTCCTCCCGCTGCCGGCCGAAGAGATAGGAGGGGAGGGTTGCCGGCCGGAGAGAGAGGGAGGAGGGTTAGGGTTAGGGTTAGGATTATGGTTAGTTAGGAGGATTAGGATAAGAATTATTGATGGATAGATTAGTCATTTCACTTCTAAATTAACGTCTGTTAACGATAAAATAAAAAATGGATATTAACTGAGTCAAAATAAAAATATTTTTTATCCGATATATACACGTCCTAATAATAGACAACATAAAATTACGTATACAACATAAAAAATTTCAAAAATTACCTGGGAAGCATTGAAGTTTCAATTTCAATTTTGCATATAAAACATTGAAACGTCCGCTTTTTGAGCAATTGCCCAAAAATGTTCCTTTTAAGGACGTTTCTGTACAAATTTCGAATTAACTGCGGATTAAAGAGAATTAAAATAAAAATATGAATTGGCTGACGGAATTCGTACTTTGAGCAATCTGATTTTTTATTCTTTAATTTTCTTCTAAAACTGGCAATAAAAAATATTTTACTAAAAATGTTCTTATTAAGAATATTTTTGAGATTCGGCTGATAAACGACGAGGTTTTAATTCTTTATCTGTAAAATTGAAACTTTTTATGCTCCATGATTAATTTAAAAAAATTTCTATGTTGCATATATAATTTTCTGAATATACAATTCTACTTCACAAAATAATTTATGCCACTGGCCTCTCCCGCTCTTCTCTCTCTCTCTCTCCTCGTGTTGCTTTCATCATCACATTGTGTGGACAAAACTCCAGTTACGATTTGCGAACAAGAACCTCTTAGTAGCAGTAGTATTTACTAGAAGCATCCATGCCACGCCCCAGTCCCAAAATACGTAGGACTAGGATACGTAACCATGCCAGCCGCCCGTATATATGGCAACTCCAATATATGGAAACCATATATACGCGCGTACGCTGTATAATGAACAATAGTTCACCAGTGGTATAATTAATCACAAGTCACAGGGTAATATCTAAATCTCATCCACAGAAATCACATAAACATATGAATAACCAATAACCATAAAACTAGATCTCAATACAGATATCTAAGAATGACAGTAAGATGGAAACAAATCTACTGCCGAAATAGAATATAAAAAGGAACCAGATACACACCATATAAGAACCACATCTGACAATCACGAGGCTCGAAGAGAAGACCTCCTCGGAATATACGTAACCTGTCCGGATCTGTGCTCCTGTGAATACTCAAGAAAATATACACCTGGCAGGGGACCAGGTCCTCAGAGGGACATAGCAAGATACATAAAAATGACATGCCATAATATAAATACTGAATAAATAAATGGGATGGGCTAACCATCTAAGTGAATGCAATTTAAAGACCTTGTAGTACGCATGGGAATGTGTGGCTAGACATATGCTGACGTAATTCACCAATCGTCGGGACTGGCTAGTATATGTGTCATATGCCCCCAGACTCATGGGCACTCTGCAATCGTCCATCTCCGAGGAGCATGGAACGAAGGATATAACATCATGGAGGGGGTGTCCCATACGCCTACTAGTATTTTTTCCACCCAATATAGATGTACAAGTCGTGAAAACGACGTGGACATCTCATACTATGATGCAAGTCTCTATGAAATAAACAACTGAGCTACATACCGCTACACGTGTTGCTCACACTGATGGCCAGTCGCGCGTGAGGCACGCGTCCCTACATGAACTCACTCTGTGACGTGTAATGATACGTGTCAAGGCCTGGGAAGTTATATCAATAACTTCACAACTTTAGGTGGGTCTACTAGACACTAAGTCAGATACTACTCCTAACGTCAACGCCTTCGTTGACTGCACCCGAGTCTGCTCGGACGCGCACATTTATATAATGAATAAATATGTAACTAAAAATAACTGAATTTAAACAGTACAACAAGGCAAGGTATACTTGCCTGGCAAGAGAGCTGTAAATGTAATATCCAGATGTCAAGTACCAAGTGTCAGAAACTATGACCTCAGAATGAACGTCTCCTGATGCTGAAATAAAAACCACTAACAGTCTCAGAAAATATCAAATAGCTAGAAACGCCTGTCCTTAAGTCAAATTTGGACACAGGGGCAAAAATGACAGTTTCCGGTCAAAGCGGGGTCCACATGTGGGCCCACTTTGCACCGAAAAATGTGTCAGGATCAAAGGTCTCCAAATTCGCCAAACTTAGTGTCAACAAGTCCAGAACGTCGATACGAACCCAACGGAACTTCTAGAATTAGATTCCGATGAGCCGGTCACAAAATCTTCCGTCAGGTGGAGCCTGTGGGGCCCACGATACGGAATTTTGCCAACGTTCTCAGAATCGAACCAAACTTGGGTCACAGGACCAGCGTATTGCTACGAGTCCGATGGCACAAGTTTCGTCTCGATCTGACGTGTGTACACAAAGTTGCAGCGTGTTCCAGAACAGACGGATACGGGACGGTGTCGGCGGATACGCGTTGATTCCGGTGTGCACGCACATCCGAATCAACTTCTCTGAATTCCTACACGTCCGTATCAACGTCGTGCACATTTCGGTAAAGACTGCGTGCGACCAAGTCGTCCCGTTTGGCGGGACGTACCCAGTTTCGGGGTGAATCGGGTCGTTGTTTTTCCTGTATTTGGATCGCGGTTCGCGATCGCCACAGGACGCGATGCTCCGAGCGGGTTACACGGGCACCGAGATGGTTACACAGTCTACACGAGCAACTGACGGAATTAAAATCGGAATTACGAGGTGAGAGAAATCGTTACCTGAACAGGACTCCGTGAAATCTGAATTTCACGTGTCCGTGAGTCGTCTTGACACAGGATTTGTGTCCTGGACGTGTCCGGGCCGTGTCCAGCTGCTGTGTCCGGTTCTGCTCGAGTCGGGGTCGTCGCGGGGTGGTCCGGAGCTGCTGCGGTCAGGGCTCCGGGGTCGTCAGTTCGTCGACGGAGGAGCTGGGTCGTCGCTGCTGTGTCGAGGGCTGGGGCTGTTCGTGGGCGGAGCTCAGGGATCATCAGGCGAAGGGGAGGAGGAGATGCTGGGGATGGAGGGTGGTAGTGAGCGGCGGGAGGTGGTGGAGAAGTAGGCCGCGGAGTCGGGGCTGAGATGGGGTGGCGGTGGTCGGGGCTCCGACCGGGGAAGAGGTGAGATGGTGGAGGGCTGTGATGGGGGTCGTCAGGCGGAGGGAGTGGAAGGGCGGTGGTGATGGCGAGTGGCAGCGGAGGGGAAAGGCTCGGGGGTGGGCGGCTGAGGAGAGAGGAGGTCGTTGAGGCCGGCGCGGGGGAAGGGATGGCGATGATGATGATGGTGGTGGTGGCGGCTGTCTGGAAGGCTGGGAGGGAAGAGGGGCTACTGTCGAGGCCGGCGGTCGGGGCTGGATCCGGTGGGGGATGGAGGAGAAAGGGGAGGGCTCAGTCGAGAGGAAAGGGGACTCGCCGCGGGGCGAGGTCGGAGTGGCTCCGGCGAGGAGGAGCTCGAGGGTGGCGGAGGGCGGCTCGCCGCGGTGGGGGGGGGCTCGGGGAAGGAGGATGCTGAGGAGAGAGGGAAGGTCGGGGGCCAGCGGGGGCTCGGCTCCGGCCAGGGGCGGCGGAGCAACTCCGGCGGGGGGGGGGGGGGGGGGGGGCTCGCTGCCGGCGGGGGAAGGGGGGGTTCGGCTGTAGGGTTAGGGATTTTTAGGATTTGTTTTTCTTTTTATTTTCTTTTTCTTTTTCTTTTATAGAAAATTATATTAATTAAATAAGGAAAAATATCTAGAGATATTTTTGGGATATTTGTAGGATATTTCCGGGATATTTCTGAGATATTTTTGGGATATTTGTAGGATATTTCCGGGATATTTCTGAGATATTTCCGGGATCTTTTCGGGTGGGTCCCGTCTCCAAATGGACGGTGCAGGTTCACCGGCCAATGAGGGGGTGGCACCTCGCGCTGCAAATTGCAGGAAAGTCCCTGTAGTTTCATAAATTGCAGAATTGTCCTATTTTTGGGAAATTGCACAATTACGAAATTGTCTGGGAAAACACCCGATTCCGAAAAATACTAAAATTCACAGGATTGAAGGGAAAAGCTGTGTGAGGGTCCTGAGGGGGTGGGGGTGAGTCTGGGCAGGGACTGGTCCTGGTTTTGGAGTGATACGGGCCATCGTATTTAATTAATTAATAAATACTGCGCACGGTGTTCTCTATTTATTTAGAGGCAGGTAGGGTCATAATTTCTCTACGGTGTCAATACACTAAATGTAGTATACTCAGTGTAGAAAATTAACGTATTTTTGTTTGGGCAAAACAGGTGTATGTTGGGCCTCAAATCTCTATTGGTACAGAGGTGGGTAAAGAGCAGGAAATTAAATAGAAAATAAATACGGACTTTTGTAACCATATTTGTGCGTCTCAACCGAGGCTCAAAACGGAGTATCTGGGAGTTGCACAAAATACAGGAAAATAGACTAGCATGTCTAGGAGGGGTATGCGAACTTCGTTCGGGGATAACAGTCAAGGTAAAGCTCCAAATAATTTGGTGAGGGACAGGTGCACAAGTCAATAGGATATGTAAGCAAAATAATTTAATAAATTGCAATAAATCCTAAATTGTTAAAATAATCCTAAAAATACTGAAATCTGGTCGAGGGGGTTTACAATCCAATATAATATTTGTGGTTAATAACAACCGCAATTAAAATTTGCTTCAAACTTAAATACTTTCTTCTTCTTCGTAGCCAGCCAGACATGCTGACTGATGATAAGAGGGATCACCACCCCGACGTCGACGCCGAGGTCCGCGACATCCACGCCCTGACCCCTCCGCCGTCGCAGCAGCAGAGGGATCAGCACCACAATAGCACCACTCATACCAATTCCGACACCGCGAGCCTCGGGAGGATCGGGGAGGAGGAGGAGACCAACCCGCTGGCGATCGTGCCGGATACGAATTATCCGGTAGTTTCGCCCCGGCGCCGCCACAGCAGCATGGCGGCGCCGGGGCCTTCCGACAACAGCAGCAGCGGCGGCAGCGGCAGTACTCTCGCTGTCGCTGCCGCCGCCGGGGGGGGCGTGTCGTCGGTGCACACGGTGAGGAAGGAGGAGGTGGAGTCGAAGATCGGGGCGTGGCAGACCGCGGAGATCGCCAAGATCAACAACAGGTTCAAGAGGGAGGACGTGATCATCAATGGATGGGAGAGCGAGCAGGTCGAGAAAGCAACCGCCACACTCAAGAAAATTGAGGTTCGGCATCATCATAAATCCTAATAACTATCGAGTAGTTCTACTTATTTTAGCTGCATATATAGTAGTAACATTATTTGATTCAATATGTAAAAATCTTGCTCATTATCATAGTACATTAAAAAAAACATGAGTTGTATCGAATAAAGTATATACTTTGACTTTCATGTGGTAGAACTTTGATTCGTAAACATAAAAATATAATTTGCAGTATCGATCGATACCGATCCGATACGAACGATACCGATCCAATACGGACGATACCAATTCGGTTTGGTATGACCCGATTCGATACCTACCAATACTGACCGATACGACATTGAGGGTCTCTTTTTCGATCAATTCAATAAAAAAAATTGAAAGGAAAGACTAATCATCAAAGATGTAAAAGCATAGTAAAGTTATAAAAGCATATAAAAGAAAGAAAAAATATATTTATCGTATGTAAACCAATCGACAAGGATAACTATTATTCATTCAATTTTAAAACAACTAAAAACAACACTAAAAATACTTAAAATTATGTATAAATGTAAAAATTAAAAAAAAAACTGTCAAAAACTTATGTGAAGACCACATGACCCTCATGAATCCTGTTTAAATAGTTAAGCTTATCGTATCCTGTGTCGATCGCAAATCGCGACACAAAACAGGAAAAAAAATGGACTTAGTTTTAGGAACAAAAACTGTTCCAGGTATACGTGTTTGAGTTCCGTTATTTTTATAACGGCACGCGATGCTAAAATTTACTTGAACAGACTTCTGGATAGCATAACCTAGTTGTAATCCCTTTAAACACTTTCTTTTAATTCAAATTATGCTGTGATTTATTTAATGCTGAAATCTGTCAAAAACTTGATTTCGTAAAACCCAAAATTTCTCGATATGGGGTGCGTCCCACCAAACGAGGAGACTTCGTCGCGTGAGAATTTTACCGGAAGACGTGTATCGTCAACACGGACGTGTAGAATTTTACGAAACTTAATTTGGATGTGCGTGCACATATCGGCCTATTCCGACACCTTGTCATAACTTCATGTGTACTTGTCACTTCGCAACGAAACTTACATCATCGGATTCACAGCGTTACGCTGGTCCTGTGAACCAAGTTTGGTTCGATTCTGAGAACGTTGACGAAATACCGCTTCGCGGGCCTCACAGAATCTAATTTCGGACATTCCGTTAAGTTCGTGTCATCGTTATGGACTTGTAGACTCTAAGTTTGCTAAATTTGGAGAACTTTATCTCCGGCACACTTTTCGGTGCGAAGTGGGCCACTTGTGGACCCCGCTTTGACCCAAAACTGTCAATTCTGTCCCTGTGTCCAAATTGAACTTATGGACAGTCAATCCTAGCTATTTCATGTATTCTGAAAACATTGGTGATGTTTGTTTCACCATCCGGAGGTGTACGTGCATATTCTACTTTTTCCAGGAGCAGTTGACGGAGTTCAGAACACTGGCAAGTGTACCTTGCCAAACTTGCAGTAGATCATGTTATATTATTTGCTTGTGTTCTTTCTATATATATACTTCTGTGATGTACCTGCTCAACCTAGGACCGTGAGACGTTGTTTAGCGTCTGAACAAGATTCGGGTGTCGACGCCGTACGCGGAGTCGAGTAACATCACTTAGAGAGTTGATACCACGATCCTATTTTTACGTGCTTGCTTTACCAAGTACGTCATTCCGTAGGACACTTGACACTATTTCATGTGATAGAATATTTCTTGAGTTATTCATGATGATTCTGTATAGGCTTACAGGATTCGTGATATGAGACTTGCATATATATATATATATATATATATATATATATATATATATATATATATATATATATATATATATATATATATACGACTCGTTGTACTAGCTGGAGATCATGATCTTGCGTGTTATGGACATGAGACGTGAGGTTACATTGGGTGGGGAGAGACACCATACTACATGCTGATTATTTATATATATATATATATATATATATATATATATACTATACTACTGGAGGTTACATATTTTCGTGGTGGCCCATGCAGGTCTGATTAAATCGTTTCGGTTACTTTCCGGTACCGAGCGAGTCTGTAATCAGGATTAGTAGTATTCGTATCTCAATCCACAATTGATTTAAAAATTTCTTATCATTTGATTATCGCCCTTGGACTTCATAATTGTACTCTTTTATTCCCCTCGACATCCTTATTATTGTTTATCATCTCTCCCTATTTCAGAGAGATGATGTTCATGCGCGGTGTTTCCTCCAGAAGCATATCCTTGTCAAGGCGGAAGAAGACATGCTGGATATAGATTTTTGAGAAGACGATTACCCTTAGTAGGATAGGTAGATAGGTTATTCCTATATGCTAGAGCTAGTGTAGATTGTTAGCATAAGAAATGAATATAGTATCAGAGGCCTAGAACTAATAAAACCTTACCCTTGCTTAAGGTAGCAGTAATTTGAAAGTATTAGTAGTTAGAAAGATGGTTGATTCTAATGCACTGTAATACTTTATGAAATACATAGCTAGATGCTAGGGATTAGATGTGGCTCATGATGGTGATACAAAAAATTGTATTATGACCTTAAGAAATTGGAACCTTACGTAGCAGGCCATAGTGGTTAAATCTCTAGTTGTCTTGCGTAGTTGGCATGTTACGTATTCCTAGTCCTACGTATTTTGGGACTGTGACGTTATATCTTCTCTCAGTCCCCCCACATAATGGCTAATAAGACAATTTTTAGGAAGTCCCAAAGCTTTTTTTGAGAGCTTCTGAAATTGAGAGTTATACTATTGAACAGTGGTGTCTTGCTTCAACAACTTCAATTCGACCATATGATATGTGAACTGAGAAGGTCCAAATTCCAGACGAATGGATCTGTAGAATTCCTCCCAAGTCACCACATTCTTTTTAATCCCCATCATCCAATCTATCCAATATGTTGTTGTATTCTTTAACTGTACTGAGCAAAGTTTAACCCTATTACCATAAGGTGTATTATAATAGCTGAAGAAGCGGTTAGTTCTCATTAACCACTCCTCCACATCTCTTGTTCCATCAAACTCAGGTAACTGGACTCTAGGAGTAGGTGTACTTTTGCTCTGGTGGTGCTTTTGAGATCCTGATTGTAATCCATTTAAAGATGGTGCAGAAAGTCGTGGTTGAGGTGGAAATGCTCCTTGCCCATTAAAGACACTTCCCATAGATCTGGGGAATTAATGTGACTTACATGTGTTTGCTCATTTGCAGGATCTACTGGATGATCCATTCCCCAAATATTACTGAGATTAGGCATGATCGGAGAATTAGGTCTCTGAGCAGACGAATAAGGACCATATGCAACTGGTGGATGTTGCAGTGGAGGTGTTTGATTGAAATTTTGGTTCACCTCATCTGAGTTTTTCTTAGATCTGGACAATTCCTCTTAACATTCTTTCAAAATTATCAAACCTTCCTTCAGTCTTGCCAAATCTGCTACTGAGATTTAGAATAGTACCTAACAAAACTCCCATGGTGTCCTCAATTGATAGGATCCGATCCTCGTCTAGTGGAGCCCGCCTGCCTTCGGATGTTATTCCTCCCGATCCTCCCTGGCTCGAACTCCCTTCTCAACTGGTCTCGATTAGAGGATCGAGTGGCTCTGATACCAAATTGGTAATCTCGAGCTCCTGAGCCTGGATTTCCTGTGGATGTGGTATAATTTGTCATATTTTGTGCAGTGATCAGTAATGAATTGAAGTGATGACAGAGAATTTGGGGATGAACTAGGGTTTGATTTATTGAATGATGAAAAATGAACGGGAAGAATACAAATCAAAAGTAAATTGCAAATTCAAGAGTAAAATGCATAAACGAGGATATAAAGGTTCATATGCCCTTCTCTACAATGCTTCCTTATTTATAGGCTGATACTGAGCTGACGTGGCTTTTCTTTGGTTGCTTAGGTACGATTGGTCCACCTGGTAGCTGTGCTGGCAAGTGAAATGACACCCTGGCAAGTGAAACTAACTACCAACTGTATTTTAGCTTCTCTCCCCTGCAGTGTCACGGAATGTAGAGAAAGGTCTGTATCAGGAAGACTAGAGGTTCTTGATCTCGAAGACGCACATTAATTTCTTGTCCCTCCCTGGAGACTTGCTGCGATATCTAGCAGGACTCAGAAGGCTTGACATCTCACGTTGCAGACAACTAGAGGTTCTTGATTCCAAAGCTCTTGTCGGTCTATGAAACTTAGAAATCGACACCTGCCCAATGCTCGTGCCGCCATCAGTTCGTCAAGACGAGGAGGAGGAGGACTCTTTGCCGCTTGCTTACCTCTCAGTCAGAGAATCCTCGCTGCAGATTCTGACCGACGAGCGCTTGAAGCGGCTGGCCAGCCTAAGGGACTTGCTTATCGATCGCTGCCGGCAAGTGTGTGCTTTGTAAGAGCATCCACAGTGGGTACACTCCAAACATATACTCTAAATTATTAAAAAGTATGTAAATTACTACTTTTGGAGTGTATTCGTGATATTGACACACAATGGTACACTCCAAATAAACACTTCAATTGTGGATGCTATAAAATTTGACTAAAATGCCCAATGCAGCCTTCAAGTGCTATAAAATTTGATTAAAGTCAATATAGCATTGAAATCTCTCTCAGTGTCGTTTGTGGATGCTCTAGGGGATAGACGAGACGTTCTCCAGGCTCAGGTCACTGAAGAAAATATGCGTACGTAGTTGTCCTGGCCTCCAGTACTTGCCTGCTGGGCTGGGGAACCTGTCCTCCCTCAAGGAGCTATTCATAACGGATTGCACGCGTCTCCATTCCCTGCCAGAGAAGGGACTTCCTGCGTCTCTGAGTGTGCTGGTCATCAGCAACAGCAGACTGCAACCTGAAGAATTCAGTGGGAGGGGCTCACTGGCCTAATGTTGCTCATATTTTAGTTGTACGTATCTACAATAATGATAGTTAGAGGTCCTACTCTCCATGACTCAGGAAGCTACTACAGAGGTTCTTCAACACATCCTACAGCTAGAGTGGGTGGATACACTCGAGCCTCGTTTACTTCAACCAGAGAAAATAGACTGAAGGAGCATTCATTAGAAGAGGAAGTTTTATTAGTGAGGGCATTGACATGGGTGAGGGTGGACCTGTCAATTTTTTATTGGAGGTAATGGACTCGTTGCTGCACTATGCTGCTTCATAATGACTAACAGCCCTCTTATTTGTGAAGCTGGTGTTGCAATGTTCCTGGCAAGAGAAGCTCACACGCATATACGCACAACCTACTTACAAAAGCATGCACATGCACTTGCAAATGCATGTGCATGTGCATGCCAGTGTAAGAACTTCAAACAAGTACGAGACATATCTTCTCATTAATCACAAGAGTAATATGACAAGTATAAAGGGGTGAGATCCATTTCTCTACTAACATGAACCCCTTTCCAAGACCAACAAGGTCAAGACTCTCCTAGAAAAATAAACTGGAGCAGCAGTCTGTGTGTATGGGGAAATGCACATCCCTGAGGTTGAATTATCAAAACTCCTCCATCTGGTAAAACGAAAAGAGCCAGTTTCAGCAGCAAGAATTAGTGTTTAGTCAAAGAGGGAAAAGATAAATCATATATTAAGAAAATTATTATTTGCTTACATTTACAAACTGTACATGAGACAAGGATTTCATCTTGCCTCGCTGTGAGAACTTCACATCATGTAGTGTTAAAATCAGGACTTGGATTTTGAGGGTACTTCTTCCTTCCATCCCTTGCCGAGCAAATCATAGTTGATTGATGCAAGCTGAGAGAGATTCTGGTCGTCCAGGAAAAAAAAGTTCAAAAGATGAGATCACAGTATCAAATTATTCATTCAAAAAGAAGGCATCTCATATCAACGAAGCTCCCGCGTATCCAAGGTTTGTGGTGGGTCAAGAAGTACATGGTCTTACCCCCATGTAACTAGAGTGGTTGTTCCCGTGATTCTAACCCACATCGTCTAGGATGCAAGCAACCAACCTTACCATCACGGTGAGCAATGCCTCACAGAGGGTCGAGTTACATGTATATCTCAAAGAAAAAGTTGTATACGAAATTTGGGTATAGAATACTTAAGAACCTAGATATGTCATGAAGCAGTTGATTTGACTCCAATCTCCAGAATCAAATAGAAAGCTACTCCAAAAGGCCATCAAGCAAGACCGTTTAAATGGAAGAACAAAGCTCTATAATTATTCAGATTGGATACAAATACATCTGTGCAAGGTTTGGATTTTCAATGGAACCTAAAAGCGTTCAGATACCACATAATATCCTTGTTTTGAATTGTTATAGGTTGGGAGAATATAGCTTGATACATACTCGCTTATAAAGCGGAATGATGCGCACTTCTGTGCCATTTTGGGTGCAGAAAATGGTTGAAGATCGTGCAGTCATTTAGTGGAGAAGACCAAAAGCTACTAGCAAGAGATGGTCTTTGGCCTGAATAGAATTGCACTCATGCATGCATGTATGTGCATGCCCGTCCATATGCAAACATCATCAAGACCGCTTCTACTTACAAAAAGCAATTTTACACGCATGCCAGTCCACATATATGCGTCTTGTACTCGAGGAAAGTATCATGATCATATAAAAGATATAGCTTGAGCCAGCTAGAACTTTGCATAAAGAACCTTTCACATAAGACATCTCGAGATCACTAATGTTTTCTTTTTAATTTTATCAGGATCATATAGCTAAAATAGTGACGCATGACGAAGACCTAGGGGAAGGTATGATTAGTATGAAATTGGAGATTTAGGACAAACTGGGTGCGGAAGCTTTGAAGGAAATGTAAACAATCAACTATTATCAATTTATCACAAATAATTTTAATACAAATACAAAAAAAAAGGAATACCCGATTTTAGAATGACGTCTGGGTGATTCACATCTCGATAATTGGTTGTGTTTTCGAACCCAACTAGGTCACGACGACGGAGGCAGAGAAGAAGAGAGATCCACTTTTTAAGGTTTTGGCATTATACCATACAAACTCAAAAGTCAAAACTAGATTTCTCATTCTTCAATTCTCTAATGAATAATTTATGAACTTACATACTATTTATACTCTCAAGGAATATAAAAAAAAATCTCTAAGGACATATCCCTAAGATAACTTAAAATCCTAACCGATAAAAGAGGTAAAAATGATCCATATCTAAAATAACCAAAATAACTAAAAGATAATATCAAATCCAAATTGGTTCTCCAATCGTTCTTCGCGGCTTCAAAAAATTCACCTCTTGATGAATCATGCAAGCAGAAATTCAAAAATTATGCTCCTGGTGATGTCCTCCAAATTAGCCATAATGGAGCCTCTGTTTCGACAGACTAGTCAACATTGAGGGTCCTGAAAAGATCAAGAACTCCCACGACAGTACTGATAGTTGTGAAGGTGGAAGAAGCAGAATGTCCAATAGGGACCTAACATCAAGCAAAGTCAACAAATGGTGGTTGTCTCAGTGCGTCCAAAATAGCAAAACGGTCGTCCCTATAATTAATTATTATTTCCTGCAAACTATTATAATTATTCGTAACAAACAAATAATAGAAATTGTTTACGGGCCTCACTACCTATAATTAATTATTATTTCCTGCAAACTATTATAATTATTCGTAACAAACAAATAATAGAAATTGTTTACGGGCCTCACTATTGTGACAAGTTCAAAATATTTAGAAGACATAATATATTCATTAATTCATTGGGTTGGTGAAATAATCTATTTAATTATTCTAATGATGATAATAAAAGTCAAAATTGACTTTTGTTTTAAACCTATACCTAATTTCAACCACAGAGCTAATTTGTGTCTCAATATGGAAGGGGTTCATTAGGTTCAACTAATAGACACTATAAAGATATGTTTGACTACGGGTGGAACTCTACTAGTATAGATAAGTCAACTATTATAGGTTCAAGTAATGGACACTCGGGATATGGTTGGCTCTTGAACTCTATTTGTGTATCCGTACTAGTATCTTCCCTAACATCATGATTGTCAAATATAGTTTTTAATCTAGCTTTAAATCTAGTACAAAGTTTATCACGTTCAGAATCTAGAGATCCATAAACATTTTAATGACCTTTTCATGATCCATATTTTAATTTTGATTACTCCCCTTTGGTCTTTACCTACAAATAAAAATATTCTTAACCTTGAGCTCTAATATCAATTTGATGCGGGACAAGAGCAAGACCTAGGAAAAGTGACGCGGGACAAAGACTTAGAAAAATATATGATTAGTATGAAATTGGGGATTTAGGACAAATTAGAAGTGGAAGCTTTAAATTATATGTGACCTATCAACTACTATCAATTTATCACAAATAATTTTAATAGAAATACAAAATTAATAATTCGGAATACCCAATTTTAGAATGACGTATGGATGGTGTCGGATCTCGATAATCGGATTTTGTTTTCGAGATCCAACTAGTGACGACGACGGAGTCAGAGAAGGAGACGAGAGATCCATTTTAGGGTTTTACACGCACCAAACAAACTCAAAATTAGATTTCTCATTCGATAATTCTTTAATGAATAATTTATAAACTTAGTGACTATTTCTAGACTGTCAAAAAGTAAAAAAGAAGATAAAGCCTATCTCTAAAGACTTATCCCTAAGATAACTTAAAATCATAGCGGATAAAAAAGGTAAAAATAAAAGTGATCCCTATCTAAAATAATTAAAAGATTACAACAAATCCAAATTAGTTCTCCATCATTTAATGATGTTTTCTCCTAGGTCTTCGTCTCGTGTTAACGTCGGAGACGGAGAAGGAGATAAGATAAAGAGATCCATTTTAGAATTTTGACATCGCACCATACAAATTCTAAAAATGTATTTCTCATTTTTCAATTCTTTGAGGAATAATTTATGAACTTACATCAAGAAATAAAAAAATATTAAAGCCAATCTACAAAAGCTTATATCCCAAAGATAACTTAAAATCATAGCTAATAAAACAGGTAAAAATGATCCCTATCTAAAATAATCAAAATAACTAAAAGATGACATCAAATTCATATTGGTTCTCCATCAGGAAGATATGATTAGCATGAAATTGGAGATTTAGGACAAATTGGCACGGAAGCTTTAAACAATATGTGAACAATCAACAGTATCAATTTATTACAAATAATTTTAAAAGAAATACAAAAATAATAATTACGAATATCTGATTTTAGAATAACGTGTGGGTGGCGTCGGATCTCGATAATCGGCTTTTGTTCTCGAGACCCAACTAGGTGACAACTACGGAGGCAGAGAAGAAGACAAGAGATATCCACTTTAGGGTTTTGGCATCGCACCATACAAATTCAAAAAAAAAAAAAAAAATCTTCAAATCTTCAAAGAAAGTTTATGAACTTATAGACTATTTATAAACTCTCAAGAAATAAAAATAAGATATAGTCAATCTCTAAAGGTTATCCCTAAGATAACTTAAATC
Source organism: Iris macrosiphon (assembly GCA_036927795.1). Taxonomy (NCBI): domain Eukaryota; kingdom Viridiplantae; phylum Streptophyta; class Magnoliopsida; order Asparagales; family Iridaceae; genus Iris; species Iris macrosiphon. Next base: position 199,985,613 of record JAYESA010000007.1, on the reverse strand, counting down.
ATAGATGATAAAAGAGAGAAAAATGATTCCTATATAAAATATAAGGAAGCGGACCTCCTTGTGGCAATAACTAAAAGATAACATCAAATCCAAGTTGGTTCTCCATCAAATAGCAGTTACAGGAAAGTTGGTTACTCAAAGCACAAAGGTATGGGTATGTTATGTCATTCATTATGAGTTTGAATCACATCTATTTATCAATTTACAGTATTTCTAACACAAACGGATTTTTAATCAACTATCTGAAAAGAAGTTTATACAATGAAATGAGTAGTTAGTAAGAAAATTGAAGAGAATTTAATGCAAGTTGAGCTGATTCTTTACCTTGAATGAGAAGTTACTGAATGAATAATTGACAGATGACTCAGATCCAATCTCTGCAAGACCTTCGCAAGAATCCCCCTGTGTGCCATCATACACCAAACACAAATAAAAGCATTACATACATACATGCACAAATACACTTTGAAAGGAAGTGCAGTACCTGTATCTAACATGTGTTGGTGCACCTTATTTATCCTAATCTTTAAATGCTAGTTGGTTCATCCAAAACGTTTTTAATAGTTCCAAATTATCAGTCATTTTTGTTAATGAACACATAAATAAAATGCTTGATCGATAACCTCCAAGACTTGCAATGATTTTGATGTGTTTATTTATTATAATGGATACATGATTGAATGAAACTAGCAGGAAAATTAGTCCATACCGGTTCCTCATGCTGATTGCTTATGCAACTACTGCCACCACTTATGCTGCTGTTGTCACTGGAATCTTCATATTCACTGGCTTCATTTATGTATTCATCAGATAGATTCCAGGAGTAACGGCTAGTGAAATAGCTGGTATCAAGTGCACTATCAGAAGCAGGAACAAATAGCGCCTGCAAGATGGGCAGAATTTGAGAATTCTGAAATTTGCAAAGAGAGGTCAAAGGGGTAGTCTAACAATCAGTACATAATATCACCTTCTGCCTTGCAAGTGTATCCCAGCTAATATTTTTAAAAAAAACATGTTGTTTTACCTGGAAGACATGCACCTTTTAGAATACTAAAAATATGCATTCCAAAATTTTACAGTAAAATTAGATAAAAGGTTGTTGCCCAATAAACTTGAGTGTATAAGAGCAACTTACTTCTGACGCTCCTCTAGCTCCGAGCCTTTGATGTGGATCTTCTGTCAATAATCTGGAATAGATTTCACAAGAAAGTAAAAAAAATTATTACAAAGGTTGTTTCCACATTCTATAGGTGAAAAACTAAACAGGTTCATGTAATAAAACCTTTCAGAGATGCAAAAGGTAGTGCTTATCAGCACTAGGGAAGTACTGAAACAAAAATACCATAGAGCTTTTAGGATGACAACACTATATCTCAATGAATTGTTTCGTATCAGGAATACCCATTGAGCAGCTTCTACATCAATCATGGAGCAACTTGGCTAGCTATGATCAAGTATTTCTTTAAGTTAAGATAACAATTACAGGACGGTTTCAATCATGAAAATGGCCACCCCGAACTTCATTAAAAATGAAGATCCATCAAACTCGGTGGTAGCAATTTGGTAGCCATTCAAACTGACAGAAGGACCTAATGGAAAGGTAGTGATGACAAATGCCAATTTGCTGGACGGTCTTTATAAATATGATCTTCTATAAAGAACTCCCTTGAAGAATCAAAGGTAATAAATAAGAATCATTTTTCTTCTCTTTTGAAATGAAAATATGAAATCCAGTATGAGTAGTTCCTCATGAATACTACAATCCCATCGTATGGACTGTCCTATCAGCAGTGCCCATAAGGGCAAGTAAGGTCATAGTTGCCTGAGATGAAGACAAATAAGTTGGAAGCATCCTCCAGTGGTTAATAGCAACAAGTAGTGTCATAGTTGCCTGAGATGAAGACAAATAAGCTGGAAGCATCCTCCTGTGGTTAATAGCAGCAGGAGAGTTGTGTTTTGCAAATTTGACAACACTTACAGATAATGTTGGATCCTGATTGGGTCGAAGAGAAAGAATGTCATTTAAACACCTATCAGGCCTGGTCCTTAATACATTTTCCTCCCCTTCCTCATACCAGTACTTAAGCATTCAGGTTACTCAATTTAAGCCCAACTATTTCTTTGATATGTTGATTTAGACACTTAATTTACATCACATTTTATTTTTGCTTGTTGCTTTACTGTGAGACTTATATCATGACTAAACCACATTCATCAAGGCACAAGAACCTCTATACCTAATCAATTAGAAATCAACTTTATATGTTAAATAAAGGCTGGTAAGAAACTAAGAATTGAAATCCTTTAAAATGGCATAGGATAGATTTCTGCATTGTTTGAAAGAGTTGTAAACAGATTAAAAGAACATGGATAAGAGTAACAGGCACCTACTTGTCAATGAGGTCGTAAGCTTCAAAGCTGATCTCTTCAGGTACTCGAGGCCAAGGAATTTTACGATTCAGAATGTTATCAAAAATTATCTACATCAACAAACAGCAAGTATTAGATGAATAATATAGTATCTTAAGATCTTGTAAACACCATTGATTACGAGCTGGTAATGTAGCAGGATAACTTTGATAAAGGCTATGCAGCTAATAGGGTATAAAGATAAGAAAGCTTAAGATTCAGAATTATTATCTAAATCTCTCAATCTGTAGATGATATCCCTGTGTCTCTCTTTTCACTTTACTTATTCTAGTTGACACTTAGCCTCTATTTATCCATCACAATTCAACTAAGATCGACATACACAATAAGCAGACATCATCAATCATAAACTGAACTAGTACAATGAGCCATATTTCATGGACAATTAGTCATGGGATCAGATAATAATTTACTCCGGAGAAAAGTCAGGCCAGGTAGACTAGTATTCTGTATGTGCTCTAAAAAATTTACTTGAAACTAATGTTAACGGCATATGCACATTAACACTTGGGGAGTGGATCTAGTCCAGATTAAAACATATTATGTATATAGTGAATATTGTGAATTTGAAGTACATATTCCTGTTAAGGCAGCTATTTTCCATTTTCATATCAAGAAATGTTTACTTGCTATTATCTCATTAGAATCATCACAATCGAAGCCTTCTCCCACCAGAATGGGGTTAGCTATGGAGCATAACAAATCTCAATGAAAGATTTGACAATGTTTTTATGACAGCTGTCAACCTGACATCAACTTTCTATGATGGTGTCAAACTCCTAGCCAAGATAACTATGAGTATCAGAGGGTCATGCCATAGAACCTAAGCAACCAATTGGCATGTAGGTAGACCTATCTTTTGAATATGCAGTTTAAGCTCATGCAACCAAGTAGCACCCTCCAAGTTTTCATAGATTACAAATATTCTAGACGAATAGGTAAGATAATACAATTTGGTAGGAAATTGCATCCATCTCTATGACACATTAAGCCAAAAAGTTAAGGAAATACAATCCCGATTGAAGGGTGGAATTTATGTGGATGCCTGAAGAATGACAATGCCTAGAATAACTAATAAAATCCAATGTTATAAATTGCGCTAGGCAGATTCGATGCGCCAAAGGGCCTCCTACCGCCTAGACGGACGCACAGAATTTTTTTTTTTTTTAATTTTCAGTTTTAAATTTTTTTAAAAAATTAAATTTTTGTTTGAATTTTTTTGAATTTTGGATTTTTTTTCTGAATTTTTTGAATTTTTATTGCATTTCTTTTGAAATTTTTGAATTTTTTTTAAATCTGGAATTTTTTAATATTTTTTGCAATTTCAAATCTACAATTTCAAATTTTAAAATTTTAAAATTTTGAAAATTTGAATTTTTTAATTTTCCGCCTTGACCGAATTGACCGAACAGGTCCGTCTAGGTCCGAACAGGCGCCTAGGAGGGCCGAATTAGAGATTTTCGGTGCGGCGGACGGCCGCCTAGCCCGATTTTTAGAACACTGATAAAATCTAAAGATACCACATGACTAAGAAGAGAACCTGTGGATGCTCTGCATTGCAGGGTGGAATTCCTACAATGAGCTCAAAGAGAACTACACCAACGGACCACCAATCTGCACTTGCACCTGCAAAAGATACCGTAAATATTATCTCAAGAAGTACCAAAGATGGAGAACCACATAGAATTTTTTGTTCTCTCTTAGTTATTTTGGTTATTTAGGAATCTTTTAGATGGAGATCATTTTATCTCTTTTTATCTATTAAGAAGTTAATTTGGCTCTGATAAGTTTATCTTGATTTGCATTCATCCATGAATATAGCTCTATAAGGTCATGTATTCATGTTATTTGCACAGAAGAATGAATTGAGAAATCTAATTTTGAGTTTGTATGGTGCGAGACAAAACCTTAGAGTGGAACTATCTTTTTTTCTTCCCAGCCTCCAACGTCAACACTGAGCCACAACATTCCATAATTGGGTATATCCATTAATTACAACTTCACTGTCATCTTTTTCATTTCTACTATAATTTTTGTGATAAATTGATAATAGTTGATTGTTCACAAATCTCTTTAAAGCTTCCACACCCAACTTTTCCAAAATCCCCAAATTCATATTATGACATAGGTACTCTATGTTTCCTTTGGGTCTTCGTCCCGCGTCAGCCAATAGTAAGTAGATCAAAAATGAAAGACATAGTAGCCACCAGAAAACATTGCATTGTTTGTACCAACCATGGCCTGTTCCTAGGAGAATCTCTGGTGCCAAATAATCAGGTGTACCAACAGCAGAGCGTTTCTTCCTTCGTTCTTGTTGATTCAGGTTCTCACTTGCAGATACCTGGGGTTCGTCTTCTCCAAGTAGCGAAGTCCCACTAACAGCTGGACCAGATAAATCGTCCGTGCTGTTGATAAGACCGACCTTTGAAAGTCCAAAATCTGTCAGCTGATAAGGAAAAATGACAGGTTTCATGAGGATTAGCATCAAGAATACTAAAAATGGTAAAGTGGCATATGTACAACAAAAACTGAGAAACAAACTGAAGAGTTGAATTTATAAAGAAGTGTATGTGTGCGATAAGTACATATGACTACACGCAGCAAAGGACAAGAATCAAGCCAGAATTCACAGAAGAATATATTTGCTGCAGAGGTTTGAAATGTCAGAGATGTAACTCCTTAAAGTTTCAACTTTCAAGAGAGAATCCTAGCATGAAATCCCCATGCATCAAAAATGTCATGAAAGAGGGAATAGAAAAAAGTACTTATAACTTTTTCCTACTTTACATGCAATAACTTACTTTCTTATTCTTTTGTGTTTCCCTACACAAATAAAATGCAATAGAAGGTAAGATTTCTAAGCTTTAGCTGCCCCCAAATTTCTGTTTGCTTAAACTCTATCCCTTCCTGTTCCATTTTCTTTTCTTTTTTCTAGATGCTGTCTAGCATTGTTCCTTTTCCTGGCCAAGGAAGAAACATGAATAGGAATTCATATTTACATCTATTCGTAGACTAACAGAGGGAAGAAGGGAAATGGTGAATTGAACAATACATGTTCTAATTTCAAATATGCATGCAGCTGATGATTCTAATTGACATTATTTGCTCCAATTTCTCTTAAGGCAACTTTACATGAGTAGAAGAGTCTCTCTCTTTTAGTTTCATCTTATTATTCTCTAGTTTTGTGTTCGCATATTTGATGGCCACCAAGAAGAGCTATGCACCTCTTGTATAAATAACCCCTTATTCCACTAATAGAATCAATCCAATGAGTTAAGTAATTCTCAATCCTAACATGGTATCAGCAGACTATTCTACACCATCCAAGCTCATACTAAGAAAAATACGAAAGATGAACACAAATAGAAAATCGGTTCCCAGTATAACAGCTTCATTGCATGTATATTGAATTTGCTGGTAATTGATATTTTAGACAATAGGTTAAATACATCCACCCAGGGCAGAATACAGCAATTATACCTTGATATGACCATCATGTGCAATAAGCAAATTGTCTGGCTTCAAATCTCGATGCACGACACGTAAGGAATGTAGGTATTCTAAAGCAAGAACCTGTATAAACTTCAAATCAAGGTTCAAGAACTCGGTATCGGTATCGGTATCGGACAGTTTGTATGAGTATCGGTATCGGCAGTATCGGCAGTATCGGCGGTATCGGATCGGAGTATCGGATATGTTGGTATCGGATGTATCGGCAATTTAAATAATTATTAATTAATTAGTAAAAAAAATAGAAAAATATAATTTACATATTTATGCATTATTTAAGTGTTTTTCATGTTTTTTTTAACTAGAATTGAATAAAACAATAGTCATCCTTGTTGAATGGTTTACCTGCGATATATACGTTTTCTTCCTTTACATATTTTTAGTTACAATCTTACTATGTCATTATATTCGTACTAATTGAATCTTGTATTGTTCTGTAGGTTTCAATTTTGACGAATAAAGGCGCATAGAGGGAGGCACAAGAGATTAGAAGCAAATAAGCAATGCAAATGGCAGGATGAGATAATGAGACAAGTGACAAGACCCATAATTATATTTGTCGAGGAATCGAGAATTTTTTTAAAATTTTTGTAAATAAATAAATATTTAATTGTATTCAGAAATTTAGTATAAGTGGGTAGTTATAAATTGTTACAATGTTATCTATGACACCAATTATTTTGTTTCATAATATATCGAAATAAAATTAGCAACAAGATTTACATGTTTAAATATAAAAGTACGACAAAAAATCACTTGGCCAAAAAAATTCATCGGGACTCTGGCCTATCCCTTCATTTAAATTTCATGAATAATAGTCTTTTTACAATAACTACGAACTACAATTTCTATACACAAAAAAAAGTTGTGTATGAACTATCAAATACAATTTGTATACAAAAACTTGTGCATGAACAAATACAAATACAAAAATTTGTATACAAATACAAAAACTATAATTTGTATACAAATACAAAAATTACAAATATATCACTAAAATTGATCATAATTATCATGATCGTCCTGATATGGTTCTTGGTTATGAGGGTAGTAGTGACTGATATCTGTATTATGAAAAAAATTTGTCATGAGGCCATCAAATGTTGAATGTTGTTCCGCCTCTGGAGTGTTGTATGGATAATAACTTGTGTATGAACTATCATATGTATTGTTGTAATTGTCTGAAGGAGTAGGTACATCATGATGGCTAGATCCTCCAGCATATGTATCATCCATGCGGTGCTCTCTAGGTTGATAATCACTTGGCCAGTCTTCAGAGTATTCATGAGACTGATCTCCAGGACTTTCATATTCATTAGTATTGTCAGCACCAGCAGCGAGTGTAGCTCCATTGCCTCCACTATCAGTAGTGTCGTCATTATCGCTGTCGACCTGTCGAGATTGTACAGCTGGTGTTTTCTTTCTTTTTCCAGGCCTTCCAGCATTTTCGGCAATATCTTGTGGATCGACATCCAAGTTATCATCTAACCACTCATTTTCTCTGCCATCTAAGAGTGGTGTTTCCCTTTCTCTAGTCCAAGCTATGAGTGGATCTTCTTCATGAAATATCTCATCCAAATCAATAATATTTTCTTCATCTTGTGATCTTTGCATATTTCGAACCCTCAATCTCATATTATAATGGACAAAAACTAATTTTTCTAGTTTTGTCATTAAAAGTCTATTGCGGGGACGAGTATGGATGAGAGAAAATGTTGTCCAATTCCTTTCACAGTTAGAAGAAGACACTGTTTGACTCAGGATGCGCACAGCTAATCGAGTCAAATTTGGGGCTTCCTCCCTAGCATGTATGGACCACCACTCAGCTACAAAATAATAAAATATATTAGCTTTGTAAGTATATAAATTTAATTAATAAATATTTTAAAGTATGAACTATTACTACCAGGAAGACATCTATTTACAGCACTTTGGAATTGATTTGAATTAAATACACCACTCCTCAATCTGAACTTTTCTGCCTGCAAAGTGATATTACAACAGTTATGGGTCTTATGACATTAAAATTCAATATTGTAAAGTTATAAAAAAATCCAATATCAAATAATATTTACCTCTTTGTTTATATTAAGGCGTGTTGTATTGTCATTTACCATTCTATTAACGACGCGGTGGAAACCATTAAGTACCTCGTCGTCATTTATAACATCATTAGAATATTGGTATTTTGGATTCAAGAAATAACCTGCAATATTGAATAAATAACTAGTTTTAAAATCACTACAAACATTATAAAATAACATTTGAAGGGTATTAAATTTATAGAGTAGTTACCAGCTGCATGTATATCTCGATGTAGTTGAGAATTCCATCTGGTATCAATCATTTTCCACCACTTCCTATATCCTTGACCAACATTCTTTTTGATCATTTCTTTAGCCCTGTCCATAGCCTCGTAAAGATGACCCATCTCAGCTTTATCATCGCTATCCACCATCCTCAAAACTTTTACTAGAGGTCGAAATATAGCAGTGACCCCTGCAATATCCCTCCAGTAAGTTTGACTCTCGATTAAACTGACAACCACATCTGCCTTGTCTCTATCTTTACGATTGAGTCTCATGTAGTTATCTGTCCAACCCCGTGTATTTATCATCCTTTTTAAATCAGCCTGATGTTTAAGGATGGAATCAAAAGCAATAAAATTGGTAGCAAACCGAGTGATGGCTGGTCTAACCAATTCTCCATTCTGAGTCTCAGTCCTCATGATGCTAAGAGCCCAACCATGATTATATATGAAACACGTCATATCTTGAGACTTCCGTATTAGTGGCTTAATATGTGGATCATTGGCTATATCCTTCAGCATGAGATCTATGCAATGTGCTGCACATGGCGTCCAATATAAATTTCTTCTCACCTGCATATAAACATATATATATATAATTAGAAAGAAGCTATATTTACAATAATAAATAACATATATACAAACATATTTATAATAAAAAAAATTCAGTATAAGTGCATTCTCACCTCCATTAACCTCATTCCCGCCTTCTTGTAGTTGGAGCCATTGTCAGTAATTATTTGGACGACCCTGTGTTCTCCAATCTGTTCCACAACTTCATTCATCAGTCCAAATATGTATTTACTATCTTTGTATTTGTTAGAGGCATCTACAGATTTAAGAAATATCGTTCCTTGTGGAGAATATACAAGAAAGTTAATGATGCATTTTCTGTTCTGTGTACTCCATCCATCGCACATAATGGTACATCCACACTCATCCCAAGACCTATGAAATGATTTTAGGTACTCATCCATGTCACTTATTTCCATATCCAAATAAGTATTTGAAATCTCAAAAGGAGTTGGACCCTTTACTCCACCCCCGGAAGCTGCTATGGCATCTATCATTGGTTGATAGTGTGGACTTTTAGCAGCATTGAATGATATATTATTGTATATAAAGAATTTTGATATAAATCTTCCTATATGATTTTTGGCATTCTTGATCCCCTTAATTGCACCCTTTATTTTGGGTTGCATTGCCCCTTGTTTTCTGAGGACATAAGGGTCCATACTCCTTACTTCTTTCTCTGGAATATTTCTCACCTCCTCCCCACGATATGCGACTGACTTTGATCGGCCACCTAACGTCGGACCCCTGCTTGACCCTGTTTCTCTGTCCCCGACACTCCACCGTCTACCCCATTCCTCAGCTGCATGTTCTCTCCTACTTTGTCTCATGTCCCTTCTAAGATCCGTGAAGTCTTCAACTTCTTCTTCTGAGGAGGAATCTACTCGAGCCATCCTTGTCAACTCCTCCTCTACCCTTTGCTTTCTTTGATTCGCCACTATTTTATCCTTTTTTTTACCCTCAACAAGCAACAACATTTCTTTTTTTATAGCAATTGGTACCTCAGGACACGATGCTACATTTCCTGTAATACCCGCTAAGTGTTGTTTCAGCCGAGTAACACCTCCGTCCATAATTTTGCTACAATAATTGCATTCCACCCTCCTCTTATTACTAGGATTGACACATTTTCCATGTTTCCAACCAGCATCCATTTCCTCCGGCGTACGACTTTTTGGTGCCATTAAGTAATCCTGAAATGATATAACGTTACATACAATAATAAAAAAAATGTTACATGCAGTAATAAAAACGTATAAAATTGTTAGATGCAATAATAAAAAATACAAAGAATGATAACTAATGTGTATTCTCCAGTTGATGCCTCTGACAAATAATGTGTAATCTCCAGTAATAATTACTGACCAAAAATACAAAGAAATATCGTTACGTACAATAATATAGTTATATAAACTATAATGTTACATACAATAATATAGTTATAAAAACTAAAATGTTACATACAATAATTAAAAATTTGTTACATGCATTCATAAATATTGTTAGATAGTCATATATACGATATATAAATTGAAATAATATAAAACATTACATAGATAACAATAACAGGTAGTATATAACTATATATATAATTTTGTTAGATGCATAAATAAAAAAAAGACGTACAATATATAGTATATAGTATATAGTATATGATGCATAGACGTACATATATTAGTGTATATGTAATATAAAAAAAAGTCATAATATATATATATTAGTGTATATGTAATATAAAAATAAGTCAGAATTTATATATATTAGTGTATATGTAATATAAAAAAAATCACAATATATATATATTAGTGTATATGTACAATAGAATATATATATATATATATATATATATATATATATATATATATTAGTGTATATGTAATATAAAAAAAAGTCACAATATATATATATTAGTGTATATGTACAATAGAATATATATATATATATATATATATATATATATATATATTAGTGTATATGTAATATAAAAAAAAGTCACAATATATATATTAGTGTATATGTAATATAAAAAAAAGTCACAATATATATATTAGTGTATATGTACAATAGAATATATATATATATATATAGAGAGAGAGAGAAATATATATATATATATATATATATATTAGTTTTATAAATAAAAAAAGTCAGAATATATATATATGTATATATATATATATATATAAGTTTTCTCCTAAAATACTATATGGATGCTGACTTAAACAACCAAATTACATTGGCTTTCTGGCTAGTGGGAATCCTGTTGGTTACACTGGTCACGGGTTCGAATCCAGCGTTTAGGGGGTTTTGTTTTTTTTCACAGCCGTTGGATCTGAGCGGTGGATCGCTGACGTGGCGAAATGAACGGTGGAGATTAATCTAATGTGTGTTTGTAGGTTGCTGACGTGGCGAAGATCTGAGCGGTGGATCGCTGACGTGGCTAAATGGACGGTCGAGATTCTTTTGATCTGTGTTTTTGGGATGCTGACGTGGCAGAGATCCGAACGCTGGATCGCTGACGTGTCAGTTTGGACGGTGGAGATGGGCTGATCTGTGTTTTTAGGATGCTGACGTGGCATGGATCCGAACGCTGGATCACTGACGTGGCGAAATGGACGGTTGTGATTCGTTTCTAAATAATAATGGATGCTGACGTGGCTTTTTTTTTTTTTTTTTTTTTAAAGTTGGACAAAACTCGGGCGGAGAGAGAATTTCATTCGGCCGAATGTTATTTCTCGCCTCTCTCTCCGCCTCCGCCTCCGCTCGCCTCTCTCTCCGCCTCCACTCGCCTCCACTCGCCGGGGAAGGCCTCCACTCGCCGGGGAACGTCTCCACTCGCCTCCACCGCTCGAGCCAAGGACGGAGGAGATGTTCTCGAGCCGCGGTGGAGGCGGAGCAAGACTTCTCGAGCCGCGGTGGAGGCGACGGAGGAGGCCAAGGACGAGCTCGACTGGAGAGGAATTTGTTACCTGGAAAAGGTTAGACTATCTGGACTTCTTCTCTGTTTGTAAAAATTAGGGTTTGTTCTTTGTTGTTTGTTGTGTGTTAATTTAGGAAAATGATCGAGTATTTATAGAACTTTTTTATTGCACTGATATTTTTCTTCAATTATTTGATTTGACGTCGTCTGCAAAGCAATATTTTCTTTATTGGATGCTGATTTTAGGATTAGATTTGCTTTTGTTTTTGGTCGGAAATCATTGGATATGGTTTTGTTTTTGGTCGGGATTCCAATCTCCAGAATCAGTTAGGTTTGTATCGGGTCGTGTCGGTCTGTATCGGCTCGTATCTGACCGATACAACCCGATACAGTACATTTCCACCAAAGTATCGGCCGATACCGATATTTTTCATGAGTATCGTATCGGGTATGCTCAGATCCGATCCGATACGGCCGATACGTATCGGTATCGGCCGATACTTTGAACCTTGCTTCAAATATACACAGATGTACTAAACAAAAGAAAATTATTCTTTCATTGAGCAGCAGTTAACTTACGACTTCTGCTATATAGACACGAGCAACCTCTTCATCCAAGCAATCTAAATTCCTCAGTAAAGAATACAAGTCTCCTCCATTCAAGTATTCCATCACTAGGTACAAGTTTTCTCGAGATGTGAAAGAATAAAAGAACCGTACCTTATAAAATCATATACAAGGTAAATGGAAGTAAGTGTTTTGTTTTTAAGAGAGAAAAAATGAACCTTTGATCATAAAAACTAGCTCACCACAAAAGGATTCCGAACTGAAATTAAGATATCCCTTTCAGCCAATATACTCTCAACGGCATTTTTGCGGATCATGTCAGCCTTTCTAAGAACCTGCAGATATGTGTTGTGTCACAAGTATTAACACTCTAACAACTTGTTGGACATGCTGTATCACATATAGGAAGTATAATGAGAAGGTAAAGTGTCAATTACTATAAACAGTATACATCAAGAAAGCATCAGCTATAGAGCACAATAAGTTCATAAAATTGTGTTGCAGAACTGAGAAAAAAAATTGCAGTTAGTTGTCAGCTTCATGTCAAGCCACAGAGTTCCCACCATATTGCAGATAACTGGTGGGATTGGGTTGCAAGTGGAGACAGGGAGCCTAAGGAAAGGAGATAATGGAAAGGGAGGGGAGATAGAAAGAGAAAGAGGTATAAGAAAGCAGAAGGGAAAGATAATGAGACTATAAATAAGGATCTCTCTTATATGCCTTAGAGATGATGTCGCAAATTAGAACTGTTCACGTAAACTGAAATGGAACCAGTTGACACACATGAGGCATGATATATACCTTGATAGCAAAGAGGTCTCCTGTTGTTCTTTTCTTTGCTAAAAACACGCGTCCAAATGCACCACGACTTATAGGCTTTATGATCTCAAAGTCATCTATAGACGTCCGATCCTTACTTACAGGGTGGACAGGACTTGTTCTCAAACTAAGTACAACATCTTCTTCTTCATCCATAACAGTAGTTGTTGCATCAACCTTATCAATATCAACTGCATGGCAAAGTTGCACGGACTTCTCCCTATAATAATGACAAATTTAAGTAGTATATATGGCATAAATCAGACCTTATATGTCCCTGAAATACTCTTATAATAACTAATAGCATATAATAGAAAAGTAAAGTATGAAACAATGAATTCGAAAATTATGGGTGAAAAGCATAAGAGGGAAAAAGGAAGGGCTGCAAGCTGGACGAATACTCACTGATGAAGCTTCTCTATCGCGTTCCAAATGTCTGCACGGTTAGCGACTCAAGCTTCCGATTATCGACAACCGCTTGTAGATCTTCCAAACAAGAAACCAAATACGACAAAGAACGTTCATCATCAATGACTGCATTTGCTATGCAGCGAGCGATATCAGCAAGTTCAACAATCTGCATCATTAAGTGCATCACAAATGAAGTGCTGATAAGAACTTATTTTCCCAATAAGAAGTGATTATTCAGCATTTTGTGCAAGCTAACAGCACATAGAACTAGTTGGCCAACTGCATGGATAGCAAATTTCTGTGAATGGCATTAATGTGCTTGATTCTCAAGGAAATCATTCAGCTTTTGAAATTTATCTTATATAACAAAATAACCCATATATTCTGGATTTCGCTCTTCGAGAAGGGAACGAACATAAAATAGAACTCGGAATTTAAAAGTTGTTAGCCCAATGTTTATGTTGAGTTTTTGAATATGGCTAATCGATTAAGTTTAGCATTATGGTAATCGATCAATCACTATAGTATCTTCTACTTAAACTCAGCATTGTCCAGATATGTAATATTTGCTTCTGTATATTTCCTTGTTCGTCTAACATGTACTTGCAGAAAGCAATAAGCAAGATCAGCAATGGACATATGCTATATGACGATGAGACAAAGACGACGTTATACCAGAAGATTTCGTCCAACCGCCTACGACTTATCTGGAGCCTCGCACCCGGGGGTTCCGCTGTCTGGTCAGTGGACGGGGGTCGAGGGGGCAGCGCCCCTCGTGGGGGTTTGGGGGTGAAGCCCCTGAAAGGTATTCAGATTCCCAGATCTGGTTATCTTTGGACAATTGTCGTCAAGGGAAAAAGCGTCTTCAAGTCAGCAGATGTTTCAGAAGTTTGGCGTCATCAGTTCTCTTGGTTTTCATATGTAATATTATATTTTATTTGAGTCTAGGACTTATGTAAGTCGAGTCGCACTGGCAACTAGAAAGCAACTCAGTCCACTCAAATAGCCTAAAACCCATCCACCCAGAAATCATGCCAAATATATCTTGAACATATCTACCAAACTAGTCCACATACAAACTTGGATCTACCTAAAATAGGTAAACCGAACTCAGACCGAATTCGCCCCGAATTCGCACCGAACTCGGTCACCCTTTTTAGTATAATATATCCAGTTGCACAATCCCTGATTTCTTGGCCCAACGTTCGAATTTTGAATTAATACCTGACCGAACTCTGGCCGAATTCGGTTTGCCAATACCCTGTAAATAGGATTGGATTTCCACATTCCTACTCACTCAACCATTCTCAATCTTTCTATCCTATAGAACTTTCTTATATCCAAGATCAACTCCCAGCCTTCTAGTGCCAAGTGCGGTCTCGGTCTAGAAGTCTACAGAGTTATAAATAGCTTGGTTCATCAAGCCCCAGTTCTGTGTGAAGTTGCGAGCCTTCGGATCAAAACTCGTGGTGTGTGAAGTTGAGAGCCTTCAGATCAAAACTCGTGGTTGTAAGAAGTCGGCAAGCCTTCGGATCAAAGCTTGTGATTCACTATTGGTGATTATAGTGGATAAAACTCCGAGCCTGAGTTCTCGGGACTGGACTAGTCCTCTCAGAGAAAAACCAGTATACATCGCGTGTTTGCGTTTACTCTCTCTCTCTTACTTTATTATATTGCATATACACTGCTAGTTAATAACTACCGTCACTCTGCTTAATTTTTTATTGGGTAGATTATTCAGCTGCACTCTATTCATCCCCCCCCCCCCCCCCCCCCCTCTAGAGTTGCCTTACGGTCCTTCAAAAGTTTGGTCCTAGTTTCAACAACAACAACAACAACAACAATAATAATAATAATAATAAAGTATCAAATCAGGAGGTTGCAGTAGTACTTTCTTTGGCATCAACTAATATGTCCAAGTGAAATATATCAGAGCCAATATATAAACTGCCTTAAGCATAAATTAAAGATTGAAATTAAAGATTTTGTAAGAGATGCATCTGAATCGTCTAAAGCATAAAAAATTTATATCGAAGTTATGGAACTTATCAAACAGTGGAAGTAGTGACTTTCTAATAAATATGCTCACAAATTATTTGGATATGAAAGCAAAAAATCAATGCACATGCTTACTAAATAGTAAATTCCTACTAAACAATGAATACCCAAGATAGAATGTTGGTGTAGAAGTTTTGAATAATTAAGAATAATTTCCTTATGACTGACTGTGAAAAATTACAGAAGCCAAGGAGAGGAAACAAAAGGAATGTGATTTCAGCATTCCAGTCATTAGGAAATATTTAATAGCTTTCTACAATTATTTTCATGCCGTATTTTCTTCTTCACACGAGTAAAGTGGCACTCCAGCAGCCTCCTCCATAGACCTAAAAATTAAATGGCTTTGCTCCAGACCCAAGAGAAACTCAGTCTTGAATGTGGCTTCTAAAAGGATAACATTAAGCAAACTAGAACCATCAGTTACAAAAACCATGTTTGTTGCAGACAAAGTTACAAAGATACCTAGATGAATGTTATATGAATCCTCCCAAGGAATAATTTTCAGCACCTGTACATGAAATGTTACTAAGCCATTTTTTAAGGAAATGTTAGGAAAGAAGAAACGCCATAGGAATTTTCAAATTGGTACATGTATAAAAGATGCATTAGGATATAGTTTAAAACACTATATTCTTCAGAAAATCTTAAACATTTCCCCTAGAGCTTAATATACTACTGAAACGTGTCGAGAACAATATAAGCAGCAGCACCGTCCAAGACTTTTTCTCATCAAAATTGGTTTGGCCTTGGAGTGTGCCTCAAAGATGATACAGCTCCACAGGCGAACTGAATTTACTTTATTAAGATGTTGACCTGAAATTTAACCTATTATAAATTTATAAGGTATTCCCTATTCCTTGTCAGAATGGCAAATGCAAGACCTTTCGATAGAACTAGAGTGCATGTTGACCGTAGCAGGTTGGATGGCATACTTTATCGGTCACACATTTTAAACTCGTGTAACCAGGGAGAAATCCTCAAAATTCCCATGTTGGATGACAATATTTTATTCTAGGTAATTGCAATCATCTCCAAGGCACTATAAAAGACAAACAGCTAAAGAAAAATGCATTCCATTCAAGAAACTTTAAGCACTAGTAGTAGAAACTTCAAAAGAAAATGTGTTCAAAACTCTTATAACTACCTGTGGCAGATCGGCAGTTTCAGCAAGTGCACCGTTGTCAGCCAATAGCATGTCAATATGATTGGTTCTTGGTGTCACTAGAGGAGAACGGGGAGTCATGCTATCCGCAGATGAGGTGGCCATACCTTGATCAGATTTGGGACCAAATCGAGTCTTACATGTAATGGTTGGAAGGCTCTTTAGGTCAGAAAAGTAAATAGGGTTGTCAGTCTCCTGTAAAGAGTCGAGTATATCAGCTGAACCTCTCCTGGACCAATCACTAAGCTTTGGAGAAGGAACATCAGATTCTTCTGTTACACTTGAATGGGATACTTTTGCACCATCAGGGCTGCAAACTGCATTAGGTAGGTCCTTACTTGAACAGAACTCAATTATCTTCTCTAGTGTCTCGGCTATTCTGATGAGACGTTCATCAACACTTAAACCCTTCTGATCACATCTATCTGCAACTGCACAGACCCTTGAATGATCCTCCACATATAATGTGGGTACGTATTCCTCACAAATGCGGCACATTATTGAGCCTTCTTCAGAAGTGTTCTGTTGATCAATCCAGTTTCCCCAAGAAATAAGTTGATGCTTGGACGTATCAGATAAACGCATATCAGAGTCCACGCAATATGCTAAATCAGGTTGATTAATTACTACCTGATCTGTATCAGAGTTTTCTCTCCTACTGAAAATCTCTGAGGAAATATCTTTAATGTTAGATGGTTCCTCTTTCATGGGACTACCGTTTTTCTGGCTTTTCACAGCAGAAGGAAATGGCTTCCAAGATGCTATTTGCTCCCTGCTTGAAGGTGAGCTTGCAATATCTGTATCAAGCTCTGAGAAGAAATTGACAGGTTTTATCTCTTGGCTTCTTTTCCATCTAAAATTATGCTGCTCCTGACTATAATACTTCCCAGAAGTAGTCGCTTCAATGGAGTCCCTACCAATAATGTCATTTTTTTTACCTCTTTCTGGCCCCATTGGAATCTGTTGATTAGCAGATCGTAGTTCTCGGAGATCCAAAAGTTCATCCTCAGCAAACACACTTTCCTTGTGGAACTGAAGTAATCGAGTACATCTAGTGAGGATAAAAAGCATGCGCGTATGAAGCTTCTTCAACACTCCCATGGTTAGCTCCTGACGCCGGTCGTCCAAATCCTGATCTATACCTTCACATTGGAGCCAAAACTCCCCAGCTGTCATAACATCACAGCTCCGAGCAAGTAGTAACAGATCTTCCAGTGTTTCCTCCCACTCAGGATGAGTGTCTGCATGCTTTTCCATTATACCAACCAAATCCCCAGCAAATATAGCAAGGTCAGAGTTAACCTCTTCCTTTGCTTTCTCAAATTTGGCCTGAATGTCTTTCAAGATATCCTAATAGAGCAAAAGGTAAGAGACAAATGTAAAAAAAATTCCTAAAGCATCAAAGTAGCAAAAGTAGCCAGTACCCCACAATATAATTCCTCAATAGGAAAAACAGAAATTGCATCTTATAACAATAAGCGAGAAACATGTTCGAGAAACATGTTCAATAAAATGACATGAGGCTACCTTTGAGTTATATATGCCACGGGGCTTGCAGAAAGGAAATGGACGTACTCCTTTGGAGTTCAACTCATGAGAAAAACTTTTTATGTCTGCAGGGGACTTCTTTCTAGGCGCACTTGTAGCCTGCATGATGGCTTTAAAACGAGGAGATTCCGATTCTTTTGGAGCATCACATGCATTGTACGGAGTCTGTACTAGAAACAGGTTATCATATTATTCACTCCAAACCAATCGAAAGTAACAAAAAAAATTTCAACAATATATATATATATATATATATATATATATATATATATATATATAAAGCTGTATCACCTCTGCCGTGGAAATAGATTTAGAAGAACCGTTTGCACCTTCCGAATTGTTCCATGAGTTCCCTAAGAAGTCATGAGGTGAATAATTAGTATATACTGTATATCAGTGATCAAAATGACCAAATTAATAACCATCACCATGCACAGTATCGACCAAGAAAATTAAGATAAGCTTCGCTATATAAAGAAAAAAAGAACCAGATGTATGCAGAAGGGAAGAATATATGAATTTCTGCATTCAAATACTAAACATGGACGACAGTGGTACTGCTTCTTCCGGATTGTGCAGCAGCAAATTACTAACTAATATCAAGGTTGCAATCAAGACTGCAAGGTCATGATAATGCATAAAAGGTGGATAAAAAACTTCCACAGTTTAAATAGTGATAAATCAAAGTAAGAATAGCGAACAATACAAAAGGGGGCCTCAATAAAGTGGAATAAGAAAAGCAGGCCCACATAACAGACTCCAAAAGGTTGGGAGAGCTATACTGTCTTTGCAGAAATACAGGCAGCCAATGATGATGCATTTGAGGATTAAATGTAAACTAAAATGATTATAAAGTACATTTGTTAGTTACATGAAATTTAGAAGTTAGATTAAACTATTGAATTCTTCCATTTTTTAACATTAAAAAAAGACAATGAAAAAAGAAATACTAGTATTGGTCCAAACAAAAAGATAGTGTTCATCCTAGCTACATGTAGTACCGTGTAAATATAATTATTTATGAGTGCTCTTGCGTAAGAAAGTTTAGCTAAATGAACTAGGATGTTTTTAATGCCTACTACTGCATCAAAACTCTAGAGTTGTAATAAAGGTTGAGAATTATATATTTATATTATAAGACATCCCGGTGGGTCGAAGGGTCATTTTGGACAAAGAGCTGGATTCACGCAACGGCCATAAAACTGTGTCAAATCTTGTATGAAGCTTCTTATGCTTCATAGTCGACCCCATTCTGATGGTAGTAGGCCTGGATGATGATGATGAGCTGGATTCACGCACCAGTATAATTGATGCGTATAATTTTTTTGAGAAACTGCTTAAAATGTGATGGATGATTCAAACCTGGTTGCTATAATATGATGTTAAAATCTCTTCCACATTCCCAAAAACTTGAGGGCTATATATTTATATCCTAACAAATGTAGCGTTGGCAACTTAACTTTCTTTTTTCTTTTACACTTTTTAACATTGAATTCGAAATTAGACAAATGGTTTGTCAAGACTGGCATCTTGAATCAATAATAGAAATTCTGTTTTTTATTGAAACTAAGAAGACTTCCATCTAAAGATTTTGAGTTTTTTAAGATATTTTATTAGAAGTCAAAAAGGGGATATTATCTTATTTCATATAATATATTAAGTAGATGGACGTTGACGTATATGATGTTAAATAAGTTGTATAATATGATGAACTCATTACCCTTAAATAGCAGTCATATCCAGTCTGCGTCCCAGCCCTAATTGGACCATATTTGGACAGACTTTGAGAGAATTTTGAAGAAAGACATGGTTCTATCATGTCCAAGATGAATTGGAAGGGTTTGGGACTTATTTGAAGTGTCCAATACAATTTTTGGGCCTTCAAGAGTCAAAGCTGTCTAGCTTAATCACAAGTTCGGCACTTGAGAATAATTCAGCTGAGGTTGAAAATTTCGCTATTCGGTAAAAGTTCGAAAAGGTCGGTAAATGTTTGGTAAAAGTTTGGATGGAGAAAAAAAATTAAAAAATATATACAAAATAGTTACATTTTCTAAAATTTAGAAACCGGAATAAATTAATAAGATTTAAAATTGCATTCAGAAGTTTATATAAGAAAGAAATTTTCCTTACTGTTCTAGACATTATACTTGTTACCATCCCATCAAACGATATTAAGTAAAGAAAAGAAAAAAATTCAAGTTTCAGAAATAAACTACTTTTCACTGTAGAGAACACACCTTTAGTTTCCTATTTAATTTCTTGAGGGAATGTAACTCATAAATGAGAGATGTATTTCACAATGGCAATGAAAGCTAGGAAGCTGTTCAGTTGTGGTAACTTGATAACAGTACATGATAGAATATACTTTTGATAAGAGTATAATTTGATAAGAGTTAAAGTCATTTATGGTATGAGTGTGTTTGGTCCGACATCGGCTATGCCTTTAGGTGAGGTGAGCAGCTACTACATAAAGACATAAGGAGGGTTGTGTCTTCTTACCTGGGCAAAGTATATGGTTATGTCATGAAGGCTCAATGCTAGGCCATTATATTAACTACAATTAATTAATATCCATGGGTCCATTGGGCAATCATGAAGTTCCATCGTGCTTTTGTGTGCATTGGTTTAGCATTTATTGGTGTGCTTATTTGCCAATAAGAGGCAAATTATTTGTTAAAATCGCAATTTATTTGTGAATTTAATGAATAAATCATGAATTAAGCGATATTTACTGAATGATGATATGTTCACGATTAGGTTTGGCATTTAAGTTTTTAGCTATTATTCGCAAACTTTATGAAAGTTCACAAAAATTGTGACTACTCTTTCTACTATCCTCACTCCAACTATGACTAAGAGCTTACATCACACAAACTACCACAAGAAAACAACCAGTAGTCGAGCAACTTCCTCTCCCTAAATGGATGTTGTCTACTTTTGTAAAAGTAGCTAGTTGTATCACTTGTTCTCCTGAACTGTCACAAATTTCGAAAATAAATTGCCATATTCTTTACCGAGCGTGTTTCGAAAGAACCGAGGAGTTATTCGATCGTAGCCGAAAGAGGATTAAGTGTATTAGATGACCCAATTTCTTCGAGATGCATTTCTCCTACATCAAACACATATAATTCAATATTTATATGTGGACCTAATGTTTGAAAAACATAACCGTCATAGTTAATCGATGACATACCAAATAACGGTTGAATGTTGTAACTTTTTTTGGTAGTGGGACTAGGATTTTGATCTTCAATCTTCACTTTAGTGTCTAGGATTTTGAGAATTGTTAGAAATTAGGTTTTGGAAGAAGGGAGCAAGGAGAAGAGAGAATGGGGAGAAGAGAGGTTGGGATATAAAATTTTATTGACTTTTATATGAACATATGGGCTGCCCTCAAGCAAAATATATTAGTGACAAACTTGTAATTAATTTGAAAAAAAATTGGACTGTCCTACGGAAACTTTGTAGTGTCTCAAGGTGTGTATTGGGTCGGGCCGGGCCGGCCCGTGGCCCATGTCAACCGGATTTGACCGGGTCCGATCCGGGCCGGGCTCAACCCGAAGAGAGCGGCAGGCCGGGCCAGCCCGGTCAACAAATAATCCAACCCAGCCCGGGCCCATGACCCGGTCAAGGTAGGACCGGGCCGAACCGGTCTGGGTCCGGGCCGATCCACGGTCGGACCGGGCCGGCCCGGTTTTTTTTATATTAAAAATTTTATATATATATATATATATATATATATATATATATATATATATATATAATTTTTTTTCCGGGCCGATCCGGTTCATTTTTTTGTTTACTTTAATATATATATATATATATATATATATATATATATATATATATATATATAAGTTAAAAATTAAAAAAAATTTCTTTGCAATAATTTTTATTTTACAATAAGTTAAAAATTAAAAAAAATTTCTTTGCAATAATTTTTATTTTACAACACGTTCATAAAAAATAATAATTGTAATATATATATATATATATATATATATATATATATATATATATATATATATATATTAAAGTAAATAAAAAACCGGACCGGTCCGGACTAGCAAAGTTGCACACCGGGCCGGACCGGACTTACGGGCCGATTTTGTCGACCCAGTCCGGACCGACGGAGGAGGTGGACCGAGCCGGTCCGGATCGGACCCGCAAAGTTGTACACCGGGGCCGGACTTACGGACCGATTTTGCCGACTCAATCCGAACCAGCGGGGGAGGTGGGCCGAGCCGGTCCAGGTAGTTGACCGGATCCAGGCCGGCCCTGACCGGGTTTGCCCCGACCGGCCCGCCCATTTAGACACCTTGAGTAGTGCCTATAGAATTTGCACAAAAAAAAAAAAGAGTGTCAAAGTATTATGTACGTGTGACATGGATGGAGAAAAAAAAACACTATCCGCGTACCGGATTGAGCGGCGGCAGGAGAATTCTTGTCGCCAATCTGCTTCCCAACCCTGGTCTCCGGACTAGCCGACCACCCTTTCTTTCCCCACGAGCTGGCACGCGACTCCGGGACCTTCTCGAGCCCCATAGAGTCCTTCTTCTCCCCCTCGCTGCTGCTCCTCCCGGCGCCCATCCACGCCAGCGACGCCGCCGACGCGTACGAGGACGACGCAGCGGCGGCCGAGAAGTTCCGGTCCATCCCGAGGTTGCTTCCTCCTAGGCCCGACATCCGGTCCGCCGCGTCCCGCGGAAGCGGGCCCGACCGCGTCTTGATCCGGTTGAGCCCGAGCGACGACGCGGCGATCGGCGACAGCGAACCGGTGGGGCCTTCTCCCTCCTCCTCCTCCTGGAGCTTCTTCGCGGAAGCGGAGGAGCTCCCATCCTTCTTCTTCCACTCCTTCTCCTTGAGCTTCTCCTTCTCCTTCTTATCGGATCCGGGTTTGGGTTTGGCTAGGGAGCGGCGGAAGGGGGAGGAGTCGGACTTGACCTTCTTCTTGTCGGATCCGGAAGTGGGGGTTTTGGGGCTGTTGGATCCGTCGGAGGAAGAGCTCTTCTTGGAGGAGGAGAAGAACCGACCCTTGAACATCATAGGCATTTCGGATCCGGGTCGGGAAGAGGACACAGAGAAAGATTGGATAAATACGCAGTATCTTTCCCTGTTGACAGCGAGAGAGAGAGGAAATGGCTTGGACTGGGAGAGAAGGCAAGTTAAGAAGCCTTTGACTTTTTAGAAACAAAAGATATGGGTTTAGGAACCGAACCGAAGTGGGCCGAACCAAAGTAACATATTTAGGCTTTTGATAAGGGCACTTCAAACTTTACTAAGGGCTAGTTGGATTGGGGCTAGCCCATTAATGAATAAAGTTTACTCATAGTAGTCCAATAGTTTACTCATACTAGTCCAAAACCCCCCTAATCTCCACCGAAGTTCTCCTCCCTCCTCCCTTTCTTGTCGGAGTCCTCCTCCTCCGCCTCCTCCCCCGTCCTCCACCACAGCCTCCCGTCGCCGCCTCCCGTCGCCGTCGCCGCCTCTGCCTCCTCCCCCGCCTCCCGTCGCCTCCTTCCTCTCCCGTTCCTCCATCTCGTACCCCCTTTCGGTGCTCGACTATCTCGGCACCCTCGGCGTCCCCGCTCCTCCCTCCCCTCCTTCCTCCGTCGCTACCACCAGGTCCTCCACTCCGTCGCCGGAAGACATGAATAATAACACAATGACAAAGAAAAATAACAACACACAGGAAACAAAAAAAAGAAAAAAAAATAGAAGAACTGTCAAAATTTGACATATATGTTGATTTTTAGGACTGTCAAAATTTTGACAGTCCTAAAAATTCAACATATATTTTTAGGACTGTCAAACTTTTGACAGTCCTACCAATTGGAAGGACTGTCAAAATTTTGACAGTCCTAAAAATATATGTTTAATTTTTAGGACTGTCAAAACTTTGACAGTCCTAAAATTTTTGACATTGACAGTCTAAAAATCATGATCTAAAAATTTGACAGTCCTAAAATTTTTGACATTGACAGTCTAAAAACATGATCTAAAAATTTTGACTGTCAAAATTTGACATATATGTTAATTTTTAGGACTGTCAAAATTTTGACAGTCCTACAAATTGAAAGTACTGTCAAAATTTTGGCAGTCCTAAAAATTCAACATATATTTTTAGGACTGTCAAACTTTTGACAGTCCTACCAATTGGAAGGACTGTCAAAATTTTGACAGTCCTAAAAATATATGTTGAATTTTTAGGACTGTCAAAATTTTGACAGTCCTTCCAATTGGTAGGTTTGACAGTCCTAAAATTTATTTTCTGTTAATTTATTTTATTAATTGGTGGGGGGCCAATTTATTTTGTTAATTTTCTGTTTTATTTAAGAAGATATATTTTAACGAAATAAAATTAAAATAAATTAACAGTAAATTCACTGTATCGAAATTTAAAAATTAACAAAAAAATAAATAAATTAACTCAATTGTCGATATGTATCAAAATTTTAAAATATCCCAAATTTCTATCCTTAAAATTTGTTAAAGTATTTTGTTATTTAAAATAGTAAATTTATTATTGGTACATTAAATATTTTGTAAACAAAAAATTACCAAAAGTAAAACTTGGAGGTCGAAACATCGTTTTTTTGTAAATCTAAAAATTTGGAAAGTCCGTCAAACGGTGAAACGGTTTATCCCGAAGTACTTTTTCACACGGTCATTTTGGCACAAACTGGACCTTGTTTCGATCTCCCAGTCAAAAGTTATGATACTTTAAAGTTTTATATTTTATATTTTTGCCTGTAATATGTACGTCTTATTTCGAATGAAAATTCTCTCTACACGAATTGTGTTACTCTCGTCGAAAACATACAAATCGACCTATTGTGTGACGAAAAATGATTTGAAAACAAATAGTTATGGCCGTTCGAAGTCTGATCGACAGCAGACGTAATATTCGTACGGTAGAAAAGTTTTTTTTTTTGGTTCAATGATAACATATTTTATTTTAAATGTTAAACTAAATAAAAAAATCAAAATCCAAAACTAACTAAATAGAAAAAAACTAAAAAAAAATCATGACAATTAAAATGAGGACTATCAAAATTTTGACAGTCCTCATTGTTTGTGGGACTGTCAAAATCCTGACAGTCCTAGTTTTATATAAAATTTTCAGTGGGTTAAAATTAGGACTGTCATAATTTTGACAGTCCAAATAGCTTGTGGGACTGTCAAAATTATGACAGTCCTAACAATTTGTAGGACTGCCAAAATTTTGACAGTCCTTCCAAGTGGTAGGACTGTCAAAATTTTGACAGTCCTGATTATAACAGTCCCGAGTAAATTTTGGGAGTGGCAAACTTGTAATTATCAATGATAAAAATTTGGGCCAGCCCCAAATAACTTTTATGATGGCAAACTTGTAATTTTTGGTAAATTTTCAATGGGCTAGCCCCAAGTAAAATATGTAGTGCCCTTATCAAAAGCCCATATTTATTGAGTCAATGGATTGTACAGGTTGGTGGTGGTAAAAAAAAATTGTGCTTCCTCCATCTCTCTCCCTATCTCTATTTCTATTTCTACATCTACAAGAAGACTTTAAAATGTTCAAAATAAGCGGTGTAAGGCACATGTATATCCTTATATAATAAAATAAATTCTTCTCACTACCAAGTATGTATATCCCTCTCATAAAAAAATATTAAACTCCTTGTGACTACTTGAACATTTATTCAAAATTCTTCTGAAAGTGTAAAGTAATCAGAGCCAGCCAGGAGAGTTGGGCTGCTAAGCCAAGCCTTATTTTAGTTGTCCCTTGATCCTTGTTATGGTTGGTCTTGGGGGTTACCTATGACCCCGACCTCTTGCATGTCATATTCGATGGGGGGGTTGCCCTAAGCACAGGGGGGGTTGTCCAAGTTGAAGTCTTGTCAGACTTACCCCAGGGCTGGCCCTGAAAGTAATATACATCACTTGTATGCGATACATGAAATGAACAAGGGAGGGTTGTTTTAGGTCCGATCAATCACGTAGTACTCTCACTTAGGACAAAGGTGTTCGGTATACGGTGTGACCCTAATCGGAGTTGGCTCATGAGGTGTGATATTGGACTGGGTACATATGCCTTAAAAGGGAATACCCATATCTGAACCAATCATAATTATCTACACCTCATGATCTCACTTCTTACCCCGATGTGGGGCTAAATTATCAACTCTTTTGTCATCACATTTGAGCGCTCAACCGAAAATAAGATACATTCCAACAATCTCTACCTTAGCTCGTTTTCGCTTATCATATCACAGTCCCAAAATACGTAGGACTATGTTACGTAGTAATGGTCATCTATGTATCAAGTGGACTACAATATAACTCGAATACGTATATGCTGCATAAAGTAGGGTAAATCTATCCATAACTAGTCAAATAAACTATATCATAATCCACATAAAACGAATATAAATAGTGAACAATATATTTCATGGTCTGCACCTCATTAGCATACACGTTCGAACGTAAATGAAAGAAAATAGGAGTATATAAAACTAGGTTATAATAGCAGTGAAAGTCATGGTAATATATATATAACACGAAAGAACAATAAATGGTACCTACTATAATATCCCACTCCGCTCAGTTCAGCAAGATGAAGCACTGGCGCAACAGCACTTGGACTTGGAGTTTTTAGCGGTTCGCTCGGGGTGGGGCTTGGCCGAGGCAAGCCCTCATTTAGGTGGGTGGCTCTGATGAACCTATCTTTGCCTAACCTTCACACTTAAAATATGGACGATACATGCTAGTCGCTAGGCAAATTATTTGATGCATGCTAATGAACAAATGAACCAACCTATCTAAGAAAATAATCCCAACTTATATCACATTACCTAGAACATGGATATAAAAAATTTATATGCTTTCACTTGTACAAGTTGAGTTTTCATAGGCTGTCATTTAGATTTTTTTATGCGCCGTAGTATATACCTTCGCACGATTTTAATGCTTGTCATATAGATTATGCCACTGATTTTGAAGCACTCCGCATAATATAGTTCACTTAGTTGAGATAGGAAGACTATCAAAATAGTTATTCCAAGACAAGTAATAGAAACATGAAAAGGCTTCGGGACTGTTGGGTCACAAAGACCATTTTCGTACCGGGAGCTGCGTAAAGATAGTAAAAATATAGAAAAGAGAAAGAGAAGATTTGAACAGTACAGATAAAAGAGACAAGAGGAAGAAAATATTCATAGTCACGAACAATTTGTACACAAGGTATAGTTCCTGCGAACGGATAAGCCTAGATGTCGGGGTCGATTCGACCCAGGCGGAACTACAGTATAGCGGTGCTAGAGAGCTAGCCCGGGTGTGTCAGGGACGTATAGCGGGGCTCGCTACCCATGTTGCATGCAACACCGTCAACCCAGTCTATAGTCCATAATGGCTTGTGGTGCCAGTGACCTCTTCATATAGATTAAGTCGGCTCGTTAGCGGCAAATCCGAGTGCGAGTCATTGCATTGAGGCAAGTAAGGGATGCATGACACATCACATATTTAGAGAATTGATGCACGATATACGATATAGTTCAAGCAAAACATATATGTGGTAGAGACACATCCAAGGAACTTAAAGTTCACATAGTTATTTCTTCGTTTCATATACACTAGCTATTTCATTCATATACTTAATATCCTTTATATAACTCTGACAGGGAAGGCTGAAATGGTAAGACGATCTCATAAGTTGTTGTGTGACACACTTTGAGACACAAGTACTTTACATTTACTATTGTAACGTCCCGCTCCGAACGGTTACTTATGGAACACTTGTTACTTTGACTCGGTTGAGAATCGAGTCTCGGAGAAACCTTACCGCCAAATCAACACGGACAAAATGCAATGAACCCTTCGAATTGATCGAACGGCTTCTATTAAAATAAGTCCAAGAGTTTTCGTTGGTTGCTTTACTTCTTAGTTTCGTGTTGCTTTATGTTTTGTCTTGCTTTCGATGACTTAGTTTTCATGATTTCGCTTTTCCCACTTACTCGTTCTTTTCAAAATGTAAGAAAAAGAGATCGAAGTATGCTAACCAAGTATTGTTGCAATTTCAGGACGCATAACCAAAGAGTGAACGTTGCATAAGGCTTCCCCGTCCTCTCGTTTGATTCATTCGGTGAGTGGTTTAAGCCCTTCGATGAATCATTTAGTCTGCGCACCTAATAAAAGAATCTCTAGTTCACTTATAAATGTTGCCTCACTAAAAAGATAAGTCAAAAAGAAATAAACTGTATGTTTATAGTATTAGAATTATGCTTTTGCTATCAATATATTGCATGTTTTTCGTTCCTATGTTGCACAACCTGATTTATGGCAAGTTCCTATGTTTCGAATGTGTTATGAGGGATAAGAATAAGAAGATGGAAATTTGTGTGTTTGTTGTTTCAGAACTGTGCATTGTAGTGTTATATCTGCTAGATGTTTCATGGCATGCATTGGTCTCGGACAACTTGTGCACAAGGTCTTATCTCCCGAATGGTTCCTGGGGCACTGGGAATCGCTCGATCCGGAAGAGATTTTTATTTCGTCCTGAGGATATGGCCTGCTGGGGGTCTAGTAGGGCGATATGTCTATTCGTGTTGTGCAGAGCCCATGATGTCACATCTGCGAGTACTCGTGTGTGTTGGTGAAGAACTGAACCTTGAGTCACAGCTGCCGACTCATGCGCGTGCTAGTGAAGAGCTGAACCTTGGGTCCCCGCTGCTAAACATGGGGCTACCCATGGACCATCACATAGTTAGGGCGCATGCTAGGTTTACTTTCTTGCATACCTAATACATGATGCCTAGATTGATTCATAAGTTATTCATATGTAAATTATGGCTAACTTGTGTGTCTACTGCAGGGATAACCGCTCGGCCGTGGGTAAGAATTATCATATGCATATGCTGTCTATCATCTATGTTTCCTTGCATGAATTGCTAAAAAGAAAGTAGACAACTAGAAAGATCACCTAATAATGCTAGCTCCACTTGCTTACTTAGTGTGGATTTCTAAGGTGAGTTTGGCCACGGTCGCTCACCAGTACATGTGGTAGTACTGACTCACGTTTGTGGGAAAATATCCAGGTACTGGACATGAGAGCTTGGCAAGCATTCTGAATCAGTATTAGCGCAACCTTCCGGGAGATCGTGCTCGTGCTGCTTCCTTAGCTTTCCTCTCCAGTGGGCAATCTCCTCTTTTTCTAGTTGTTTTGATATTTTGGTCCTACTAAAGGGATATAATGTGTGGACGTTATGGCTAATTTTGGGAATGTAAAAAGAGTTGTAAGCCTTCTAAGGCATATTTTGTAACTCAGCCAAGCAAGCACTTTATAATCCAAATCTTCTATTATTCAATTAAAGAAAGTATTTTGTGTTCCTATCAATGTGTTCAACTTTGGTTCTCTGCATTTTACTTTGTTCCTATATATGTATATTTTTGTCTAACTTGTGTCTTGTGCAGGTACGTTGCTTGGTACAAGCGCAACTTAGGCTTGCACGGCATCGCGCCCAAGCGAGAATGATCGGTTCCGTAGGGACCAAGCGAGGACGATCGGCCCTTACGGGACCAGGGCGCGACAGGTGGTATCAGAGCACAGCTTTACGCCCTTGGCCTCTTCAAATATCATTTTCAAAAATGATATAAGTTTTCAAGCGGTTTCAAAAGTCCCAAATTTCAAAAATGGTTGTGAATCTATATAAGTAAATGGAAGGTGTTAATGTCCCTAAGAGTATGAAAACCCAACGTCTCATACAATAAGTCCATAATACATTATGAGACTAATTCAAGCTACTCTCTTTTGCAGCAAGATGACTGAAACAAGTAACCCAGGGACATCGCGCGCAGCAAGCGTGAGCGATGACCAAATCGATAGGCTGGTCGCTATGTTTGAGAATCAAAATGATTGTCATGCTGCACAACAAGAACAGTTTAAAGCTCAGCAGCAACGGGCTGATGCTAGAGCCTTGGCACAACAACAACAGCTTGACTCTCTGACTCGGATAGTGACAACACTGGTAGCACACAGTGGTGCATCGGAAACCACCGTGACACCTGCGACTACACCTCAGGGAGCAGGCTTAGTAGAAACTAACGAGCCTCGACGTGCGGCCAGGAAGTCTACCTTTAAAGGTGCTGAGTTTCTGAAGTTGAACCCTCCGGAGTTTGAAGGCAAGATTGCGCCGGATAAGGTGATGGACTGGATCGTAAAGTTGGAAAGCTTGTTTGTGTTTGCTTCGATACCTGCGAACAAAAGGGTGGCGTGTGCAGACATACAGTACGTGCACATGACTAGTGGCAAATAAAGAAAGCAGATCTTGTCACCAAGCATCGGGATGGTAAGATCACTTGAGAAATGTTTAAGGATGCATTTCGTGCACAATATCTTCCGCCAGCAGTAAGACAGAGAAAAGAATATGAGTTTACCGAACTTAAGCAAGGGAGCATGTCCTTCGAAGATTATGAGTCAGAATTCTTCAAACTTGCTAAGTTTGATAGCTCAATGATTCCTAATGAGGGGGCCCGTACACATCGGTTCATAAGAGGCTTAAACGATAACCTGAGAAAGGATGTTATGAACTGAGAGTATAAAACTTACATCCAAGATTTTGAGGCAGTTGTGCAGAATGAGCAGTCCATACCATGAAGTGCTCCAAAAAAGGCACCAGCTCCTCGAAATCCTCCTGCTAAGAGATACCACAACGGTGAGAAAAAGGGCGATGCAGTTGAGAACCGCGAGAAAGTGTGCAGCTTCTGTAGCCGTCCGGGTCACACCAAAGAGTTTTGTCGTCACTTAAATAAGGGGTGCTTTAAATATGGACAACTAGATCATATGATCCGTGATTGTCCAATCCTTAAAGCCTTGGCAGCAAATAAGAATCAGAATCAGAACCCTCCAGGCCCGCATATTGAACAAAATGATTAAACGAGAAGAGCTAGAGTGTATCAGCTGAATATAGAACACGACACTAGTGGGCACGATGTTGGTGAGTCTGATTCCTTTGACCTCTTAATGCTTTGATCTTCGCCTCCTTGGTCACTTAAATTTCGTGGACAAAACTTCTTCTCAGTGGGTAGTATGTAACGTCCTACTCCGAACGGTTACTTATGGAACACTTATTACTTTGACTCGGTTGAGAATCGAGTCTCGGGGAAACCTTACCGCCAAATCAACATAGATGAAATATAATGAACCCTTTGAATTGATCGAACGGCTTATATTGAAATAAGTCCAAGAGTTTTTATTGGTTGCTTTGCTTCTTGATTTTGTGATGCTTTGTGTTTTGCCTTGCTTTCGATGACTTGGTTTTCATGATTTCGCTTTTCTCGCTTGCGCGTTCTTTTTGAAACGTAAGGGAAAAGATCGAAGTATGCTAACCAAGTATTGTTGCAATTTCAGGACGCATAACCAAAGAGTAAATGTTGCATAAGGCTTTCTCATCCTCTCGTTCGATTCATTCAGTGAGTGGCTTAAGCCCTTCGATGAATCCTTTAGTCTGCACGCCTAATAAAAGAATCTCGAGTTCACTTATAAATGTTGCCTCACTAAAAGATAAGTCAAAAAGAAATGAACTGCATGCTTGAAGTATTAGAATTATGCTTTTGCTATCAATTATATTGCATGTTCTTCGTTCCTATGCTGCACAACCTGATTTATGGCAAGTCCCTATGTTTTGAATATGTTATGAGGGATAAGAATAAGAAGATAGAAAATTGTGTGTTTGTTGTTTCCGAACTGTGCATTGTAGTGTTATATCTGCTAGATGTTTCATGTCATGCAATAGTCTCGGATAACTTGTACACAAGGTCTTATCTCTCGAACGGTTCCTGGGACACTGGGAATCGCTCGGTCCGGAAGAGATTTTTGTTTTGCCCTGAGGATACGACCCGCTTGGGGTCTAATGGGGCGATATGTCTATTAGTGTTGTGCGGAGCCCATGATGTCACAGCTGCTAGTACTCGTGTGTGTGGGTGAAGAGCTGAACCTTGAGTCACAGCTGCCGACTCATGCGCGTGCTAGTGAAGAGCTAAACCTTGGGTGTAAAACCCCTCGACCAAATTTAAGTCTACTTAGCTTAGATAGAGAAGACTAGGGTTAGTTGAAGCCAATTAGAATTAGACCACAGTATTTTAGATTTATTGTGCAATATTTGTATCACTTTGTGTACCTTACCGTTGCTTCGATATATGGAGCGCTATACTAGCATTTGCCTTCAAACAAATTTTATATACTTTTCCTAGATGTGCCAACCTTCCATTCTGACCCTTGTGTAACTTATAAATACTCTCTTTTATGCTTCATTTTAGTCACACAATATTCGTTACAAACGTCCATTTTTAAATCCAAATAAATCCAACTTTGCATCTTTGTCCGTTCCAATCGAAATTGGAGACACAATCTCGACCCATTTTATGCAACCCAAATTATGATAATATTTTATTCTAAGTCTACTACGTCCATGACACTTGTGTTCCACCCAATTTTAACCCTATGTATTTCCAATTAATTAAAGAGCACCACTTACACTAATTTTAATTAAATTGGTGTAAGAACCCAACCTCATCCAAAATAGACCCAACTCTAACCCAAACCCCCACTCACTCCCTCAAGGTTCATACTAGACACCACACACCATTTTAGCCTACTACATCACACCAAATATGGTATTTTGCCTCATCCAATCCCAAATTCCACTATTTGTGCAATTTTCTAATTGTTGGAGACTTTTATGCAAAAGTGCAGTGAGGTGTCCACCTCCCATTGGACCCAACACATGAAGAAACCCTTCTCCCCCCCCCCTCTTTGACTGGTCCACCCAAGAAATTTTTCTCCATTTGTTGTACTTCATGCAACTTTATCTTCTTACATCTCCATCCTCCATTTCAAACCCCCATCATCCTAACCACTCCTTCATCATGTAGAGGCTTTCCTTATCCCTAGAAAATAATCCACAGTCGGCCCTAATCCCAAGATGAGCACCCCCTCTCTCTCCCCTACATATTCACCTACTCTCTTTCTCCTAAAACCCACAACAACACCATCTCCAAACCAAAAATCCTAAAAACTACACCTCTCCCTTCCTCTTTATCCCGCACCTCCAGTAGCCTCCCCCTTCTCCTCCGACCGCCTTCTCCACCGCAGTCCGACTAGTCACGCCCCCGCGACCTCAATCTCGATCTCAGCCATACCGCCGCCTTCCTCCACCGCCTGCCTCCCTCAACCACCACGACCACAGCCTCCTCCATTCATCTCATTATCACCCCCATCACCACCACCATCCCGACTACAAGTTCAACCCGACTCCCTTCCTCTTCATTTCACACCTCCAGTAGCCTCCTCCTTCTCCTCCGACCGCCTTCTCCACCGCAGTCCGACTAGTCACGCCCCCGCGACCTCAACCTCGACCTCAGCCATACCGCCGCCTTCCTCCACCGCCTGCCTCCCTCAACCACCATGACCACAGCCTCCTCCATTCACCTCATCATCACCACCACCATCCCAACTACAACTTCAACCCGACTCCCTTCCTCACCCCGACGACCAACCCCGCCACCTCAGCCACCACCTCCACGACCACCATCATCACCATCTCCACGGCCACCATCATCACCACCGCCACCGCCACCGTCATCACCATCACCACCGCCATCATCGTCACGACCACCATCAACAACACCATCATCACCTGTCACCACCCCATTTCCAGAGCCGGGTATTTTTTTTATTTTTAATTTAGTTAATTGTGCATTATTTATAATTAATTATATTTATATTTAATTAGTGATTGCTTTATTTTTTATTATTTTTATTTTGATTGTTTTAGGATTTTGGCTAGCCTGGACCCATGTCAGACCCTAGTGGACCCATGTCCGACCCAGCCCACACCCTTGTGAGAATTATTTTGGGGCTTAGAATATTTATTTTATTTTTAGGAAGTTAGTTGGAGAGATTTGGAACTAGTTTGAGTGCATTTGGAGCCCCGAAACCCAAAACCGAGTTACGGGAGGGCATTTTGGTCATTTGGACTTAGTGGAACCCTTATATGTGTTGTGGCCGGCCCCCTCCTCACTCCCAGACCCGTGTGGACAGCAGCTCCCCTTCCCCCCACTCTTCTTCTTCACTTCTTCTTCTTCTCCACTCATTTTTCTTCTTCCTTTCTCCTTCCTACTTCAAGTAAGTTCACTTTTTTTCCTTCTTTCTTCCATTCCTTCTTCTTTATGTAACCCTAACCCTAGATCTTTCCCTAACCTAGGTGGGTAGAGCCTAGATTTGGTGTTGGAGCTTGGATTTGAGGCTTGGAGCTTGTAGGAGGTGAATTTGGAGAGATTTGGAGATTTTGGCTTGGAATTCCAACTCCCAAGAGGTAAACCCTAAATTTCCCCTTGTAATTACTCTTTTATAGTGTAATTAATATTTTAGAACCTTCCTAGACCCTTAGGCTACCCGTGGGAGGAAGTTGGAACTAGTTTGGTTGGGTTTAGAGACTTTAACACTAGGTTTTGTATCAATTTCGGGTGAAATCCGAATTTGGCCCAATTTTGGGTGATGCCCTAGGTTAGATGGACCTAGGTAGACGTTGTCGGGTGTCTTGAGGGTGAGTGCGTGTCTCCGTTCGGACACGGGAAGCCGTGTCGCGGAGAAACGGGCGTTTCGGGCGAATTTGGGGGTTTTCGTCGTCGCCGATTCCAAGTGCGTGTGCGTTTCCGCCACGGACCTAGAATCGACGCGGGAGCGCATTTTCTAGGATCTAGACATCGTTTAGGATGCGTGGGTAAATTTTGGGCCGATTCCGAGTTCGTTTGGTGTGCGTTTCAGGAGGTTTTCCGAGCCGCGCACCATGTGTTCGTCGAAATGACCGAACGGCCATTTCGACTCGGTTTCCTCATTTCGGGCTTGTGCGCGCGTTGGGTTAGTATCGGGGAGTGTGTGCTAGAGTTTTCGAGCTATATTTTATATATTTTTAGGTGTTTGGACGTGTCGGGGTCGTTGGGCGTGTGTGGGGCGTGTGGGTTGTGTGTTGTTGTGTGTGGTGTTGTGTTAGTGTTAGTGTCTATATATATATATATATATTTATATATATTTGTATGTGTGTTTATGTATATATATATATATATGTGTGTAGATATATGTATATATAGATATGTGAGTGTATATGTGTGTGTAGATATATGTTAGAGTGTGTCGGTATATAGATATTAGTATATATGTTAGTGTGTGTGTGTGTAGATGTATAGATATATATATTAGTGTATATATATATATAGATATATGTGAGTATATATGTAGATGTGTGTTTATATGTATATATAGATATGTGTTTGTATATAATTATGTGGTCGTGTGTGTGTGTGTGAGATGAGAGGGAGGGGCTGAAACTGAGAACAGCAGAAGTGTGCAGCAGCTTTAGCAGCAAAAAGCAGCAGCAACAGCAGATTTCAGCAGCGGCAGCGCCGCGGCAGCAGCTCGCTCGAGCGGCAGCACGCCGCGGCAGCAGCTCGCTCGAGCGGCAGCACGCCGCGTGTAAACTCCCTCGACCAAATTTCAGTAAATTAGGAATTAATTTTGACTAATTAGAATTAGTGCAACTTTTTAAATTTTTATTTATTATATATTATATTGATTGTGCACCTGTTCATTACACAATTGACTAGGGCATCACACTAGCTGTTAACCCTAAACAAATTTCACATTCCTGCTCTAGACTAGTCAGACTACTTTTTCTGTATTCTGTGCAACTTCCAGAAATCTCGTTTGATGCTTCGTTTTAGTCGCACAAATATCGTTACAAACGTATGTATTTATTTCCTATTTAATTTTCTGCTCTTTACCCATCTCTGTACCCTTAGAGATTTGAGGACCAGTAGGCACCTGATTGCCCAACCAAAAATACGATAATATTCTACTCTAATTATACTTCAATTATCGTATTGACACCGTAGAAAGATTATGACTCTAATAGCCTCTAAATAATTAGTGAACACCGTGCGCAGTATTTATTAAATAATAAATACGATGACTGTATCACCTGCAATATCAGACCCTGCAACTGCCCAGAATCACCCCACACTGTCCAAAATATTTTCCCCCAGCTATTTTCCCTCATTTCTATACAATTTAGAATTTCAGGAAATCAGTATTTAAAATCAGGTAAATTGCGAAATTACGCAAAATACAATTTTTTATGCAATTATGCAATATTTGAAAAGTTAGGGGTTTATATGCAAATTGCATGCTAGGTGGCCAAATCCTATTGGCTAGACCATAGGTGGGTGGGACCCACCATAACATCCAGAAATTTCTGCTGGAAAATATCCTAAAAATATCAAAATACCAAAATAGCCCTGAACTTCAAGGTATTTACGAAAATGCCATTAGGCAAAATCCTATATAAACCCTAGGTTTTCTTCATTCAAACCATCCCACCCCCGCCACGGCCATCTCCGACCACCGCCGGCCACCCAACTCCGGCCAACCCTTCGCCACCCTCCCCTCTCCCCTCCGGCCAAGTACCACCGCCGGCGCCGCCCTGCTCCGGCTGCTACAGCCCCCGCACCCTCCTCCTCTCCCCACTATCCACAGCACCACCACCACTCCCGTTCACGTCCCCCGCCGCCTCCGGCCGTCGCCGACCACCGCCACCCTACCCAGCCGCTTCGCCCCGACCTCCTCTACCTACCACCACCACCTCAGCCCCCCACGACGCCTGCTCCGGCCGCCCTAGCCCCCGCAGCGCCGTCGACCACCCCCAACCCGAACTACCCTCCCCAACTCCGGCCGCCCCTAGCCGCCACCACCGCCGTCGTGGACCTCCGCCACCACCACCAAACTGACCGCCACTCCTCCCTCCACCTTTCCCTCACCCTGCCCGGCCACCACGTCAGCTCCTCCGCCGCCGGCAGCCCCCGCAAGACTGCTACTGCTGCTGCTGCTGCCAGTGTACACTGCCACTGCTGCTGCTCCTCCGGCCGCCTCCGGCCAGCTCCGCCGCCGTCCTCCCGCCGGCAGCACCGCGTGGGACCCCCCTTGCCACCTGTAAGGTATAAATATACTATACTATTTAAAAATACGTATATAATCTATAATACATGCATATATATATGTATATGTATATATATATATGAATATATATATGTATATTACTATGTATTTATATGTATAATTTTATATATGTATGTATTATACTATTTACAGTATATTATACTGTATATATATTATATATATATCTATATATATATTTTACATATATATGTATATGTATATATGTATATCTACCATATTATATTATGTAATATTATATATATATATATCTATAGTATATATATATTATATATATATATTTATATGTATACTATAATATATATAACATATTTATATATGTTATATAATTATTAATATATGTAATTTTCTGTTTTTAAATTATATAAATATATGTGTATACATATATTTATATATACTTGCATTTTCTTTATTTTTCTTTCCTGCATTTAATTTTCCTGCACCTATTATATATATATATATCTATATATATATATATTATCTACTTATACTATATATAAATATCTATATATATATATTATCTATATATATATATATTTATACCAGCTGGATAATACAGCTTATAGTTATATATATTATTTCAATTATCGCAATGTCATTTCAATTTATTATAATATTATATAATATGCTGGATATTACAGCTTAATTATATATACATATTTATAATTATTGTATATTTATCCAGTGGTCATATATAGACCCTGATAAATATTATTTATATATGTATTTAAATTCTGTCATGTTCTTTCAATTTACCTATATTATTTATATCAGAGGATACACCCTGATAAATATTATATATCTATCGCAGTGGATATATCCTGCTACTATATATTATTATTACCTGCATTTATCTGTTCTATATATATATACTATTATATATATATTATATCTATGCCTACTAATATATATATATATATCTATACTATATATATGTATATATATATATATGTTTTATATTACAGCCTGGATATTCACGAAACCTATCTGTTTTAACAGAAACCAACTTCAGCACAGCTAGTGACCCCCTGTCACCAGCACCTTCACAACTGACTGTAAAATCAGGGTTTCAACACTATCAGGGAGTAGGCAAGTATACCTTGCCAAGTTAAATGTTTAAATTCTCAAATATTGTTATATGCTTCTTGCTTATGAAATTCATATACCATGACCACCTGAGACTGCCTTGGGTACAGTCAACTGTTATGTTGACATGATATTACAGACTCACCAACAGCTGAGAGAATATCCTAATATATTCTCCTAAACCCTATCACGGAAACACGCAACATGGTTGCATTTACATATATGGATGTGAGCTGCGTATTTGGTTAGCTACCAGTACGTGTGACCCGCATCACGGATTAGAATAACTCAGGAAATGTACGATTTGACATTTAGATTCATTGGGATGGGAAAGATAACTAGTTGACGTATGGGACACCCCCTCCAATAATGTTTTATACCTTCGTACCAATGATGGTCGATTGCAGAGTTCCCTGAGTCGGGGGCATACGACACCTATATTAGCCAGTCGCCACGATTGGTGAATTACGTCAGCGTATGTCTAGCCACACATTCCCATGCGTACTACTGGATCTTTACTTGCATTTCACTTAGTATGGTTAGTACCCTGTATTTATTTTATTTCTTTATTCAGTATTTTTACATTACATGGCATGTCATTTTTCTGTATCTTGTTACGTCCCACTGAGGACCTGGTTCCTTGCCAGATCTAGATGAGGCTTTCTACCCCACAGTGTACGGGCCTGATCAGGAGGCCAGATGTGCTACTGAGGAGGAGCTCGAGGAGACACCCTCAGAGTAGGCTTGACCCTAGATGCTGCTACCTAGAGATGGAGATGTTTTGATCAGATAGACACTGCTTAGTCTATTTGATTTTTCTGCGCTATTATCAGTTTTTGTAGTAGGCTTGTAATCTCACCAGTTGTGTACTGTATCAGACTCAGTTATATATATATTTCAGCATTTGTTTTCTGACATTTTGTTGTGGATGAGATAGCTTTACCTGTTCTATACTTGTAGTAATTTAGGACAGCGTAGCACGTCCCTTTGGGTCCATCAAAGTGGATTAAGCCCTTAGTGACGTGTCAGCTGGCCAGTGACACGTGGCCTAGTTCCTGACATTTTGGGACTGGGGCGTGACATGGTTTTAGTGGTGGCCCATGCAGGTCTAGTTTTATTGCTAGTGGTATGATGACATGCCCAGCAAGCCTGCAATAGGATAGAAATATTAGGTCTCATCCACACTGACACCATCTTTACAATCTTTATTATTGCATCATGCTTGATATCATTTATTATCTCCTTTGTGTTTTCTAATTATCCTATTTTCCTCAGAAATATGGACATACCCGGGAAACTTGCGAATAATGGGGCTGACCAAGCAACAGACCCTTCGCCAAGTGCCCAAGGAACTCCGTCCAATTACCAAAATTCTAGCCAGGAGACGACACCAACTCCACATGCAGAGACACCTTTGTCTCCACCTCCAGCCTTGCCTATCCAGATGCCACAACTTGAGGGTCAAACTCAAATGTTGCAGTTTCTCCAGACTATGTTGCAGAACCAGTGGCAACAAACTGAGGCCCTGAGACAGTCTCAGTGGCAGCAAACTGAAGCCCTGCGACAGACGTTGATGACGGCTTTGGAGAGAACTACTACTCCGACACCCGTACCTGTCCTACCAGCGGGCACAGTTCGAGGCTTCCGTCAAATGAGTCCGAGGGATTTCAAAGGCAACGAGACTCCTGAAGAGATCTCCGATTGGATCTCCAACACCGAAATGCTGCTAGAAGGATCGTAACTCACTCCCGACCTATGGATGACCGCTGTGAGGGGCCAACTTCTTGGCAACGCCCATCACTGGTGGGAATCCATAGAGCGCAGCGTCGGCAAAGACCAAACTTGGCAACAATTCCTGGAGCATTTCAACGCCAAGTACTTTCCAGAGACAGTCCAGAATGCCCTATACTCCCAGTTCCTGCACCTGGAGCAAGGAAACATGACGGTAGATGCCTACGACGCGGAGTTTAGCAGACTAAGTCGTTTCGGTACTGATCTGATCCCGAACGAGCTGAAGAAGGCTAGAAGATTCCACCATGGCCTTAACCAAGAGCTTCAGAGGCACACAACAACGCAGTCGAGAATCTCCTACAACGAGGTTCTTACCGAAGCCAGGGAGCAAGAAGCCATTGGCCGAGGAGCCAGACGCTCAAATCCAACCTTCCCGGCCAAGAATCAGCACGGAGCAGGAGGACCTATACGTCGTCCCCAATATCAGACGCAACAGACGACGGGGCCTTACCAGAAGAGGGAGCTCCCGATTTGTCACTTTTGTGGCAAGAAGGGGCATTTTGCCAATGACTGTAGAAAGAAGCTGGGATTATGCCTGCTATGTGGAGCTAAAAATCATATGGCCAAAGACTGCCCACAACGTAGAGATGCAGCACCTCAGCAAGGGCAGAAGCCAGGAGCTCAAACTCAGAAGATGCTTCCCTCCACATCAGGAGGATATCAGCGAGGAGCACCCTTGCCTACTCAGGAGGCCCAGTTCAAGGCCAGACCACAAGTCGGAGGACAAAGGCAGGGACAAGCCTTTGCGTTAGCTGCCGTTGCAGAAGAACCTGAAGGGGAAACTATAACAGGTACCATTTTAGTTGCATCATTACCTGCAACTGTATTATTCGATTCTGGGGCTACTTTGTCTTTCATATCCAGTAGATTCGTAGCCATGCACAAACTATCTACTTCGTCGCTACCCAAGTGTTGGAAAATACTTACTGGAGGAGGTATTGTTCCAGTTACCAACATTATCAAAACCTGCCCAGTAGTTGTTTGTAGTAGAGGACTAAGAGCGCGATTTTTGGTACTTCCAATGCCAAATTTCGATGTTGTCTTAGGCATGGACTGGCTAAGCCAGAATAATGCTATCCTAGACTGCCGAAAGGGTAGTGTTATCTTTAGACCCCCAGATCACCCAGAGTTCGAATATGTCCGTGGAACCATCGAGCAAGGAGTAGGCCAGACTCCTAGAGCTTACATGGCGATGGAGACAGCACTTCCCTCAATTGTAGCAGAGTTCGAGGACGTATTTCCAGAAGAATTGCCAGGCCTA
Organism: Iris macrosiphon; assembly: GCA_036927795.1. Lineage (NCBI taxonomy): Eukaryota > Viridiplantae > Streptophyta > Magnoliopsida > Asparagales > Iridaceae > Iris > Iris macrosiphon. Next base: position 199,944,127 of record JAYESA010000007.1, on the reverse strand, counting down.
CCGCCTGACAGAGAAGTAGAGTTCATTATTGAGCTGATACCCGGAGCTGCACCAGTATCCTCCAATGTATACCGACTGGCGAAGAAGGAGCTTGACGAGCTGAAGCTTCAACTGGAGGAACTACAGATCAAAGGATTTGTTCGTCCTAGTGCATCACCCTGGGGAGCACCAGTGTTGTTTGTACCAAAGAAGGACAGAACATATCGCATGTGCATTGATTACAGAGCCCTCAACGCTCTGACAATCAAAAACAAGTACCCCTTGCCGAGAATTGACGACCTGTTCGATCAACTAACAGGAGCCGTAGTATTCTCGAAGATAGACTTGAGATCAGGCTACCATCAAGTCAAGGTACGAAGAGAAGACATTCCAAAGACAGCATTCAGAACTCGTTATGGTCATTACGAATTTCTGGTGATGCCGTTTGGATTGACTAATGCACCTGCTGTATTCATGAACCTGATGAACCGAGTCTTCCACCAATATCTGGACCAGTTCGTGGTAGTCTTCATCGACGACATTCTAGTGTATTCAAAAAGCCACGAGGAGCATGAAGAGCACTTAAGGTTGGTATTAGAGACGCTGAGACGGGAGAGCCTTTTTGCTAAGATGAGCAAGTGTGAATTCTTCCTGGACCGTGTCGCATTTCTTGGACACGTTATCACAGGAGAAGGCATCTCGGTAGACCCAGCAAAGATCTCATCTGTTGAGACGTGGCCAACCCCGACCAACGTCTCAGAGGTGAGAAGCTTTCTAGGACTTGCCGGATATTACCGGAGGTTCGTAGAAAACTTTGCAAGAATCGCGGAGCCGATTACCCGTCTTACTCGCAAGGAGCAGGAGTTCATATGGACTGAAGATTGCCAGACAGCTTTTGATGACTTGAAGAAGCGTCTGACTACAGCTCCCATTTTGACTATACCATCTGGATCCGGAGGTTTCGTCATATATAGCGATGCATCCGGAAAAGGATTTGGTTGTGTCTTAATGCAACATGGGAAAGTTGTAGCTTATGCCTCAAGACAGTTGAGGACTCATGAGAAGAATTACCCCCACTCACGATCTGGAGCTTGCCGCAGTCATCTTCGCCCTGAAGCTATGGAGACACTATCTATATGGCGAAAGAGTGGAGATATTCACCGATCATAAAAGTTTGAAGTACGTCTACACCCAGAAGGACCTAAATCTGAGACAAAGACGATGGCTCGAAGTGATGGCGGATTTCGAAATTGATCTACAGTACCATCCAGGGAAAGCTAATATGGTGGCAGATGCTCTAAGCAGAAGACCCTCGGCATTCTTTATGATCACCCAACCAGATCTGCTGAGAGATCTAGCAAAGTTGGGAATAGAGATCATTGTGCCAGGAATTGATGGTCACTTATCAAACTACCAGCTGCAATCAACCTTGGTGGAAAGAATCAAAGCTGCTCTACCAACAGATGCAAGATTTCAGAGGCTTCGACAAAGAACAGAGGCTGGAATTCAGACCGGGTTGTCGCATACACGAAGATGGGACTCTAAGATGTGGAAATCGTCTTTATGTTCCAAATGGAGAACTTCGTAATGAGCTTATGTCAGAAGCTCATAGCTCAGTATACTCTATACATCCAGGAGGCACAAAGATGTACAGAGATCTGCGGCAATATTACTGGTGGCATGGAATGAAGCCGGAGCGAGATAGCACGCTTTGTGGCCAAATGTCTGGTGTGTCAGCAAGTCAAGGCTGAGCATCAGAGATCTGCCGGTCTACTTCAACCCCTCCCAATACCCGAGTGGAAATGGGAACACATTACGATGGACTTTGTTACGGGCTTCCCAAGAAGTCCTAGTGGTCGTAATGCTGTCTGGGTAATTGTAGACAGACTCACTAAGGCTGCTCATTTTCTACCTTTTAGAGTCGGGCAATCCACAGAAGTCTTGGCGGACATGTATATGAAGGAGATAGTACGTCTGCATGGAGTGCCAGTCAGCATAGTATCTGACAGAGATACGAGATTTACATCTTACTTTTGGCGAAGTATGCAAGAAAGTCTTGGTACCCGCCTCAAGTTCAGCACCTCGTATCACCCACAAACAGATGGCCAATCAGAACGCACCATCCAGACACTTGAAGATATGCTGAGAGCCTGCATGCTTGATTTCAGCGGATCATGGGAAGATCATCTACACCTGGTGGAATTTTCCTACAACAACAGCTATCAAGCGAGCATTCAAATGGCTCCCTTTGAAGCTTTGTATGGAAGGAAATGTCGTTCCCCAGTATGCTGGAGCGATGTTGGCGAGAGACAGATCTTGGGACCAGAGCTGATTATTCGTACGGTGGAGAAAGTAAAGAAGATCCAGGGACACCTACGAGCTGCACAAGACAGGCAGAAGCACTGGGCCAACATTCATCGCCGACCTCTAGAGTTCCAAGTAGGGAGCATGTGTTCTTAAAGATCTCACCTACTAGAGGAACTATCAGATTTGGAGGAAGAGGGAAGCTAAGTCCAAGGTACATTGGACCCTTCGATGTGCTAGATCGCGTCGGAGAAGTTGCTTACAGACTAGCTCTACCTCAGACTTTGGAGGGAGTACATGACGTCTTCCACGTATCTCAGCTGAGGAGGTACATTCTAGACCCGAGTCATGTGCTAGACTACTCAGATCACCATCGGGCCAAGCTTATCTTATCAGGAGGAGCCTGTAGAGATTCTGGACCGTAGCGAGAAAGTGTTGCGAGGCCAGACTATTCCTCTCGTTCGTGTTGCATGGAGACATCATGCACCAGGTGAATCCACCTGGGAACGAGAAGAGGATATTCGTCAGCGTTATCCCCCACCTATTTCCAAACCAGGGTATGTCCAATATTTCAATCCAATTTTTCTTTATCATCATATGTCCTTTTTCATTCTCATTAATATGGTTGTTTTATTTCGAGGACGAAATATTCTAAGGAGGGTAGATTGTAAACTCCCTCGACCAAATTTCAGTAAATTAGGAATTAATTTTGACTAATTAGAATTAGTGCAACTTTTTAAATTTTTATTTATTATATATTATATTGATTGTGCACCTGTTCATTACACAATTGACTAGGGCATCACACTAGCTGTTAACCCTAAACAAATTTCACATTCCCTGCTCTAGACTAGTCAGACTACTTTTTCTGTATTCTGTGCAACTTCCAGAAATCTCGTTTGATGCTTCGTTTTAGTCGCACAAATATCGTTACAAACGTATGTATTTATTTCCTATTTAATTTTCTGCTCTTTACCCATCTCTGTACCCTTAGAGATTTGAGGACCAGTAGGCACCTGATTGCCCAACCAAAAATACGATAATATTCTACTCTAATTATACTTCAATTATCGTATTGACACCGTAGAAAGATTATGACTCTAATAGCCTCTAAATAATTAGTGAACACCGTGCGCAGTATTTATTAAATAATAAATACGATGACTGTATCACCTGCAATATCAGACCCTGCAACTGCCCAGAATCACCCCACACTGTCCAAAATATTTTCCCCCAGCTATTTTCCCTCATTTCTATACAATTTAGAATTTCAGGAAATCAGTATTTAAAATCAGGTAAATTGCGAAATTACGCAAAATACAATTTTTTATGCAATTATGCAATATTTGAAAAGTTAGGGGTTTATATGCAAATTGCATGCTAGGTGGCCAAATCCTATTGGCTAGACCATAGGTGGGTGGGACCCACCATAACATCCAGAAATTTCTGCTGGAAAATATCCTAAAAATATCAAAATACCAAAATAGCCCTGAACTTCAAGGTATTTACGAAAATGCCATTAGGCAAAATCCTATATAAACCCTAGGTTTTCTTCATTCAAACCATCCCACCCCCGCCACGGCCATCTCCGACCACCGCCGGCCACCCAACTCCGGCCAACCCTTCGCCACCCCCTCCCTCTCCCCTCCGGCCAAGTACCACCGCCGGCGCCGCCCTGCTCCGGCTGCTACAGCCCCCGCACCCTCCTCCTCTCCCCACTATCCACAGCACCACCACCACTCCCGTTCACGTCCCCCGCCGCCTCCGGCCGTCCGCCGACCACCGCCGCCACCCTACCCAGCCGCTTCGCCCCGACCTCCTCTACCTACCACCACCACCTCAGCCCCCCACGACGCCTGCTCCGGCCGCCCTAGCCCCCGCAGCGCCGTCGACCACCCCCAACCCGAACTACCCTCCCCAACTCCGGCCGCCCCTAGCCGCCACCACCGCCGTCGTGGACCTCCGCCACCACCACCAAACTGACCGCCACTCCTCCCTCCACCTTTCCCTCACCCTGCCCGGCCACCACGTCAGCTCCTCCGCCGCCGGCAGCCCCCGCAAGACTGCTACTGCTGCTGCTGCCAGTGTACACCTGCCACTGCTGCTGCTCCTCCGGCCGCCTCCGGCCAGCTCCGCCGCCGTCCTCCCGCCGGCAGCACCGCGTGGGACCCCCCTTGCCACCTGTAAGGTATAAATATACTATACTATTTAAAAATACGTATATAATCTATAATACATGCATATATATATGTATATGTATATATATATATGAATATATATATGTATATTACTATGTATTTATATGTATAATTTTATATATGTATGTATTATACTATTTACAGTATATTATACTGTATATATATTATATATATATCTATATATATATTTTACATATATATGTATATGTATATATGTATATCTACCATATTATATTATGTAATATTATATATATATATATCTATAGTATATATATATTATATATATATATTTATATGTATACTATAATATATATAACATATTTATATATGTTATATAATTATTAATATATGTAATTTTCTGTTTTTAAATTATATAAATATATGTGTATACATATATTTATATATACTTGCATTTTCTTTATTTTTCTTTCCTGCATTTAATTTTCCTGCACCTATTATATATATATATATCTATATATATATATATTATCTACTTATACTATATATAAATATCTATATATATATATTATCTATATATATATATATTTATACCAGCTGGATAATACAGCTTATAGTTATATATATTATTTCAATTATCGCAATGTCATTTCAATTTATTATAATATTATATAATATGCTGGATATTACAGCTTAATTATATATACATATTTATAATTATTGTATATTTATCCAGTGGTCATATATAGACCCTGATAAATATTATTTATATATGTATTTAAATTCTGTCATGTTCTTTCAATTTACCTATATTATTTATATCAGAGGATACACCCTGATAAATATTATATATCTATCGCAGTGGATATATCCTGCTACTATATATTATTATTACCTGCATTTATCTGTTCTATATATATATACTATTATATATATATTATATCTATGCCTACTAATATATATATATATATCTATACTATATATATGTATATATATATATATGTTTTATATTACAGCCTGGATATTCACGAAACCTATCTGTTTTAACAGAAACCAACTTCAGCACAGCTAGTGACCCCCTGTCACCAGCACCTTCACAACTGACTGTAAAATCAGGGTTTCAACACTATCAGGGAGTAGGCAAGTATACCTTGCCAAGTTAAATGTTTAAATTCTCAAATATTGTTATATGCTTCTTGCTTATGAAATTCATATACCATGACCACCTGAGACTGCCTTGGGTACAGTCAACTGTTATGTTGACATGATATTACAGACTCACCAACAGCTGAGAGAATATCCTAATATATTCTCCTAAACCCTATCACGGAAACACGCAACATGGTTGCATTTACATATATGGATGTGAGCTGCGTATTTGGTTAGCTACCAGTACGTGTGACCCGCATCACGGATTAGAATAACTCAGGAAATGTACGATTTGACATTTAGATTCATTGGGATGGGAAAGATAACTAGTTGACGTATGGGACACCCCCTCCAATAATGTTTTATACCTTCGTACCAATGATGGTCGATTGCAGAGTTCCCTGAGTCGGGGGCATACGACACCTATATTAGCCAGTCGCCACGATTGGTGAATTACGTCAGCGTATGTCTAGCCACACATTCCCATGCGTACTACTGGATCTTTACTTGCATTTCACTTAGTATGGTTAGTACCCTGTATTTATTTTATTTCTTTATTCAGTATTTTTACATTACATGGCATGTCATTTTTCTGTATCTTGTTACGTCCCACTGAGGACCTGGTTCCTTGCCAGATCTAGATGAGGCTTTCTACCCCACAGTGTACGGGCCTGATCAGGAGGCCAGATGTGCTACTGAGGAGGAGCTCGAGGAGACACCCTCAGAGTAGGCTTGACCCTAGATGCTGCTACCTAGAGATGGAGATGTTTTGATCAGATAGACACTGCTTAGTCTATTTGATTTTTCTGCGCTATTATCAGTTTTTGTAGTAGGCTTGTAATCTCACCAGTTGTGTACTGTATCAGACTCAGTTATATATATATTTCAGCATTTGTTTTCTGACATTTTGTTGTGGATGAGATAGCTTTACCTGTTCTATACTTGTAGTAATTTAGGACAGCGTAGCACGTCCCTTTGGGTCCATCAAAGTGGATTAAGCCCTTAGTGACGTGTCAGCTGGCCAGTGACACGTGGCCTAGTTCCTGACATTTTGGGACTGGGGCGTGACACCGCGGCAGCAGCAGCATCAGCTGCAGGCGCAGCACGCCGCGGCAGCAGCGGCAGCACGCCGCGGCAGCAGTTCGCTCGAGCGCAGCAGCCTGAGGCAGCAGCAGCAGCCTGCGGCAGCACGTGCAGGCGCCGCGGCGCGCGCCGCGGCAGCAGATCGCTGCAGCGCAGCAGTGCAGCAGCAGCAGCAGCAGGTTTGAGCAGCAGCAGCAGCTTGGCATTCGCGGCGGGGAGCGGGGTAGCTTAGTGTGAGAGTTATAGATAGATAGGTATCTATGATTTAATAGATAAATAGGTAGCAAGATAGATATTAGATCAATAGGTAGATGGATAGATAGATGCATAGATAGTTAGAGAGATAGGTAGATAGTTAGACATTTAGATAGATTTATGTTTATCTATTAGATAGATATATTTATGGATTGATAGATGAATAGATAGCTAGGTAAAGAGATAGATACCTATATCTATGGATAGATAGATAGGTAGATTAGATAGTTAGATAAATAGATAGTATGTTAGATAGATGGATAGATTGATAGATATATATGCTAGATTAATAGATAGATAGAGTACTAGGTAGATTAGATAGTTAGTTAAATAGATAGACATATAGATAATTACATAGATAGATAGTTAAGTTATTAGTTAGATATTGGGTTTGATAGTTAGGTAAATAAGATAGATAGGTAGTTAGTAGATACATAGATAGATAAATCTATCTATGGATTGATAGATAGGTAGGTATTTGGTAGATACCTATATATATATATATATATATATATATATATATATATATATATATATATATATATATATACCTAGAGCTAGATATATATATTATAGTTAGATGTATATATATGTGTGTAGGTAAGGTAAAGGGTATATATGTATATTTGTGTGGATATCTATATATATAGGTAGATACCTACTTAGATATATATAAATATGATAGATATATATATTACCTAGCCTAGATTAATAACTAGGTGCATAATCAATAGCTAGATAGCTAGTTAGAGGGTTTTAGAGCGAAACCTCAATACCTTGAGATACCGAGGTATTTCAATACCTCAAGATAACCAAGGTATTGGGTTTCGAGCGGAGTTTTTGAGCAATAGCCTAGGAATAGTATTGGAGTGATTTTTATATGTATATGTGTATATATTTACGCGTGCTAGCATAGGTTTTAGCGGGTTTAGGCGGGGTGCATAGCCTAGGTTGAGGTATCGGATACCGAGGGTATCCCGGTATCTCAAGGAGGCGAGTTTGTGAGTTTTCTAGCTTAATGACCTCGGTTTGACCTAGAATTTCAGGAGCACCCTAGTTTGACCCAGACTTGACCGTAGTTGACTCGGTTGACCGCCAAAGTCAACTTTTGACCTAGTTTTGACCCAGAGTTGACTTTTTGGACCCAGAGTTGACTTTTTGACCCAGATTTTACCGGTTTGACCCGTTTGACCTAGAACGACCCTAGAAGCCTATTTTTAATTATTTTATATCTGTTTAACTCATTAGAACCTTGTTTAACCTTGCTTTTCGCATTAGGTTCTTGCGACACCGGTTCGGATCGCCAGTTGCTCAGGACGTCAGGCGAGTACATTCTCTGATAGTTTTCATTATCTGATGATTATTATGATTCAGCTTCTAGTATAGTATCATATGATTATTCTGGCACAACACGAGACACTGATTGATATTTCTGGATTCATTTACTTGCGACACGTACATTTCATGTTTCTGGCCTCTATTCTGGAATCACTACAGGCATCACTACAGGCATCACTCATGTTCAGGCTGGACTCATCTTGATTTGCGTGTCGGGTCTTGGATCCACTTGTATTAGTCGGGGCGGGAAAATACTCGAGTAGACATGTAAACATTCCTATCTGGCATCATCAGGAATCACTCCCTCTGGTCTAATCTGGAATGATAGCAGCCGTGCACCCAGTGCGCGGTGAGCCGTACTTACCCCTAGCCGTTTACATGTCGAAACAAGTATTTCAAAGACACCGAGTTCATTCTTTATAGTCTGGACTCTCATGCATTTCTTGACTTGTCTCACTTACATGTTTCTGGACTTGACTCACTACATGTTTTTTATGCTGGACTCACTACACGTTCATGTGCACGGACTTGATCTTAGCTTAGATTTTCTGTATCTTGTAGTTATTACTATCTTGCTCTGATATCCATGCATCTTTACCTTTATGCACCAGTGACTTACATATTTTCTTGTTCATACTTGCTCCATTTTTCTTGCTACTTGCTATAACTGTTTTATAGTTTTTATCATTTAAATGGAACTGCTGTTAGAGATGTACTTGCTCCAGTCCTGACTGGACATATTTTTCAGAGTATCCGGAGGATTGGTGTCCGACGTTTTATGGACCTGAGCCTGTCAATGGTGCAGACAGGGACCCTCTAGTTTAGAGGTGATTTCCGGGTTGGTAGCCGGGATCACTAGGATCTTGTTGTTTTTATTAGCTTTTAGCACCGGATTTGTCTCCGGTTTTGGATTGAGACCTTGTTTGTATATTATTTTGGATGATGTATTGTTGTATTATTATTATTATTATTGATGTTGTGGTTGTTGTAGTAGTAGTTGGTGGTTAGACTTTATAGTTGTTAGATCTCTGTGTTATCTTATCGTGCTTAGATTCGTGATTGAGTATATTGTGATTATCATTTGATATTTGCTCCTCCGTTTGGAGTTGAGATCTTGGCAGATTTATATATATTGTTTGCGTGGTTGCCCTCCTTTTGGAGAGGTCATGCCCGATTTTTGTGTGAGATTATTATCTAGATAGTTGACCTAGACAGCGTTCTACCGCCGATGCTGCGGCGTAGGCTGGACGTACCCACGACTCATGCCCGATTTTCGGGTGCGGGTCGTGACACGTTTTTGGTGGCGGCCCCATGCAGGTCTCGATTCGCAATTAGTGCGATGTCGTGGTGGTACAACAACTTAGTTGTACTGCTGCGAGCCTGCTATAGGATCTAGGATCTAGGATGAGAGTGTACTCAATCACGACTAGGAACAATTCCAATCTAATTATTCTGAAATTGCTTCTTTTGAAATATTATGTCCTTCTTTGATGATATCGTATCTTGCACCGTATTGACTTCTTTTGATCTGTGTTCAGGATGCCTCCGAAGACACGATCCCATCGTACCGTTCCAGCAGTTGCCTCGGAGAGGTCTGCTACCTCTCGTCCAGCTCGTATTCAGGCAGCTGCTACCGCTCCACTCACCACTCCTACGGTTGAGGGAGCATCTGCTTCTCTCGGGGATTCTCCTTCACCTGTCGATCCGAGGACTACCCCAGTCGTTCCGGTGGTTCCTCCACCACTTCCTGCTCCAGTAGATGCCGCGCAGTTGTTTGCGTTCTTCAGGGAGATGATGGATGCGCAGCACCGTCAGGTGGATGTGATGAGACTGGGCATTGAGAACGCCCACCAGGTGGCCATGACAGCAGTGGATAGGGTGGCACAGAATCAGCCACAGGCAGATCAGATTCAGCATCCGAGGCCAGGCAGTATTATCGACTTTCAGAGGATGCGGCCCAAGGAGTTCCGTGGTACAGAAGGTATCCTGTACGCGGATGACTGGATAGAGCAGATTGAGGGCATCTTCAGGCTGGCGCAGATTCCAGACAGCATGCAGATAGAGGCAGCGGGCAGTCAGATGTTCGACCTCGCTTTGACGTGGTATCGCACAGATACGAGGATCGCAGCGCCAGGGCTTACTTGGGAGGCCTTTAAGAGGCTTTTTAAGGAGAAGTTTTTCCCAGATGTGGCGCTCAGTGCTTTGGAGAGCCAGTTTGAGGCACTCGTTCAAGGGAGCATGACGGTGGATGAGTACGCAGCAGAGTTCTGCCGTCTGGGCAGATTTGTGGATGGCTTGAGTGAGGCAGCCAAGGCGAGAAAGTTTCGCAAGGGCTTGGTTATGGCGGTCAAGTCTTTGACCAGGAGCGATCGCGAGGCAACTTTTGAGCAGATAGTAGGAGATGCTCAGAGAGCATAGGATGACTTGGAGCTCAAGTCCAAGAGAGGCAGGGATGATTCAGGCAGTGCCAGTGGTAGTGCGGGACCAGCTAAGCGTCCCTATGTGCAGAAGGCAGCGCAGCAGGGTCAGGATCAGAGAGCGCCCACTTGTGCCTACTGCAGGAAGGCAGGACACACTTGGGATGTTTGTAGGAGGAGGCTGAAGGTGTGTTTGTTCTGTGGATCCGCTGCTCACCAGATGCGAGATTGCCCTACTGCACCTCCATTGGGTGGAGCACAGGATCAGAGAGTTGGAGCTAGGCCATCTGTGGCACAGCATCATGCCCCGCACCAGCAGAGGGATACACCCCAGCAGGGCAGGGCTTATGCGTTGACGGTCGAGGAGGCCGATGCTACGGATATCGGGTTAGCAGGTCTGTCTCTTGTTTCTTCTTCCTGTCATTTCCATTCCTTGTGGTGTGCTTCATTAGTACCTGTTAGATTTTTCTTTGTGCTGTGGTAGATAGTGTAGTGACCCCGATTGAGACTGTAATAACACGACCAGTAGGACCCTGATCTTGTATGTTGTTTAGGTAGAATTTCTTGACTGTGATTGTTGGGGGTTTGACCTAGAGAGATTGTGATTGACTATAAATTTCGAGGACGAAATTTTCTAAGGAGGATAGGCTTGTCACCACCCCATTTCCAGAGCCGGGTATTTTTTTTATTTTTAATTTAGTTAATTGTGCATTATTTATAATTAATTATATTTATATTTAATTAGTGATTGCTTTATTTTTTATTATTTTTATTTTGATTGTTTTAGGATTTTGGCTAGCTTGGACCCATGTCAGACCCTAGTGGACCCATGTCCGACCCAGCCCACACCCTTGTGAGAATTATTTTGGGGCTTAGAATATTTATTTTATTTTTAGGAAGTTAGTTGGAGAGATTTGGAACTAGTTTGAGTGCATTTGGAGCCCCGAAACCCAAAACCGAGTTACGGGAGGGCATTTTGGTCATTTGGACTTAGTGGAACCCTTATATGTGTTGTGGCCGGCCCCCTCCTCACTCCCAGACCCGTGTGGACAGCAGCTCCCCTTCCCCCCACTCTTCTTCTTCACTTCTTCTTCTTCTCCACTCATTTTTCTTCTTCCTTTCTCCTTCCTACTTCAAGTAAGTTCACTTTTTTTCCTTCTTTCTTCCATTCCTTCTTCTTTATGTAACCCTAACCCTAGATCTTTCCCTAACCTAGGTGGGTAGAGCCTAGATTTGGTGTTGGAGCTTGGATTTGAGGCTTGGAGCTTGTAGGAGGTGAATTTGGAGAGATTTGGAGATTTTGGCTTGGAATTCCAACTCCCAAGAGGTAAACCCTAAATTTCCCCTTGTAATTACTCTTTTATAGTGTAATTAATATTTTAGAACCTTCCTAGACCCTTAGGCTACCCGTGGGAGGAAGTTGGAACTAGTTTGGTTGGGTTTAGAGACTTTAACACTAGATTTTGTGTCAATTTCGGGTGAAATCCGAATTTGGCCCAATTTTGGGTGATACCCTAGGTTAGATGGACCTAGGTAGACGTTGTCGGGTGTCTTGAGGGTGAGTGCGTGTCTCCGTTCGGACACGGGAAGCCGTGTCGCGGAGAAACGGGCGTTTCGGGCGAATTTGGGGGTTTTCGTCGTCGCCGATTCCAAGTGCGTGTGCGTTTCCGCCACGGACCTAGAATCGACGCGGGAGCGCATTTTCTAGGATCTAGACATCGTTTAGGATGCGTGGGTAAATTTTGGGCCGATTCCGAGTTCGTTTGGTGTGCGTTTCAGGAGGTTTTCCGAGCCGCGCACCATGTGTTCGTCGAAATGACCGAACGGCCATTTCGACTCGGTTTCCTCGTTTCGGGCTTATGCGCGCGTTGGGTTAGTATCGGGGAGTGTGTGCTAGAGTTTTCGAGCTATATTTTATATATTTTTAGGTGTTTGGACGTGTCGGGGTCGTTGGGCGTGTGTGGGGCGTGTGGGTTGTGTGTTGTTGTGTGTGGTGTTGTGTTAGTGTTAGTGTCTATATATATATATATATATATTTATATATATTTGTATGTGTGTTTATGTATATATATATATATGTGTGTAGATATATGTATATATAGATATGTGAGTGTATATGTGTGTGTAGATATATGTTAGAGTGTGTCGGTATATAGATATTAGTATATATGTTAGTGTGTGTGTGTGTAGATGTATAGATATATATATTAGTGTATATATATATATAGATATATGTGAGTATATATGTAGATGTGTGTTTATATGTATATATAGATATGTGTTTGTATATAATTATGTGGTCGTGTGTGTGTGTGTGAGATGAGAGGGAGGGGCTGAAACTGAGAACAGCAGAAGTGTGCAGCAGCTTTAGCAGCAAAAAGCAGCAGCAACAGCAGATTTCAGCAGCTGCAGCGCCGCGGCAGCAGCTCGCTCGAGCGGCAGCACGCCGCGGCAGCAGCTCGCTCGAGCGGCAGCACGCCGCGGCAGCAGCAGCATCAGCTGCAGGCGCAGCACGCCGCGGCAGCAGCGGCAGCACGCCGCGGCAGCAGTTCGCTCGAGCGCAGCAGCCTGAGGCAGCAGCAGCAGCCTGCGGCAGCACGTGCAGGCACCGCGGCGCGCGCCGCGGCAGCAGATCGCTGCAGCGCAGCAGTGCAGCAGCAGCAGCAGCAGCAGGTTTGAGCAGCAGCAGCAGCTTGGCATTCGCGGCGGGGAGCGGGGTAGCTTAGTGTGAGAGTTATAGATAGATAGGTATCTATGATTTAATAGATAAATAGGTAGCAAGATAGATATTAGATCAATAGGTAGATGGATAGATAGATGCATAGATAGTTAGAGAGATAGGTAGATAGTTAGACATTTAGATAGATTTATGTTTATCTATTAGATAGATATATTTATGGATTGATAGATGAATAGATAGCTAGGTAAAGAGATAGATACCTATATCTATGGATAGATAGATAGATAGGTAGATTAGATAGTTAGATAAATAGATAGTATGTTAGATAGATGGATAGATTGATAGATATATATGCTAGATTAATAGATAGATAGAGTACTAGGTAGATTAGATAGTTAGTTAAATAGATAGACATATAGATAATTACATAGATAGATAGTTAAGTTATTAGTTAGATATTGGGTTTGATAGTTAGGTAAATAAGATAGATAGGTAGTTAGTAGATACATAGATAGATAAATCTATCTATGGATTGATAGATAGGTAGGTATTTGGTAGATACCTATATATATATATATATATATATATATATATATATATATACCTAGAGCTAGATATATATATTATAGTTAGATGTATATATATGTGTGTAGGTAAGGTAAAGGGTATATATGTATATTTGTGTGGATATCTATATATATAGGTAGATACCTACTTAGATATATATAAATATGATAGATATATATATTACCTAGCCTAGATTAATAACTAGGTGCATAATCAATAGCTAGATAGCTAGTTAGAGGGTTTTAGAGCGAAACCTCAATACCTTGAGATACCGAGGTATTTCAATACCTCAAGATAACCAAGGTATTGGGTTTCGAGCGGAGTTTTTGAGCAATAGCCTAGGAATAGTATTGGAGTGATTTTTATATGTATATGTGTATATATTTACGCGTGCTAGCATAGGTTTTAGCGGGTTTAGGCGGGGTGCGTAGCCTAGGTTGAGGTATCGGATACCGAGGGTATCCCGGTATCTCAAGGAGGCGAGTTTGTGAGTTTTCTAGCTTAATGACCTCGGTTTGACCTAGAATTTCAGGAGCACCCTAGTTTGACCCAGACTTGACCGTAGTTGACTCGGTTGACCGCCAAAGTCAACTTTTGACCTAGTTTTGACCCAGAGTTGACTTTTTAGACCCAGAGTTGACTTTTTGACCCAGATTTTACCGGTTTGACCCGTTTGACCTAGAACGACCCTAGAAGCCTATTTTTAATTATTTTATATCTGTTTAACTCATTAGAACCTTGTTTAACCTTGCTTTTCGCATTAGGTTCTTGCGACACCGGTTCGGATCGCCAGTTGCTCAGGACGTCAGGCGAGTACATTCTCTGATAGTTTTCATTATCTGATGATTATTATGATTCAGCTTCTAGTATAGTATCATATGATTATTCTGGCACAACACGAGACACTGATTGATATTTCTGGATTCATTTACTTGCGACACGTACATTTCATGTTTCTGGCCTCTATTCTGGAATCACTACAGGCATCACTACAGGCATCACTCATGTTCAGGCTGGACTCATCTTGATTTGCGTGTCGGGTCTTGGATCCACTTGTATTAGTCGGGGCGGGGAAATACTCGAGTAGACATGTAAACATTCCTATCTGGCATCATCAGGAATCACTCCCTCTGGTCTAATCTGGAATGATAGCAGCCGTGCACCCAGTGCGCGGTGAGCCGTACTTACCCCTAGCCGTTTACATGTCGAAACAAGTATTTCAAAGACACCGAGTTCATTCTTTATAGTCTGGACTCTCATGCATTTCTTGACTTGTCTCACTTACATGTTTCTGGACTTGACTCACTACATGTTTTTTATGCTGGACTCACTACACGTTCATGTGCACGGACTTGATCTTAGCTTAGATTTTCTATATCTTGTAGTTATTACTATCTTGCTCTGATATCCATGCATCTTTACCTTTATGCACCAGTGACTTACATATTTTCTTGTTCATACTTGCTCCATTTTTCTTGCTACTTGCTATAACTGTTTTATAGTTTTTATCATTTAAATGGAACTGCTGTTAGAGATGTACTTGCTCCAGTCCTGACTGGACATATTTTTCAGAGTATCCGGAGGATTGGTGTCCGACGTTTTATGGACCTGAGCCTGTCGATGGTGCAGACAGGGACCCTCTAGTTTAGAGGTGATTTCCGGGTTGGTAGCCGGGATCACTAGGATCTTGTTGTTTTTATTAGCTTTTAGCACCGGATTTGTCTCCGGTTTTGGATTGAGACCTTGTTTGTATATTATTTTGGATGATGTATTGTTGTATTATTATTATTATTATTATTGATGTTGTGGTTGTTGTAGTAGTAGTTGGTGGTTAGACTTTATAGTTGTTAGATCTCTGTGTTATCTTATCGTGCTTAGATTCGTGATTGAGTATATTGTGATTATCATTTGATATTTGCTCCTCCGTTTGGAGTTGAGATCTTGGCAGATTTATATATATTGTTTGCGTGGTTGCCCTCCTTTTGGAGAGGTCATGCCCGATTTTTGTGTGAGATTATTATCTAGATAGTTGACCTAGACAGCGTTCTACCGCCGATGCTGCGGCGTAGGCTGGACGTACCCACGACTCATGCCCGATTTTCGGGTGCGGGTCGTGACATCACCTTCATACCCTCCGCAGCCACCAACCGACTCCTCCCTCCGTTCATTTTCACCACCTTAGCCACCACAGCGACCCCGGCCATCACAACCACCGTCATCCCCACCTCAACTTCTCCCCCACCATCAACAATAACCTTCACCACCGCCATCATCATCACAACCACCGTCACCAACATCACCGTCACCCACACCATCATCACCATCACCCGTACCCCATCTCCACAGCCCGACCTTCGCCGGAGACCACCACCACCTTAGCCGCCGTCCTCCCACGGCCATCCCTCCACCGCCAGCAACTCGCCACCGCCAACCCAACCGCTGCCACTGTAAGCTGTTACCATTGTCGTTGCTGCTGCCGGAGCTGCTGCTGCTACGTGTTGTGCTCGCCGGAGCACCGCCCTCCCTCGCCGGAGGCAGGCCGTCGATGAGCTGCAGATATCTCCCCCTCGGCCACGATTACGACTAGGTATACACTTGCCCATCTTCTTCTTCGTGTGTTGTTGCATAGGCCTATGTATTGGTGAACCCTAAGTGCTGTGTGTGTGTGTGTATATTCTAGAATAAAAAATTGTGTTAGTGATTACCTCATAGTAAATGTGGTTATTTAATGTGTTATGCTTATGTTGACCTAAGGGTTTAGACAAACTGGCTTTATGCATTACCATGTTAGCTAGGACTTGTATTTTTGTATTATACGTTATTGGGTTTTGTAACATATTTTGGTAAGTCGTAGTCTCATTGTGCACGGTATCTGAGGACATGACATACCCGTGCATGGAGACCTAAATGGTTATCCATATCGGACGTGTCCTGGAGATAAGTAGGATACCTGGTACCCATGTGATAGAGGTGCGACTTAGCACCTACACGAATCCTAGCTGTGACAATGATTGTAACATGTAAGAAATGATACCTTAGTATACACCTACCCCCTTGATCCGTGACTAGTCAACCCTAGCCATCGTATTTAATTAAAATGTCTAATTGGTATCTGCGTAACTCATGACGTTGCGTAAGTAGTACTTGTGTACGTGATTAGCATAGTAAAATATAGTGATTAATATTTATTGTTATTTATTTGTAGGCATCCAAGACGATTCTACCTTGGCTGCGGGTTCCAGATCCTTACTTGTGCACACCAGAGTTCCAAGCAAGCATACCTTGCCTTGTTGTACTATTTAAATTCAGTTATTATTTAGTTGCATGTTTTATTATTTTAATATTTAACTGTGCGCATCCGAGAAAGACTCAGGTGCAGTCAACGAAGGCGTTGACGTTAGGACTTGTGTCTGACCTAGTGTCTAGTGGATGCACCGAAAGTGTTGGAGTTATCAGTATGACTCTCCAGGGCATGACACGTATCATTGCACGTCACAGAGTGAGTTCATGTAGGGACGCGTGCTTCATACTCAACTGGCCATAGGGGTGAGCAGTACGTTTGACGATATTTAGCTTAGTTGTATATTTCTTTAGTGACTTGCATTATAGTACGAGATATCCACGTCGTATACACGACTTGTACATTGGCATTGGGCGGGAGAGACAATTAGTAGGCGTATAGAACAGACACTTGGTTGCCGTAGTTTTAGAGTAAACTACGGGGTTATGAGCATCAGTGTTACCCGGTTATGGGCTATGTGTTACCCGGTTATGGGCGTATATGCTTGTCGATAAATTCGGCAGAGGTTACTAGCTGTGCGCTATCATGATCGGTGATGTAGTCAGCATATACTCCTGGCATCCAGTTTACAGCTAATGCCAGGTACTTAGCCTCTGGCTTGACGCTACTCTTTATACCTTTTACCTACCCATTCGTACCAAGGTTGTCTTCAAGTGCATTTTACTTAGCTGGTTAGATCACCCTCGAGTTTACACAGTATTTACTTTATGGTATGTATTTTTGTATCTTGTTACATCCCTCTGAGGACCTGGTTTCCTTCCAGATCCGGACGAACACTTGTACCCGACCATCTACGGAGCAGGAGTAGAGACATGATTCATGGCTGAGGACTTTGAGACACTTCCAGAGGAGTTCCCGTGATTTGGGTACGCAGCTGTTTCGGACTAGAGTATTCTTATCTAGCTAGTTGATACTCTAGTCTAGTTATCTTACTTCTTTCTGTACTTTTATTCCATTGCTGTATTTCAGTGGGTTTGTCCCCATCAGACTTTTCAGATGTATTATGGATATTCAGACTCCTTGTATTTCATTTACCAGTACTTGCTTTAGTCATTATTATATTGTATTCTGTGGATAAGATTAGATATTTACCTGCTGCATGTTAGCATATTAGATTTGTTAGTATTTTAGGACAGCGTAGTACACTTCGTCGGGTCCATTAAATTGGGTAATCCCTCGGAGTCGTATTAGTTGGCCATTGCCACGTGGCCTAGTCCCGTGTATTTTGGGACTGGGGCATGACATTGGGTACCCGCTGCTAATCATGGGACTACCCATGGACCATCACATAGTTAGGGCGCATGCTAGGTTTACCTTCTTGCATACCTAACACCTGATGCCTAGATTGATTCATAAGTTATTCATATGTAAATTATGGCTAACTTGTGTGTCTGCTGCAGGGATAACCGCTTGGTCGTAGGTAAGAATTATCATATGTATATGTTGTCTATCATCTATGTTTTCTTGCATTAATTGTTAAAAAAACTAGACAACTAGAAAGATCACCTAATAATGCTAGCTTCACTTGCTTAGTATGGATTTCTAAGGTGAGTTTGGCCACGGTCGCTCACCAGTACATGTTGTAGTACTGACCCACGTTTGTGGGCAAATATCCAGGTACTGGACGCGAGAGCTTGGCAAGCATTCTGAATCATTGTTAGCGCAACCTTCTGGGGGATCGTGCTCGTGCTGCTTCCTTAGCTTTCCTCTCCAGTGGGCAATCTCCTCTTTTGCTAGTTGTTTTAATATTTTGGTCCTACTAAAGGGATGTAATGTGTGGGCGTTGTGGCTAATTTTGGGAATGTAAAAAAAGTTGTAAGCCTTCTAAGGCATATTTTGTAACTCAGCCAAGCAAACACTTTGTAATCCAAATCTTCTAGTATTCAATAAAAGAAAGTATTTTGTGTTTCTATCAATGTGTTCAACTTTGGTTCTCTGCATTTTACTCTATGCCTATATATGTATATTTTTGTCTAACTTGTGTCTTGTGCAGGTACGTTGCCAGGTACAAGCGCAACTTAGGCTTGCATGACATCACGCCCAAGCGAGAATGATCGGTTCCGTAGGGACCAAGCGAGAACGATCGGCCCTTATGGGACCGGGGCGCGACAGGTGGTATCAGAGCACAGCTTTACGCCCTTGGCCTCTTCAAATATCGTTTTCAAAAATGATATAAGTTTTCAAGCGGTTTCAAAAGTCCCGAAATTCGAAAATGGTTGCGAATCTATATAAGTAAATGGAAGGTGTTAATATCCCTAAGAGTATAAAAATCCAACGTCCCATATAATAAGTTCATAATATGTTATGAGACTAATCCAAGCTACTCTCTTTTGTAGCAAGATGACTAAAACAAGTAACCCAGGGAAATCACGCGCAGCAAGCGCGAGCGATGATCAAATCGATAGGCTGATCGCTATGTTTGAGAATCAAAATGATCGCCATGCTGCACAATAAGAACGGTTTGAAGCTCAGCAGCAATGGGCTGATGCTAGAGCCTTGGCACAACAACAACAGCTTGACTCTCTGACTCAGATAGTGACAACACTGTTAGCACACAGTGGTGCATCGGGAACCGCCGTGACACCTACAACTGTCGTGACTGCGCCTCAGGGTGCAGGCTTAGCAGAAACTAACGTGCCTCGATGTGCAGCCAGGAAGTCTATCTTTAAAGGTGCTGAGTTTCTGAAGTTGAATCCTCCGGAGTTTGAAGGCAGGATTGCGCCGGATAAGGTGATGGACTGGATCATAAAGTTGGAAAGCCTGTTTGAGTTTGCTTCGATACCTGCGAACAAGAGGGTGGCGTGTGCAGACATGCAGCTACGGTTACGTGCACATGACTGGTGGCAAATAAAGAAAGCAGATATTGCCACCAAGCATCAGGATGGTAAGATCACTTGGAAAATGTTTAAGGATGTATTTCTTGCACAATATCTTCCGCCAACAGTAAGACAGAGAAAAGAATATTAGTTTACCGAACTTAAGCAAGGGAGCATGTCCGTCGAAGATTATGAGTCATAATTCTTCAAACTTGTTAAGTTCGCTAGCTCAATGATTCCTAATGAGGGGGCCCGTACATATCGGTTCATAAGAGGCTTAAACGATAACCTGAGAAAGGATGTTATGAACCGAGAGTGTAAAACTTACATCCAAGCTTTTGAGGCAGTTGTGCAGAATGAGTAGTTTATACCACGAAGTGCTCCGAAAAAGGTACCAGCTCCTCGAAATCCTCATGCTAAGAGATACCACAACGGTGAGAAAAAGGACGATGCAGTTGAGAACCGCAAAAAAGTGTGCAGCTTCTGTAGCCGTCCGGGTCACACCAAAGAATTTTATCGTCACTTAAATATGGGGTGCTTTAAATGTGGACAACTAGATCATATGATCCATGATTGTCCAATCCTTAAAGCCTTGGCAGTAAATAAGAATCAGAATCAGACCCCTCCAGGCCCACCTATTGAACAAAATGATCAAACGAGAAGAGCTAGAGTGTATCAACTGAATATAGAACGCGACACTAGTGGGCACGATATTGGTGAGTCTGATTCTTTTGACCTCTTGATGCTTTGATCTTCGCCTCCTTGATCTCTTAAGTTTCGTGGACGAATTTTTTTCTCAGTGTGGTAGTATGTAACGCCCCGCTCCGAACGGTTGCTTATGAAACACTTGTTACTTTGACTAGGTTGAGAATCGAGTCTCGGGAAAACCTTACCGCCAAATCAACACGGACGAAATGCAATGAACCCTTCGAATTGATCGAACGGCTTCTATTGAAATAAGTCCAAGAGTTTTTGTTGGTTGCTTTGCTTCTTGGTTTTGTGTTGCTTTGTATTTTGTCTTGCTTTCGATGACTTGGTTTTCATGATTTCGCTTTTCTCGCTTGCGCATTCTTTTCGAAACGTAAGGAAAAGAGATCGAAGTATGCTAACCAAGTATTGTTGCAATTTTAGGACGCATAACCAAAGAGTGAACGTTGCATAAGGCTTTTCAATCCTCTCGTTCGATTCATTCGGTGAGTGGCTTAAGCCCTTCGATGAATCCTTTAGTCTGCACGCCTAATAAAAGAATCTCTAGTTCACTTATAAATGTTGCCTGACTAAAAAGATAGGTTAAAAAGAAATGAACTACATGCTTGAAGTATTAGAATTATGCTTTTGCTATCAATTATATTGCATGTTCTTCATTACTATGCTGCACAACCTAATTTTTGGCAAGTCCCTATATTTTGAATGTGTTATGAGGGATAAGAATAAGAAGATGGAAAATTGGGTGTTTGTTGTTTCAGAACTGTGCATTGTAGTGTTATATCTGCTAGATGTTTTATATCATGCATTGGTCTCGAACAACTTGTGCACATGGTCTTGTCTCTCGAACGGTTCCTGGGGCACTGGGAATTGCTCGGTCCGGAAGAGATTTTTGTTTCGCCCTGAGGATACGGCCCGCTGGGGGTCTAGTGGGGCGATATGTCTATTAGTGTTGTACGGAGCCCATGATGTCACAGCTGCTAGTACTCGTGTGTATTGGTGAAGAGCTAAACCTTGAGTCATAGCTGCCGACTCATGCGTGTACTAGTAAAAAGCTGAACCTTGGGTCCCCGTTGCTAATCATGGGGCTACCCATGGACCATCACATAGTTAGGGCGCATGCTAGGTTTACCTTCTTACATACCTAACACCGATGCCTAGATTGATTCATAAGTTATTCATTTATAAATTGTGGCTAACTTGTGTGTCTACTGCATGAATAACTGCTCGGCCATGGGTAAGAATTATCATATGCATATGTTGTCTATCATCTATGTTTCCTTGCATGAATTATTAAAAAAAACTAGACAACTAGAAAGATCACCTAATAATGCTAGCTTCACTTGCTTACTTAGTGTGGATTTCTAAGGTGAGTTTGGCCATGGTCGCTCACCAGTACATGTGGTAGTACTGACCCACGTTTGTGGGAAATATCCAGGTACCGGACGCGAGAGCTTGGCAAGCATTCTGAATCACTGTTAGCACAACCTTCCGGAGGATCGTGCTCGTGTTGCTTCCTTTGCTTTCCTCTCTAGTGGGTAATCTCCTATTTTGCTAGTTGTTTTGATATTTTGGTCCTACTAAAGGGATGTAATGTGTGGGCGTTGTCGCTAATTTTGGGAATGTAAAAAGAGTTGTATTCAATAAAAATTATGTATATTTTCCTCTCCAGTTGTATTCAAGGGCGTTGTGGCTAGTTTTGTAACACAGCCAAGCAAGCACTTTGTAATCCAAATCTTCTAGTATTCAATAAAAGAAAGTATTTTGTGTTCCTATCAATGTGTTCAACTTTGGTTCTCTGCATTTTACTTTGTGCCTATATATGTATATTTTTGTCTAACTTGTGTCTTGTGCAGGTACATTGCCTGGTGCAAGCGCAACTTAGGCTTGCACGGCATCGCGCCTAAGCGGGGACGATCGGTTCTGTAGGGACCAAGCGAGGACGATCAGCCCTTATGTGACCGGGGTGCGACAACTATGTCATAAAACTAATCCTAAGGCAAGACTAGAAAGATAACATAATCAGTCGGCGCGCATAACTAAATGAACGTGCTTGGTTTTGTTGAGTGGACGAGAAGCCTCCCCGCCAGTTTATTCAATATACTAATAATCCACCAGATTGCGTGCAGGGTACGGGAGCAGCTCATTCGGTACGGAGTTTCCTTCGTGTGTGCTAAGGCGTGGAGTTCTCTCTGGAGCCTTGGAGCGTAGCGGCCGGAGCTGAAGCACGGATACATGACATAATGTATTGGAACATCATCACATTGTATCATCTCTCAAAGTTGTAAGCTGCTTGGCACGTTTCTTTGTTTTGAGAGAGAGAGCGAGCTTGAGAGATTGTAATATTTAGCCTAGGTCGCTGTAACTTATGTTCAAGATCAATAAAGAGCTTGGTTTTATTTCATACTTGTGTTTATTCAACTTTCGCTGCTTGGGGATTATCTGTGCGACTCTGCAGCTTAGTATTTTATCGGCCGTTTCGGTGCTTGTCTTGCGCGAGCATAACTTAGGCTCGCGCGACATCGTGCACATGCGAGGACGTTCGGCCCTCTGGGGCCGGGACATGACACCTACCACTAGCGTTACTTGAATCCTGCAAAAGTACACACCAACACAATTATATGATTGCAACACACTAATTACCTGAAAAAGAAAATCAGATCCTCAGAGGAATGTAGGAAGATACATAATATGCATGTTGAATATAACAGTAATAAATATGCAAAGAAAAGACGATGAAGAATAACTCAACGAAAGAACGACAGCTAAGAAGGAGGCATGGCATTGAGAATAATGTTATCAAACGTGGCTACAAGAAATCAAAAAATAACCACACTCAGTGGGAGCTCGTAGTCCTATAGAAAGTAGTGAGGACTCTTAGTATATAGTAAGTCTTCTTCACATCCCAATAGGAGCTCACGAGTGAGAGTGGTCAAGTGAACCGATATCTATCGTAACACAATGTGTACTCACAATCGAGAGTGGTCACAATATAGACAAAGTCTAACAATGGTATCCTCTCCTAGGGATATAAGGATCAAGTCAAGTCAAGTCCATGTAACGGGATCAAGTCAAGTTGTACGCACAAGTAGTATGAAAGTTTAACCTAGCAAGGTGTAACACAAAACAAATATGAAACAAGTAAAATAGAAGCATATGGCAAGTAAATAACAAATAAGGCATGAAGTCTGGTTAGAAGCATATGACAAGTACGTGACAAGTAAAAAGTAACGAGAAAAATAAGCATGCATAGAATATTGTACAAGTCGGGCAAGGTATACTTGCCTGGATGTCTAATTCTGCTAAGGTTGCGGGTACGAAGTTTGGTTTAAGTCTAACATCTAACCAACGAACCATAATCCACAAAAAATCATGTCACATCCCTAAAATACGTAGGATCAGACAACGTGGCAATGTCTAGCTACGTATCAAGTGGACTCTAGTCCAACTCGAATACGTATACGATGTCCAAGGTCAAGTAATCTAGCTATATATCTCTAAGATCAAACAACTAAAGCTATATCTTAATCCATGTTATGTGAATCTTAAGAAAGAACGATATGCATCAATGGTCTGCAGCCCAACAATATATTTGTCTGAATAGGCCAAGAGAATAATACAGACCTGTAAATACTAGGCTATAAAAGCAGATCATATAAAGAGAAAACTTAATTGTAATGGATG
Source organism: Iris macrosiphon (assembly GCA_036927795.1). Taxonomy (NCBI): domain Eukaryota; kingdom Viridiplantae; phylum Streptophyta; class Magnoliopsida; order Asparagales; family Iridaceae; genus Iris; species Iris macrosiphon. Next base: position 199,919,693 of record JAYESA010000007.1, on the reverse strand, counting down.
AATGATACAACGATACCTGAAAGATGTACCAACACTCCACTGGGACGAACGTCATGTAATCTACTCAACTAACCTGGAAGAAAATAAGATCTTCAGAGGGACATAACAAGATACATAATATACAAGCATAAATGATAAATAATAAATATCATGCTGGAACCCAAAGTGATACTCATAAATCATGCAAGAACCCAACTACTAATTATAAAAATTATCTTAATTAACTACGTGATATGCACTTGAGGACAACGTTTGCATGCATAGATGGGTGTAGGCTAAATAGGAATCTGGCATAGCGCGAGGCTAGGGCCAAACATATGCTGACATATATCATCAATCGACATAGCTCATGGCTAGAGATCATTGCAAGATATACCGACAAATATCTATAAATAACGTGCATAACGTTCAACGAACATCAGAGGCCATTTGTATGTATATATCAAGGGTCATCATCTTCCATTGCTCCTCCGGATACTATAGTTCACTGATTTTGGTAGCACATGCGCCTAGTGACTGTCCTCCCCGTCCCCATGATATTGTTCATGTCGAATCCATGACACATCCATTATGACACTAACAAAGAATAAAACTAACACAAATCTATCATGATATGTGCAACCTAACCGTGTATCAAACCCATTCAAGTGTCAACAGGTAAAAATATGCAACATGACTGAAATAAAAAGAGCAGTAACAAATATAAAAGAAGAGTGACTAAGAAAATATGCAAAACATGTCAACTATAAATCACATAGACAAGGTATACTTGCCTGGAAGCTGGAGAGAGATCTGACAAAAATTTAGAAGCAAACTCGCCAAATAAGTAGCAACACAAAAAGTGAGACCATAATAGACGTCTCCGGATGTTGTCATAAACATCACCAGCACGTCCAAAATAGGTGAGATACTCATAAAAGACTACCCATAAGTCCAATTTAGACAAAAGATAAAAAAATTGACGTTTCAGAGACAAACAGAGTTCAAGGACGGCCTCCACATTGTACCAAAAAAATATGCCATAATAACAGTATCCAAATTCAATAAATTATATATTATTCTTGGGTAGAACGAAGCCACAATTCTAACAGCGAAGTCAGAAACAGTTTATTGGAACATGGTCTGTTCCAAGAGTATTAAATATAAAAATTCATATTTAAACGTCCAACTTTGATATCGAATTTAAGTAATCAAACGATCAAATTAGATTCTAAAAATGGGTTCATATAGAGAGAGGGGAATTTGCCAAGATTGAAGTGGTAAAGGTGGTTCGCCAACTGGAATAATGATGATAAAGTTATAGGTCCACAAAGTTGTCGCTTCAAATTTGGTAACAGAATTTTCAAGTTAAATGAGCAACTTGACGAGCGATTTTGGTCAAGCAAATAATAAAATTAGTGGGTAAAACATGACATATTTACAGGGCTACATACCAGTTATGATATGGAAGAAAAAGATAAAGGATCCAATAGTTAGATCGCATATAATCGCTGCTCAAAGTTGTTGGCTTGGCTTAGTCAAATTCTGAAACAAATTCGTTTCTTCACGGGGTTCATGGGACTAAACTTCGAATTCAATCCTCGACGCTTATGGGTTCATGGCGAGAAAAAAAGACACATCAGCTATATAGGGTTGGTCCGACAAGCAAGAAGGGGCATGTCACGATAGCTCGTAGCTATGATCACCGATGTTGTTGCAGCTATGCGGTCTGCTGCTATCGTGCTCGCTGTTGCCGCTGCTCGTGTGTGGAGATCGAAGACAACCCTTCATCGAGGGTATGCAAGGTTGGGAAGGTACCGATCAGTCCCGTCTGGGATGGTGGGCTGCAGCGAGCCTGCGGGGAATATCGGCGAGTCGGTGGGGGGGTATATTCGCGGCCTGCAATGCAAAGGTCGACACAACTACGAGTACTGGTGATGTTGCGCTCGATTTATACGTTATTAGATGCAATTGCACCTGTTGTGCAGCTCGACATAGTCGAGGCTGCCTCGGTGGCCGACGTGAGAGGAGGTGGGCTGAGTTTGGAAAGCGGAGGTCTTCGACCTCGACATGGAAGTGGTGAGACTGCTCGATGGTAGGCAAAGTTTAAGGCGACTCACATTACTCGGAAGAGAAGACGAGTATGGTGATGACGGTGGAATTATATGGGGTTACTACTCGGTTGGTATAGTTGTAGAGGAGAGAAGGAGGAGTGTTGTGTGAAGAGGATAAAGGTGAAGGAGGGGTGAGAAGTAGGATAATGATAAAGAAATATAATAGGGGATTATAGTATTTAAAGAAGAAGGTAAACTATGGTTGCCCTCTGTGTCAGGTGAATGAATAAGTTGTCAGGTGGTAAGAGGGCCAGTGAAAAGTACTTGTATTGTTCACGTGGGGATGTAATGTAGAGGGAAAACCAAAGGAAGGGATAGGGAGTGAAGTATACGGAAAAAAAATTAATTAATTCTCATTTAATTAACCATTCTCGTTAGATTTAAAATAAGATTCGAGAGTTAAGAAAATTAACTTGTAGGAATCTATATAGATAATCTATTCATAATATAAATAGTGATAAGAACAATAATAATTCTATATATTTAGAAATGATAAGATCATATTATCACCTCAATAATTTATAATAGTGGTAATAATAAACTTAGTAAGCCATAAACAACAAAACATAATTAAGAATATATATGAATGATAAGGAATAATCAATTTTTTTAAGCTGTGTGTTTGGGATAATTACAAATTAAAAATAAAATATATATGAATTTAAATTCAGGGGTTTAGATTCTAGCCACCTTAGAAAATTTCGTTCTTGAAATTAAGGATATGCAAGTTGATTCTGAAGGAGTATAGAGATAGTTATGAACATTCCAAGAGGTTGTATGATCCGAATATGAACGCGAATATTCGATCATTACCTGGCGTGTGAGATCGAGGCTTTGGTAGAATAATTAAGGATACATATTACCAGAATTAAGGAATGAATAATCAGGCAAAGATGTCATTCTCGGGGGGTGACTTCAAGGTTAGAGTATGATTGGAGATACAAGTACCTAATTCAATCTAGGCATAAATTGCTTGATCGAAGAAAACAATATCAGAGGAATCGTGATGGAGGATGTGGACGTGTAACCCAAGATAAGGAGAACAATAATATAGTAGAGGACATTCTTGTGTAGTGGTGATACAGGAAATTGTACATAACTTTACACAACGAATATACCAAGCGTCACGGTAGAATAGATACGAGTGTAAGTCATGCTACAGAATTAAACATTTGGTTTTCAAGACCTTGTAGGTAGTTGCAAGGACAGTCCTACCACCTTAGAGATTTTAAGGTGGTAGTCATGCAAACCAGCTCTTATGTTAAATGTGATTTATCTATCAATAGGTAATGGTATTATAACGAATTTGTGGTTTGACTAATGGATCAATCATAGTAGTATTCTTGATAGTTTATGTGGTAGGCCTAACTTTGAGATGATTGTTAATGACGAACTAGTTAGATGAGATGCTTGATCCGTAATCGGTGTTGGTATATATATATATATATATATATATATATATATATATATATATATATATATATATATATATATATATATATATATATATATATATATATATATATATATTGTTGAAATTATCCAATAATTTGGGGTCACACATATAAAATTAATTGTGATGTGCTATCTAAATAATTAAGCCAAATTAAAGTGGTCTATTTGGAAAAAGACTTATGGGTATAATTGTCATGGAAATAATGTGTAGATACCATAAAAATAATTCTAATTTGATGAGGGGCCAAATTAGAATTATGTAAAACCTAGAATACACACACACACACACACACACACACACACATACACACACACACATATATATATATATATATATATATATATATATATATAGGGATTATGGTCCCTGACTTATACGGCCACAATAGGGATGGTTTTCTCTTTTCTCTTCTGCATCCCCATCAACAGATAGAGGAACAAAGAATTAATCTTTGTCATTAAGGGCCGTATCAAGTTAGAAGATCGAACCCCATAAAGAGACGTTCGATATAAGATCCATCAAGCTAAGCAATAGATTCAGATATGCTTCCGTAATCAATTATGTTCTTTATCTCATGAATCAATGGGTTAAATTCTAACAATTGGTATCAGAGCCTCCCCTGATTGATTCATGGGTTTGAAGTTTCATATTCAATTTTTTTTTCAGAATTCCTAGATCATTTGATCTAAATTAATTTAGGGTTCTGATTGTTTGATCAAAATTTTATAAGCATTAGTTGCATAAAGAATTTGAGTTTGCCAGAATAAAATTTGATGGTACCAGAAAATTATCTTTAAATTATTTTGCCACAAAATATTGTTGCCATAATACTTCGTCAGTCGGTGAAGAAGGAGGTTTCTACAAATTAATTCTTCTGATATAGGGAAAAAAAGTTGTCGTCGTCAATATGCATGTGGTATGTGGTTGGGTGCTGTCATTTTATATGAAATTAACCAAGCCTACAAAAAGACTTGATAATTAAATGGTATTAGTATTCTACTTCGGTAAGGCTGCTTTATGATGTGCATGAATAAGAGTTGGCACTCAATCATATGAAACGAACAATCAATTAAATTTTGGTTTGTGGACTATAAACATGTGAGAGTTGAATCTTTTTATATATATAATTTATTTCAATCTATATGTCAATACCGTACTCTCACGTGTCTATTTTTTATATGGTCGGATTCAGCTTGTATATGATTGAGTTCTAGCTATGTGAACATGTTTCATACACACATACATACATATAGTAACTTGTATGAGAAAGTAATTACCAATTGATTGAATATGTAAACAAGAATGAAAGACTAGCCCATGACTAGGTCCTTGACCACTCTAGTTGATATGATTATATATATATATATATATATATATATATATATATATATATATATATATATATATATATATATATATATATATATATATATTTGGTGATAGTTGATGTGATATAGTTTTACTATATGCGATAGTTGGTAAATATATGGTTTGGTTCTGTTAGTTCTTTCAAAGTGTTTGCTTTAATGGGCATGAGGAATTGTTCATTCGCTTCCGATTATTTATGATAATTTATTTGATGTCGCATATAAAGGAATTTACCAAATTATTTGGATACTTAATTCTGTTTTTGCTAATTGTCTATTAGTATCATAAATTTAGAAATTTATTAGGATACATGAACTGATACATGAATTATGGTTGTTCATGCAAATATGCACAATTAAATTAATTGGTTTGATTTGGTTTATCCATGTCACGTCCGAGAACCAGAATACTAGAAAGCGGGACTGACAAGGCCAGATACGTTTACTTAAAGCACTCCGGTCCTTCGTATATACGATGAAGCTGTAAGACATGATGGGTCACTACTACAAACCAACAGTCAAGCCTAGTTCCAACAACCCTAATGCCTCAATCACAAGAACAACATGAATAATAAGAAGATGTAAGATCAGCTGAAATATAATAGTAAAGCGTCACAAACTATAATATACAGATGATTATGATTCTAGTGAATACAAAATGAATAAACTAGCTAGAATATGAGTAATACATGATCATGTTAATGCCCGTAGGCTAATTGATCAAACCAAAATATGAGCTAAACACGTACTCGGTGGCTAAACGCCCACAAAATAAAATGTAAATCATGGTGGAGAAGTAAGAAAATTACTCAAGCAGTCTGGTGCTCTTGGTGGCCACCATCCTCAGGAAGGTACAGAAGATCCTCTGGTGCTTCTACTGGATCTGGCCATACAAAACCATTGGGGTCAGACCCCCAAATAGCAATTACCATAAAGGAAGTCAGTCTAGGAACTTAAAACCAACAACACAAGTAATACAAATACTGGAAAGTAAAGACTGAATGTAAAAGATCTCAGGATAATAAAAGAAATACTGTAAACCTGCAATGAGACATATCCTGAACTAATAATCAATAGAGTAACAAGTACAGAAAATAAAAGTGTGATCACGTAAAGCCTAGACTAACTATCATCCATAAATTACGGTAAATCATATAGTACGGCTTGGTACTTTTAACTAACTAGAGTTATCATAATCCTAATTACTAACAACTATAATGCAACACGATGCTAGAGTTTCTTCTGATCGTATGTCCCTGCAGTCCGTCCGGGATATCCATATGCACAAACCAGCACCGGATACTCCTCAAGATACTTCACAATATAAACCACTGAATACGCCTTAAGGTAACTGTATGAATATGTAAACCCCCTCACCCAAAATTAGGCCTACTTAGCATAGATAGTGAAATTAGGGCTAGTTGAATCCAATTAGAATTAGAATACGGTATTTTATTTTATTTACAGTAATTAAATCACTTAGTGCAACCTACCGTTGCTTCAATAATTGGAGCACTACACTAGCCATTGCCTTCCTACAAATTTTATATTCTTGTCCTAGACATGCCAGTCATCTATTCTGACCTTTGTATGACTTATAAATATGTTACCTTGTGTTTCATTTTAGTCGCACAACATTCATCGCAGACGTTATTTCTTAATCCCGAATAAATTTAACTTTGTATCCTTGTACGTTCCAATCGAAATTGGAGACACAATCTTGACCCGTTTCGTACAACCTAAATTATGATAATATTCTACTATGAGCCCCCTATGTCCATAACACTTGTGTCCCACCTAATTTTATTTCCATATACTCCTAATTAATTCCAAAACACCATGCACATTAATTTTAATTAATTCAATCCAATTTTTGTCTTTGTGCAATTTTCCAATTGTTGGGCACTTTTATGCAAAAGTGCATTGAGAAGTCCATACCATTGGACAATACATGAAGAAACTCATTTTTTTCCTTCACATAAATTTTTTCCATAATTTTCAGAATGTGCAACGCGCAACATTGTCCCCCATTTAATCCTAGCCATTGCATTTATCCAATGTAAATTCTAGCCTCCAAATATTCCCATGTGAGGCCAAGGCCCAACCCAAGAGGTATTGACCAAGTCAAATATTTTTAGGTCAACCCAAGTCTCACATGTATATAAACAACTTCTCCTTTCTTTTTCAATACCTAAACTAATACATCCAGACGACCCCTCCCCCAAAACTCATGTTCATCTTCAACCTCTCCTCCGACTTCCCATCGCCGAACCAGCCCGGCCAGAACCGCCACCGACTTCTCCCCGTTGAGCCGACTGCCCCGAACCCCAACCCGACGCCTGCATCCAATCTCGAGCCGCCATACAACTCGACGAGTCCGCCTGAAGCACCCAAGCAACACCGCCTCCATCATCCCGTCCACCTCGTTGACCCACCGACTGAATGACAGCGGCCGAGCCGACTCTCCCTGATCACTTGAACCAGCCACCACCGTTCACCTCTCCTCCCTTCGACGACTGCCTACATCCCGCCGGACATCCCAGCCACCGCCTGGACGACCGAACCACCATCTCCTCTCCTTCGTCGACTTCTTCTTCTCCTCCTCCCCGTTCTCCTCATCACCCGAGCCGCTTGCAGGCCATCTCCCCCTCACCGGAATGCCGCCAGGATCCTGCCATCGACCATCAGCAACACCACCACACCACCGGCAATACCACCAGCAACACCACCACCACCTGAACTGTAAACCGCCGGACCTCCCTCTCCCCTCGACTGAAATACCACCACCCATAACACCTCTCTGCACCTGCTCCCTGAACCACTCCTCCTCCCTGCTGAGCCTCCTCTACCACCTGCTCGATGTCTTCCTCCTCCGCCTTGGTCGGACCTCCCCTGGCTGGATTCCGGCGAGCATCAAGCCATCACCATCATCATCTCTTCATTATCTCATCACCATTATCATCTCTTCATTATCTCAGTATCATCATCACCACCCCATCATCATCGTCATAACCCTCATCGTCGTCATCGTCGTCATCACCATCGTCGTCATTGTCGTCAACCTCATCGTCATGCCTGTGCACGTAAACCGAGGTTCGAACTTGTCCCTCCTTTCTTATTTCATATGTGTGCTTGTGTATATGTTATTAGGACATGCATATTGCTTTAGGACTGTTAGCTGATATCGGACCCTGAGTCGGTGAACCCAACTCGTATACGCATACGTACGCGTATGCGTATATTGTTCACTTTGGTATATATATATATATATATATATATATATATTGTATGTATATATATACATTTAGTATATGTATATTTAGTTATTCATTAGCATGTTATTAATTGGTATATATAATTATGTACATATTTAATATATGTATTCAAATAGGTATGTAAATAAATTACTGGTTATATTATTATATAATTATATGGATATATATATGTAATTAAATGCTAAATAATAGTTGTGACTATATATGTATGTATTATACGACCCTAGGATACTGTGGACCGTCCCGTACTTACCTTGACCATGTTGACCCTAAGAACATATCAGTGGACTACCTTGCGTACATTAACGTACTGGCTTAGACACATGTTAGTTGACTGTCTGATTGTGTACAACACTTGAAGACGTGACACCCGCGTAATTCAACACGCATTTGACCGTGTTAGTTGACCCGTGTCACCCCTAGTGTACCCCCTGAGTCCAGTGTAAATATGGTTGTGTATGTGCTAGTGTAATGACTAATGATTGTATTGCACTATATTATATGTACATAGGATATTGGAGTTATCTGCGTGACTTCAGGAGCAGGCTATGGGTACTACGCAACTTTCTTGCCAGGCAAGTATACCTTGCCATTGTGTTGTTATTCATATTCCATAGGTTGCATGTATCTTTATTTTTTGTCATTAGTTCATATATTTTAACTGCTATATAAACTGCACGTCCAAGGAAACTTGGGTGCAACAACGGTATCGTCGTATTCTGTTTTTATTATGTATATGCGTTGACCTTGTTTATGAGACCGTCCCATTATCATGAAGCATCATTAGGTTTTATTGGTCGTGACACAGTTGCTACACGAGTGTGAGTCTCATATAGATCACGGACTGCGTGACAGGTCTGGCCTCCTGTACGTATGGGCCGTGCGTTAGCGATAACTGTTGTTAGAAACTTTACATGCTAGAAGACTTAGCAGTTATTAGTAGTCCAGGGACAGCCTATTATAGTACGGTGGTACAATCCTTGTCCTTGTCTGGTTGCAGGGTTGGGCTATTATACTAAAGATAGGCTATGAACAAAATCATATCATGGATGTGACATACTTAGAGCATGGGTGGGGAGAACAACAAGTACCGAATTTGGGCTCCTTTGCACTTTCCTTATTGTAACCCGGAAGCTCCGCTGGAGATACGGGCGGTGATGACCCCTATATATTATCAGGCGGCCTTTGTCGTTCAAAAGACGACATGCTTTATAGGCTCTTAATTCTCCGAGAGAATCATGCCAATCCCATTTTATGGCCAGATAGCCCACTTGTTAGAAAGTTGTTCTCAAACTGCATTCACATAGGTAGTTAGACGACATCATTGGATATTTATTTCAGTACTTTATTGGCATGCTTCTATGTATCTTGTTATGTCCCTTTGAGGACCTGGTCCCTTTCTAGGTGTAGATGTTCATGAATATTCGCAGGAGCGCAGATCTGGACTGGTTACTTATATTTCGAGGAGGTCTTCTCTTCGAGCCCCATGATTGTTAGTTGATATTCTTATAGTGTGTTTGTTGTGTTACACTTATATATTTGAGTTGGTAGTGGATCTGTTTTCATCCAACTATCATCTTTAGATACTTTATATTGAGATCTAGTTTCATAGATATTGGTTATTTATATTTAATTTTCTGTGGATGAGATTTAGATTATACGTTGTGACTTGTGATAGATTTATACCACTTGTGGATTGATATTCATAATACAACGTACGCATATGGTTTAGTTTTCATATATTGGAGTTGCCATATCCATGCGGCTGGCATGCTTACGTGTCCTAGTCCTACATTTTGGGACTGGGGTGTGACAGAATAACCGGGACTACATGCAATCTAGAAAAATCTCTAGCCATATACTAAGTGAATATCTAGTTATTTAACCCCTAGCAGTTCTTTGTATGAATCCAGGTGTGCCATTCCACAGAATTTATTCTAGACATGATGCAGACAAATCAAGTTCTAATAGTAATATAAACAGATTTAATATACATTACACATGCGGACTCATGTATGCCATGACAACAACCAAGTCACGTGTAATCAAGTAAAGCCAGGTAAAGCCAAGTAAAACCATATTAATCCAGATGAAGCCAACTTGTCACCCCCACATTTCTAGATGAGGGTAATTTAGTCATTTTGTATATTTAATTTTGGTAAAAATTTAATTATTCATATCGTGCTACATATTTAAATTGTGCTTGTGCTAGTTATTATTTGTTAGTGAGCTAGCCTATGTTTATTTGGACTTGTCACTAGTAGAACCAATTAGTTAGTCATGATTTACCCATTTAATTAGAGAAGAATAGTTAGAAAATCCTTCCTTTAGCCATTAAAACCTACCTTTAATTAAACCTCTTTCCTAACTAAACCTTCATAACTAATTATGAGGGCTTATTGGGCATTTTATATTGTATTAGGGTTAGGAATAGTGGCTGGTCCTATTTCCTATATATATATCCTCTTTCATTCATAAATAGCCTCCATCAAACCCTAATTAGCCTCCTCTCATTTTTCTCTCCATTTGAGAAGAAGCCCAACCTCTTCCATCCCCAAATTGATTCCCAACCCTTTTCTATTATCATCCCAAGGAGGCTTGAGCTTGGATTAGCAAGGAGAAAGCATTGGAAGAAGAGAAGCTTGAAGGAGGTATCCATTCTTGAGGATTGTGTCCGCTAGTGTCTTTGCATTAGAAATCCATCGTTCAATAGGTAAATCTAAGAATAACATTTTTATATTACATCTAAATAGTGTAATTAGTTATTTTAAATCCACCCTTGCATTAGGGCTACCCATGGAGAGAAGCTTGGGCTTCATTGGACCCATTTAGAGACTTTTACATAAAGTTTCGTGTCAATTTTAGGAAAAATCCGAGATTGGCACACGAAGTGTTCGTCATTAGGTTAGCTAGATGTAATTAGGTTTGTTAGAGTATTGTGAGGCTAGCTACTCGTGTCCACGATTGGACACGAGTAGACCGTATCACGATACGGTGTGATACGGGGCTCATTTTGGGTGATTTATGTATATTCTCTTCAATTCTTATTGTAACGGGTTGTATTAGTTATAGTTAGGTGTATTTGATGTGTGAGAATGTTTAGTGTGGAGAATTGGGAGTTTTTGTATTTTGTTTGGATGTGTATCATAAGTATCCTAATTGTGCATACCATATATTTGATATGGGGTTATAGTTGATTTGCGTGTTGGTAATTGGTTAGGAACTATGCTAGTATTGGTGTTGGTGTGATATTTGTGTGGTGGTTTGAGAGTGTGTTTATGTGAGAAGAGTATTATAGAGTAGACTATATGGTGTGCAGGCTCAGTTTTGTGGGGGTGTTCATGTGGTATGGAAAGAGCAGTAGTGCACTATAAAAGTAGAAGTGCTCAGGAAATTAGAACAAGCTGGGGAGCACTGCAGCGAGGTTATATATGGTATCAACCAGTGTAGGCAACTTAGGAATTCAGCAAATAGAGGGTTTTGATTTGAACTGCAACCTGCATCAGCAGTTGATGTTGATAACATGCAAGACTGTGTATATGGATGTGTGATGAGCAGTTTTGAGAAAGAGATATGATTCAGTTGGTAAGTATGGGTGATCAGTGTGATTCTGGGAGTTGATATGGTGCACTGACTGGCAATGAAGGGGCTCGGGTAGATACTAGTATAAAAAATTGGTATTGTGGGTGTTTTGGAGTTCAGTGTGAAGTGTCCAATTCAGGGAAGAGTAAAGGAAGTTGGGTATTAGTGTACATAATTAAGGGAAACCGAGGTCTGGTATAGCAAGTGTGTTGGAGTGTATTAGTGTATAATAGTTGAGTGTTAGGCTTGATGAGTATATGTGTGTTTCAGTGTATATTCAGATATGCATTGTGATGTTGAGTTATATGAGTGAGGGTGTGACACTGGGAATAAGGAGAACCTGAGAACAACAGTGATATAAGGATACCTGGGAGCAGAGAGTAGTGTGACTATCATAACTATGAGGAGTATCACAGTTAGATTGCAGGAAGGGGGTACTCGAGATGTTGCTGTCCAATTTCAGCATGAAGTAGTAGCTGTAACAACAACATTTTGGGTGTCGGGTTTTAGGCAGTTGACTTAGCTTGATACTGCATCAGTTGTGGCAAATTGACATGTCAGTCAAGTGTTTGAGGAGTTCCAGTGAGTGAGGGGTTCATGTCCTTAGAGTAGTCAGTGTGATGGGAGAAAAATTATACTGCATCAGGTAAGTGACTGTGAGTGAAGGATTGGGTGATTGACTGCAATAAGGGGTGAGTGCTTGGTGGTGCAGTGTGCAATGAAGATAAGAAGTGAGACATGTGCATGTGTGTGCCTGATACACACAAGTATCAGATATGTGTGAGTGATCGTGATTGTGTAGGAGTGAGTGTTCAAGTTAGTAGTGTCTGTGTGTATGGGGGGGGGGGCTCTAGTGTGTGTCAAGTTGATAAGTATTAGGTATAATTAGATATTTGTGTGTGTGAGAGTTAGATATTAGACATGAGTATGGTTAATGAGGGGTAATGTTGGTTCCACAGTAGGAGAGGGTGTGAAGTGCACTAGTGTATCTGTTGGAGAAAATTAGGATAGGCTATGATGGGTTACTGTTCCAGCAACTGTGGTATGCCTTGGGTATCAGAGATCGGGAAATTTTTAGTAGTTTAGGTGCCTGCAAATATGAGGATATGCCAGGAGTCTTTGTTAGGATGCCATGCATTCATCTCAGTTGGTACACTTGAGGGTAAGGGTATTATAGATGAGTATCTATAAGCGCAATGAGCAGTGTATAGTGTGGGGATATGGCTTGGTACAGGTTCAGATGCTAGTATCAGTGCATGTTTAAGAGAGGAGTAGCTACTGTGGTGTCTGTGTATGGGTTATAATATATGTTGATGTCTGTTAGCATGGTAGAAGCTAAGATATTAGAAGTTAGTGATGTTAATCATTAGGGTATGGAGTTAATTGGTATCTTGGATTATCATAGATATTAGGTGAGGATGTGGTGTTAAGGTATTAACTTAATACCTATGTATGAGAGTAATATATACTAGAACTAGTATAAGCTAGGGTAATTTAGTATGACCAATAATTAGTTAGTATAGGACTAATATGGACTATTATACCTTGTTATGACCTAGAAAATCTAGTGTAGCAAGGTACCAACCTAGATTGACCTAGTCTTGACCTAGAAAATCACACTTCAGTGCACTTAGCATATTTATTACTTTATTACATCCATTGAAATAATATTTCCTATATAGGTTTGTGTGACAGCAGCTCGGACACCGAATCGCACCATTTGCTCATGACCAAAGGCGAGTACATTATCTGATAGTTTCTATTATTTGATAATTACTATAATACAAGTATTTAGAAATATTTTACTTGATTCTGACACAGTGGTTACACAGACTGGTACTATATGGATCATGTCAGGAGATGTCATCCCATTATCGTGTACTTCGGATACTCATGTTGCATGTACTTTATCGTGTGTATCGGGTATTCCTTGTGCTCGTGTTCATTCGTGTACATTCGTGTTCCTCATGTACTCATATAATATTCGTGTTTGTGATGTGTCATGATTGGATCCATGAGTATTGGTTAGGGGCAGAGGAAATGCTAGAAGGATATGTGATCAAACCCTTAAATATTGCATCATGTAGACAACAGCCAGTCATACACCTCACGTATGATTGTGTTGCTCCGTAGACAACATCCAATCTTAAATAATTGTGTTCCTTGTATATAACATCCAATCATACTGATCATATGATTGTGTTATTGATCGAGTTAGTAGATCTTGATAACCCAAGCCAATCACATATCTAACTAGTATTTCAAACAGTTAGTGTAGTTACAGTTCTTATCTATATTCTAGTTTATTACTTTTATTCTATTTTATTATGATCAATTTATACCTTATTGCTCCTGATTATTTGTCTATTTCTGCCATAGTATGATATTGTACATTGCTTCTCGTCTTGTATTACATTCTCTATTTTGATTATAGTCATTATCAACTAATTGGAACTGCTATTGGGTTGTACTTCACTCCAATCCTGACTGGATATATTTTTCAAATGATTGATTAGAGCAGATATGTCCCACCTACTATAGGCCACAGGATGGCGATTCACTCCAATCCTGACTGGATATATCTAAAAATCAAGTCGATCGAAATCGATATACCATCGGTACAATGTAGTATACCGTCGGTATACCGATTTTCAAGAATACTCATGGTTAAAGTCAAGTCAAGTCTGATTTCCATAATCCAAATAAAATTCCAAAAATTACCAGAACCAAGTCTAACAAGAAGTCAAGTCTAGGGTAAGTTTCATATCACAATATGGACTCATTCTTACGGTCACAACTCCGGTACCATTTTCGTTACTGAGTTACCAAAAGGGGACGAAACAAGATTCTACCAGAAATCAAAACTGAGACGGTCACTAAGCTAGAAATCATGATATGAATACTAATACTAAGCAAGTCTAAGCTAATAAATAATTACCAAACCTCCAGAAAGTAAAATGACAGAAAGCAAAAGAAGTTCACGAAATCGATAATGTGTACTTGCCTAACGCGAGCTCCCAGCCTAAATCTTCTAGTACACAAATATGAAGGGGTTCATAAACTACACTCCAGGTCTCAAGACAACGCTTCCAAGCTTGAGAGAGAAATAAAGAAGAGAGGAGAGAGAAAGAAAAATAAGGAAATAAAATATCTCAAGTACTATTTATAGATAAATATCTCGAAAATATCTCGAAAGTAAAATAAATATCTCTCGGACAGTACACCGTCGGTATACTGTAGTATACCTTCGGTATACTGGTCAGGTAGTAAAGTTTCAATTTTAAGAATTTTTGAGCTTCCTCAAGATCCAATAAAATACAATAACTAGCACGAAATACGTATCCATATGAAATATGAATATTGTGAGACGAGTCTCACAACTCTTCCCTCTGTAGAAAAATTATGTCCTCAAATTTTCATAAGGATCCAAAAATCACTAACAAGAAAATCCAAAAAAGCCAGCTCAAAATCGAATATAAACAAGAAACTCATGTGAGTATAATTTTTTTTAGACAACAACTGAAAGTAAAAATAACAGACATAACAGATAAGTTAACAATCAATCACATGCACAGGCTAAGATAGGACACGGGTATACGAATAAGTATACCTCCAAAGTCGAAGAGAAATTGATAATGAGTATGCATATCGTCCTCACGCTCCCACGTCGACTCGCCCAGTAAGTGATGCCCCCAAGCAACACGAACTAACCTGGTAGTCCGATTCTTGTGAACCTTCTCCCTTTGGTCCAAAATAGATACGTGCCTCTCCTCATATGATATGTCGGTACCAACGACCAACTCAGAATGATCCAGGATATGGCTCAGGTCTGGAATATACCAGCGCAACTGAGATACGTGAAATACGTCATGTACCTCATGAAGCGATGGTGGAAGAGCTAGACGATATGATACGTCTCCAACCCGCTCAAGAATATCGAACGAGCATATATATATAGGACTAAGCTTTCCCCGTACTCCAAATCTGATAACTCCACGGATAGGAAAAATCTTCAGAAATATATGGTCACCGACAGAGGACTCAAGATGACGACGGTGTTGATATGCCCAATGACGCTGGCGATCCTGAGCCACTCTAAGATGCTCTCTGATATGCCTGATCACTCCAACCGACTGAGCAATCATCTTTGGACCAAGCATCTGCCTCTCGACAATATCATCCAAAGCTAACAGTGATATGGATCTCCTACCATATAAAGCCTTGAAGGGTGCCATCTAAATGCTCGCTTGGAAGCTGTTGTTATAGGAGAACTCTACTAAATGCAAGTGATCCTCCCAAGATCCACCGAAGTCAAGTATACAAGCTCGAAGCATATCCTCCAAAGTTTGAATAATACGCTCCGACTGCCCGTCGGGCTGTGGATGGTAGGCTGAACTAAACTTTAACCTATTATCCAGATTCTATTGTAGGCTCTGCCAGAAATAAGACATGAACCGCGAATCTCTATATGAGACTATGCTAACTGGTACACCATACAATCTGACTATCTGTCTCATTTATATCTCAGCTAGCTGCTCTGTAGACTGGCTCACTCTGAAAGGAAGAAAGTGATTAACCTTCGTGAGTCGATCCACTATAACCCATATAACATCTATGCCAGGCGGGGATCTAGGAAGACCGGTCACAAAGTTTATAGTAATATGGTCCTACTTCCATTCTGAAATCGGTAAAGGCTGAAGTAGTCTGGACGGTATCTGACGCTCAGCCTTAACCTGCTGACAGACTAAACACCGAGAAACGAACCATGCTATCTCCCTCTTTATACCATTCTACCAGAAGTGATGACGAATATCCTGATACATCTTCGTCCCTCCTGGATGCACTGAGTACTGAGAATTGTGGGCCTCTTACATAATCTTCTGCCATATATCTCCTCTTGGCACACAAAGTTGACTCAAAATCTGTGAGTCCCATCCTCGTGAATGCTCAACTCTAGTCTGTGTCCTGACTCACACTTTTCTTTGAGCTGTTGAAGTCTGGCATCACCGGTCGGCTTTACTCTGATCCTCTCAACTATAGAAGACTTAACCTGTAGACTCACCATAAAATTGATATCACCAGGTAATACTACCTCGATACCCATCTCTTATAGATCCTCTAAAATGTGATGCTGCTCTGTCAAGAATTAAGCTCCGCCTCTCCGGCTCAAGGCGTTTGCTACGACATTGGCCTTTCCTGGATGATAATGAAGGTCAAGATCGTAGTCCAACAATAACTCGAGCCACCTCCTCTAATGCATGTTAAGTTCCTTCTGTGTGAACACATATCTCAAGCTCTTATGGTCTGTGAAGATCTCCACTCAATCATCATATAAGTAATGCCTCCAGAGCTTAAGTGCAAATACTACTACTGCCAACTCAAGATCAGGCGTCAGATAAATCTTTTCCTGGTATCGAAGTTGCTGAGACGCATAAGCTATCACTCTGCTATGCTGCATAAGTATACACCCTAATCTTACTCCTGAAGCATCACAATATACTGAGAACTCATATGGTCCCACTGGAAGTGTCAGAATAGGAGCTAAAATCAAACTCCGTTTGAGCTTCTCGAAAGAAGTCTGACAAGTATATGACCACTCAAAGCGTACATCCTTACACATCAGCCATGTCAAGGATGCGGAGATCCTAGCAAAGTCTGCCATAAACTGTCTATAGTAACCTACTAGACCCAAGAAACTGTGTACATCTAAAGCTGTACGGGGTACTGGCCAACTCTCAATAGCCTCCACCTTCTTGGATCCACCTCAACTCCTCTACCAGAAATGATATATCCCAAGAATAAGATATGATAAAGCTAGAACTCACACTTGCTGAACTTCACGTACAGTTAATGCTCTCGAACAATCTGAAGAACTACACGAAGATGCTGCTCATGCTCTTCCTTACTCCGACTATAGACTAATATATCATTAATAAACACTATCATAAACTGGTATAGGTAAGGCATAAAGATGTTATTCATGAGATACATGAATATAGCTGGTACATTGGTCGCTCCAAATGGCATAACTAGGAACTCTAAATGACCATATCTAGATTTGAACGCCGTCTTGGGTATATCCTGCTCTCTAACTCTGATCTGATGATATCCAGACCGCAAATCGATCTTAGAAAATACAGTTTTCCCACTGAGCTGATCACACAAGTCATCTATCATGGGCAAGGGATACTTGTTCTTAATGGTTGCCATATTTAGTATTTTATAATCAACAACTAAATGTGATGAACCATATTTCTTTTTAACAAGAAGTAACGGGGATCCCCAAGGCGATGCACTAGGTCTAATGAATCCCTTGGCTCTCAACTCCCCAATCATCCGGTACAGTATCTCCAACTCAGATGGTGACATCCTGTAAAATCTCTTTGAACAGGCTCTGCTCCTGGGATTAAATCAATCTAGAACTCCACGTCTCTAACTAATGGTACACATGGTAACTAGCCGAGAAATACGTTAGAAAACTCATAAACTATCCTGGGAAACTGTACCTCCTCAGCCTCTGCCATCATCAATATAACCTCCGATGACTCTACTGCACCTCTCAAGAATGAGAACTCCTCCCCATCATGTACATGAAAGATAACCTTGCCACTATGGCAATATATCATCGTGTGTCTCGCACTCAACCAATCCATCCCAAGGACGACATCATAATCGCCCATAGGAAACTCTATCAGCCTCGCGAGAAACTCTCTCCCGCACAATATAACTCTACAAGAGGGATATAGTCTATCTACTCCCATGAGACCATTACCAATAAGTATATTCAACCTTACAGGTAAGGACTTGGACTCCAATCCAACTCGTGTCATAAAGCGTGCAAATATAAATGAATGTGATGCACTAGAATTAAATAAAGCTGAAGCTGAAGCTGAAGCTGAAAGAAAGTAGACGAGAATGGTACCTGCTACTACCTCTCATGCTGCCAAAGCCTCCTTCATCGATAACAAGAAGGCTCGACCCTGCCCTCTGGGTACTGGTCCCCTCTGCTGCTGACCTCTAGGTCTTGCCTGTGCCTGGGCCTGCGCATACTGCTGCAGTCTCTACTGGAATGCCTGAGGCTATGGAGGCAAAGGCCTCTAAATCTGTAGCTGCACTAGTGCTGGTGTAGTGCCCCGCTCCGCATAGGCACTATGTACAAGTGATATCGCCTTGCTTGCTCGAACGAAAGTCTTTTCGGAGAGTTCTCGACCGAACCACAAGACGATTGATCAATGTGAGTGGGCAGAACTGCATTCTCTGATTCTTGTACGACTTAATAATAAATCTGAGTTTTTAAATGCTTGTTTGGAAAGAGATAGTTTCATAAGAAGAATGATAGAACCTGACTCTGCATGCATAATAAGAGAACTCACATAGCTTGTCATTGAAACAAATCTGCTTGCTTGTCTAACTAGAGAACAAGGAATGCTTGTCTAAAATGAGATAGAACCATTGCCATGCTAAGTCCAGAGTATAAGAAATATTGCATGCTTAGTTACACGGACACCGCTATCGAATAAACCGCTGCTATGCTAATAAGAAAGAGTAAAAGATTGCTTGCACTTATTCTTGATATCGTATGCTTAACTAGAATACTTGAATGCTTGTCCAAAGAGATAGAATTGCATGCTAGAATTATAGAACTGTTCTTGCTTGTTACTTGTTTAAAAGAGTTGGCTTTGCTTGAACATGTTTCTTTGTTTGCTTGTGAAGAGATTGAACTGGGTGAATGGCTAGAACTTGTGTATCTTGACTAATAGTCTGCCCCGAGGCTTAAAAATCTTACTTACGGGAGGGTGTGACTATTAGGCAAAGAGTATTGAGAGCTTCGGCCCTATCGCTTGATTGATGTGCTTGCTTGCGTGCTTGTTCCGTGTTCATCAGTTGCATGATAGCATAATTATCTGATAGGAGCTTTGCATTAATGCATATGGTCAGGACAACTTGTGCACAAGGTCATCTCTCGAGCATTTCCTGGGGCACTGGGATCGTTCGGCCTAGGAGAGATCTAGATACCCTGAGGCTTAAAAACCTTACTTACGGGAGGGTAGACCCGTCTATTAGTGAGATTGGCTTGTATGTCCCAACTGCTAATCACGTGGAGGGGACCATCATGTAGTAAGGGCACATGCTAGGCTAGCCTTCTTGCATACCTAAATGTTTGATGCAGAGACGGACAGGGAAGAAGAAACCTTATACCTATATGTTTATGCAAATTGTTGCTAACTTGTATGTTTGCTGCAGGATAACCGTTCGGCTATGGGTAAGGATCACTGAATAAGTGATCACTGGTATTTTCTCATGTCCCTTAAATTATGCTAAATGTGATCAATCTGTTTTATATTGAGTATGTTGCTGCCCTATTGCTTCGAGTTAAATAGTCCACTTGAAATACTTGTCTTGATATGAGATAAACAATCCACTAGAGAACCTTGTTCCTAAGAGTATCGAATATGGGTCACAATACATGCTGCGCACTACACGATAAAATATTGCCTCTATAGCTTGCTTGTGTGTATTGAACATGCAAAACTGGTTTCAACCTCGTGTTTTCAAAAGATAAAATCTGACTATAATCCTGAGCTGCATAAAATAAACTTAGGTAAAAGTAGCAAGATCACTAGAATATAATATTTTACCACATGATTACTTAGTGTAGGTTTCAGGGGGTGTAGCTTCTGTTCGGTTGTTTTATACTCACCAGTACTTATAAAAGTGCTGACCCACCAACAGTTTGCCTGTTCTCAGGTGCCTGATCGTCCGAGGAAGCGATAGCCGTGCCTCATCCCAAGGAACCGGAAATCTGGAGTCGATACCTTGAGCCATATCGAGTTTGAGCTGCTTTTATATAGAGGGACATAATGTATGGAACGGTGTCATTGTAATCGAGAGAAAGAGTGTTTGAGCGATCTGTAACCTCGGCCATGCACCGCTTGTAACAATTTTGATTATCAATAAAAGAGCTTATTTTTATGTGCCATTGTGTTCTTTACTTTTCTATAATATATGTGTGTGCTACTGCTTCAGTATTGAATAACTTACTTGCCCTTGTTCATAGCTTTAGTCTTGTGCAAGCGCACTTTAGGCTTGCACGACATCATATCCGTGCGAGGACGATCGGTTCTGTAAGTACCAAAGCGAGGACGAACGGCCCTGCGGGACCGGAGAGTGACAGCTGGGGCCCTGTACTGAGGCACTACTGGCCGAACTGCTGACTGAGCTGATAATGATCTAGTCTGGATCCTCCTAGGACATGCTTCGTGTCCCACACACAAAGCACAATCCCTGTGCCCTACGACACTCTGATACTATATGCCCAGGTTTTCCGTAATATAAACAACTACGGGAAGAAGAAGATGACTGCCTCTGCTGAGGGAATGTCTAGGAAGACTACTGGGATAATTTTGTCCTCCTCGAGGATCCAATCGTCAGGTCTCAAATTACTGGAGCTGGTGCTGATGACTGGGATGCTGATCCTCCTAAAATGTTGGACCTCTTTTGACTCCTAACTCGATCTGTAATCCTCTGCGATGTGTACTCAAACCTCCTGGATACCCACATCACCGCGTCGAAGGTCTGGAACTCATGCTACTCTATCGCCTGGATAATCTCTAAATAGAGTCCCTGCTGGAACCTCCTTGCCCTCTCCAGCTCGATCGCTACTAAAGTGGGAGCAAACCGACTAAGTCTCGCAAACTCCGTCGCGTAGCCGTCGACGGTCCTGCTCTCCTGCCTGAGGTTGTTAAACCTCTGCTGAAGCTCGTAACGCGCCACTGCGTCAAAATACCTCGCCTGAAATCTCTCAGTAAAAACTGCCCATGGAATCAGTGCTATGAGAGAAACCTCCTGCGCTGCCCACCAGTCGCGAGCCAAGTCAAACAACTATAGCCTCACTAATGCTACACACTCTCTAGCTGGAGTCCCAGCTGCCTCCAAGATGGACTCAGTATCCTACAGCCAAGCATCGGACAAAATCGTGTCTTCTGTACCATAAAAGTACCGAGGACTGAGACGCCTGAAGCTGGTCGCAGAATTATGGATATGAGAACCACCTCGCTCCAATGTTGTCTGGACCGACTGGGTGAGTATGTCACTCTGGTGCTGCTGGGTCATCATAAAACCTCGAAAGACATTCATCAGTGCTCGGACAACACCCTCTGGCTGCTCGGGCTGAACTGGGTGCACATGTGCTGCCTGCTGGTCTGATACTACCGTTTGATCTGCCTCAGGATCTACTCTAGACTCTGCCCCTGAATGCTGAGGCCAATCTCTAGGAATATGCTGGGATCCAAATGCTGACTCTTCTCGAGCTACACTCGATCCATCTGGTCGATATTAACAGGAACAGTGCCCCTGAAAGTTAAGGACATAAGAGTCAATTGAAGAACATGATAGATCAACGAATAAGCAGATATCAGATTCAAGAATCGGGGATAGAGAAAATAACTAGGGATCAAGGGGAACATTTTAGGATTGAGATATCTAGCAACAGCAATAACCCCCACATATCTATAAAAACCAGATCAAATCTGCTCAGACAGATATAATCCGCTCAGATAGACCTGCATAGGCTACCACTAAAACTATGTCACACCTCAGAATTAGAATACTGGAAAGCAGGACTGACAAGGCCATCTACTGTCACGCCTAAGTCTCAAAATACCGAGGGATCGGACACGTGGCAATGGCCAGCAGCACGCACCGATGGACAACCCAATTTAATGGATCCATCAGGACATGCTTAAGCTGTAGTCTAACAGTAAATAGAACAATTATTACAAGTCCCAGGTTATTCTAATCTCATCCACAACAGATAATCACAGGTTAAATGCCAGAAATAATGCAATAGAATAAATAAGCAAATCTCAAATAAGTGTCTCGGGGAACAATCCGAGAATATGTCTGGTACATCGAATGCAAATAGACAGGAAATAAATCAACTGGAAATAGAAATACTGAGTATATGAAGCCGGTACTCAGGAGAAGTCTTCAGCCACGATCTCATCCTCGGTTCCTGGTTTCGCTCCGAGAAGTGCTCATGTTCCGTACACCTCGGGGTAGATCTCTTCGGCTATACCTGAGGACATAGTCCATTCCAGGTCCTCAGGGGACATAACAAGGTACAGATAATATAAGCCAAAATAAATGCAGTGCAGAAATAAATGAACAATAGGATAAGCTATATAACCATCTATGTGAAATGCAAGATGAGAGCATCACTAGAACTTAGGCTGATACCACTACAAGCTCTGGGAGCCGGTAGTAGTGTTTACTATATATTTTACTATATGTTTACTATGGATTATATATATATATATATATATATATATATATATATATATATATATATATATATATATATATATATATATATATATATATATATAATCAGCCTGTAGCATGTGTGTCTCTCCCCACCCAATGTAATCACACGTCTCATGTCCATGACACGCAGGATCAATACTAATGCAGCAAGTCATATAATGTCTATGAATATAATATCTATGTCATAAACCTGTATCCTATACAGAATCACCTTGAATGTCTCAGGAAGACTCTGTCTCATGAATAGTGTCAAGTGTCCTGGGTTATGATGTACTTGATAAGACAAGTACGAGAATACATAGGGTCTCGATATCCATGTCTATGTGAAGTTACACAACTCCGCGTACGGGGTTGGCACCCGACTATAATCGGATGCTAACCACGACACACGGCCCTAGGGTTGAGCATGTTCAATAGTTATAATGTATATATTCAAAGGAATAATTAACAACAACTGCAAGTTTGGCAAGGTATACTTGCCTGTGGTTCTGGCTCCAACTGTAGCTCTGGTAGCAGTGGAATTTGCAGGCAGTACTCCGGTTGCTGAAATAAACATCACCATCAAATCCAGAAAATATCAATCAGCTAGAAATGCCTGTCTTTGAGTCCAATTTGGAGACAAGGGCAAAAATGACAATTTTGGGCCAAAGCGGGGTCCACATGTGGCCCGCTTCGCACCGAAAAATGTGTCAGGGTCAAAGGTCTCCAAATTCACCAAACTTAGTGTCAACAGGTCAGGAACGATGATACGAACCCAATAGAACTTCCAGAATTGGATTTCGATGAGCCGATCACGAAATCGCCCGTCGAGTGGAGCCTGTGGGGCCCACGACACGCGATTTTGTCAACGTTCTCAGAATCGAACCAAACTTGGGTCACAGGACCAGCGTATCGCTACGAGTCCGATGGCGCAAGTTTCGTTTCGATCCGACGTGTGTACACAAAGTTAGGGCACATTCCAGAAAGGGCGGATACGGGACGGTGTCCGCGGATACGAGTTAATTCCGGTGTGCACGTGCACCCGAATCGACTTTTGCGAAATCCCACACGTCCGTATCAACGACGCGCACATATCTGTGAAGACCGCGCGCGACTAAGTCGTCCCGTTTGGCGGGGCGCACCCAGTTCCGGGGTGAATTAGGGCGTTATTTTTTCTGTTTTTGGATCGCGGTTCGCGATCACCACAGGATGCGATGCACCGAACGGTTTGCCCGGGCACCGAGGGGGTCATGCAGGCTACGCGGCGCAACTGACAGAATCGAAAATGGGTAAACGAGCAGGGAGATACGCGTACCTGAACATGGTCTGAAAAATCCAAAAATTTCGTGTCCGACATGACACGGAAACCTAGGGTTAGGGTTTTGGGTTTGGCTGAGCCGCGGCGATAGGAGGCCGGCCGGAGGGAGGCTGGGGGCAGCGGGGGAAGGCTCGGCCGGAGGCGGCGGCGCGCTGGGAGGCGGCGCAGGCGGCCGAGAAGCAGGCCGGAGGGTGCGGGCGGGTCTGCTGCGTCGGTCGGGGCGGCGATGCGCTGTGGAGAAGAAGGAGGAGGAAGAAGGGGAGGGCGGCTCGGGCAGCTGCAGGGAGGCGACGAGGCGAGGGCGGCGTCGGCGGTGCTCGGGGAGGGGTCGCCGGACTTGGGGTGGCCGGAGTAGGGTGCCGACGGGAGGCTAGGGTTCAGATGGGGAGGAGCTGAGGGAGGAGGAAGGGAATTTATAGGGGTGAGGCGAGCGGGGGTGGCCGGAGGAGGCGGCGACGTGGCGGAGGTCGCGGGGCCTAGGCTACGCACCCCGCCTAAACCCGCTAAAACCTATGCTAGCACGCGTAAATATATACACATATACATATAAAAATCACTCCAATACTATTCCTAGGCTATTGCTCAAAAACCCCGCTCGAAACCCAATACCTTGGTTATCTTGAGGTATTGAAATACCTCGGTATCTCAAGGTATTGAGGTTTCGCTCTAAAACCCTCTAACTAGCTATCTAGCTATTGATTATGCACCTAGTTATTAATCTAGGCTAGGTAATATATATATCTATCATATTTATATATATCTAAGTAGGTATCTACATATATATATAGATATCCACACAAATATACATATATACCCTTTACCTTACCTACACACATATATATACATCTAACTATAATATATATCTAGCTCTAGGTATATATATATATATAGGTATCTACCAAATACCTACCTATCTATCAATCCATAGATAGATTTATCTATCTATGTATCTACTAACTACCTATCTATCTTATTTACCTAACTATCAAACCCAATATCTAACTAATAACTTAACTATCTATCTATGTAATTATCTATATGTCTATCTATTTAACTAACTATCTAATCTACCTAGTACTCTATCTATCTATTAATCTAGCATATATATCTATCAATCTATCCATCTATCTAACATACTATCTATTTATCTAACTATCTAATCTACCTATCTATCTATCCATAGATATAGGTATCTATCTATGCATCTACTTATCTATATATCTATCTAAGTAATAAACTATCTATCAAATCTAGCTAGCTATCTATCTATCTAACTAGTTATCTATATCTAGTTACCTATCAATCTATCTAACAATCTATGTATCTATCTCTTTACCTAGCTATCTATTCATCTATCAATCCATAAATATATCTATCTAATAGATAAACATAAATCTATCTAAATGTCTAACTATCTACCTATCTCTCTAACTATCTATGCATCTATCTATCCATTCATCTATAGATATATATATACATATATATATATATATATATATATATATATATATATATATATATATATATATATATATATATATATATATATATCTATCTCCTTTCCTCGCATTTGCCGCTGCTGCTAGCTACAAAAACTGCTGCTGCTGCTGTGCTTATCTGCTGCTGCTGCCACTGCTTTTGCTGCTGCTGCACCTGCTGGTGCAGCAAGTTGCTGCTGCTACAGCTGCTGCTTGGCTGCTCCTTCTACTGCTGCTGGTTCTCAGTTCAGCCCCCCCCCTCCTTCTCACATACACACACACGCACCTATTTATATATATATATCACTATATATATATATACACACATACATATACATATATATAACTCTATAGCTATATATACACACTAACTTATATACATTCTAACACACACACACACTCAAACACAAATCAACACACACACACACTCCTATATATATACATATATATATCACTATCTATATATATATATACATACATATATATCTATATATATATAACTAGATATCTATATATATATACACTCATCCACACACTCTAACACACACACTAACACACTCACACACTAATACACACACACACATAAACACAAGCACACACACTCACACACACACTCTCACAAACACACAACCCTACACACAAACACTCCTACATATATATATAAATATATATACATATACTCACTCAAACTCATATATATATATATATATATATATAGGCACTCACTCACCCTCACACACACTCACCTACACACTAGCACACACTCACACAAGCACTCACCTACACACATACACTAGCACTCACTAACACACTCACAAACACATAACCACACACATATATATAAATATATATACATAAACACACATACAAATATATATAAATATATATATATATATATACATACATATACACAACACTCACACAACCACGCACACAACACTCAAACCACACGCCCCACTCACGCCCAACGACCCCGACACTCACCAACACCCTAAAATATATATAATATAACTCGAAAACTCTAGCACACACTCCCCGATACTAACCCAATGCGCGCACAAGCCCAAAACGAGGAAACCAAGTCGAAATGGCCGTTCGGTCATTTCGACGAACACGTGGTGCGCGGCTCGGAAAACCTCCTGAAACGCACACCAAACGAACTCGGAATCGGCCCAAAATTTACTCACGCATCCTAAACGATGTCTAGATCCTAGAAAATGCGCTCCCGCGTCGATTCTAGGTCCGTGGCGGAAACGCACACGCACTTAGAATCGGCGACGACGAAAAAGCCCCAATTTCGCCCGAAACGCCCGTTTCTCCGCGACGCGGCTTCCCGTGTCCGAACGGAGACACGCTCTCACCCTCAAGACACCCGACAACGTCTACCTAGGTCCATCTAACCTAGGGCATCACCCAAAATTGGGCCAAATTCGGATTCCACCCGAAATTGACACAAAACCTAGTGTTAAAGTCTCCAAACACTACCCAACTAGTTCCAACTTCCTCCCACGGGTAGCCTAAGGGTCTAGGAGGGTTCTAAAATATTAATTACACTATAAAAGAGTAATTACAAGGGGAAATTTAGGGTTTACCTCTTGGAAGTTGGAATCCCAAGCAAAAATCCCCAAAATGCTCCAAATCCTCCAATCCAAGCTTCCAAGCCTCAAATCCAAGCTCCAACACCAAATCTAGGCTCTACCCACCTAGGTTAGGGAAAGATCTAGGGTTAGGGTTAATCATAAAGAAGAATAGAGGAAGAAAGAGGAGAAATGGGAAGAAGGAACTTACTTGGAGAAGGAAGGAAGAAGAAAAAGAAGTGGAGAAGAAGGAGAAGAAGAAGAAGAAGAGTGGAATGAAGAGAGGGAAGAAGAGCTGCTGGTTCACGGGTGTGGGGGGGGGAGAAAAATAGGGCCGGCCACTTAATAAAGGGTTCCACTAAGTCCAAATGACCAAAATGCCCTCCCGTAACTCGGTTTTGGGTTTCGGGGCTCCAAATGCACTCAAACTAGTTCCAAATCTCTCCAACTAACCTCCCAAAAATAAAATAAATATTCTAAGCCCCAAAATAATTCTCACAAGGGTGTGGGCTGGGTCGGACATGGGTCCACTAGGGTCTGACATGGGTCCAGGCTAGCCAAAATCCTAAAACAATCAAAATAAAAATAATAAAAAATAATGCAATCACTAATTAAATATAAATACAATTAATTATAAATAATCCACAATTAACTAAATTAAAAATAAAAAAAATACCCGGCTCTGGAAATGGGGTGGTGACAGGAAGTAAGAAAATCCACTCAAGCGGTCTGGTGCTCCTGGTGGCCACCATCCTCATGAAGGTACGGAAGATCCTCCGGTGCTCCTACTGGATCTGGCCATACAAAACCAGTAGGATCAAACCCCCAAATAACAAATACCACAAAGAAATCCAATCTATGAACTTAAAACCAACAACACAAGCAATACAAATACTGGAAAGTAAAGACTAAATATAAAAGATCTTAGGATAGTAAAAAAAATACTGTAAACTTGCAATAAGACATATCCTGAACTGATAATCAATAGAGTAACAAGTACAGAAAATAAAAGTGTGATCATGTAAAGCCTAGACTAACCATCATCCATAAATACGACAAATTATATAAGTACGATTTGGTACTTTTAACTAACTAGGGTTATCACAATCCTAATTATTAACAAATATAATGCAACGTAATGCTAGAGTTCCTTCTGGTCGTATATACCTGCAGTCCGTTCGGGATATCCATACGCGCAAATTAGTACCAGATACTCCTCAAGATACTCCATAATATAAACCACTGGATACGCCTCAAGATAACTGTATGAATAACCGGGACTGCATGCAATCTAGAAAAATCCCTAGCCATGTACTAAGTGGATCTCTAGTTATTTAACCCCTAGCATTTTCTTGTATGAATCCGGGTATGGCATTCCGCAGAATCCATCCTAGACATGATGCAGACAAATCAAATTCTAATAGTAATATAAATAGGTTTAATATAAATTTTACATACGGACTCGTGTATACCATGACAACAATCAAGCCATGTGTAATCAAGTGAAGCCAGGTAAAGCCAAGTGAAACTATGTCAATATAGATGAAGCCAAGTGAAACCATGTACATAATATGAAGCCATGTACATCCAGATGAAACCAACTGAAACCAATTAAGCTATATCCGATAAAGCCATGTAAAGTCATACAAAGTCAAGTCAAGTTCAGTCAATCATGTCATCACGTGTAGCCAGGCAAAGCCGGGTGAAATCGAGTAAAGCCAAGTCAAGTCATCTGAAGCCATGTAAGTTCATGTTCAAAATCTGGTTAAGTCATCGTGTGTCCCAGCAAAAGCCAAAAGTTTTAACATAAAATCACAAAAAACCAAGAATTCCTAAAGAAAGAGCACGATCGGTATACCGTCGGTATAGTCCAGTACACCGTCAGTACACGGTCCAGAGATAGAAAAAATACAATAAGTTTTAGATTCCAACAAATCGGTATACCATTGGTATACTATAGTATACCATCGGTATGCCATTCCAAGTAGGAAAAAAGTTACTAAAAAATAAAGTTCCACAAATCGGTATACCATCGGCACAGCCCAGTACATCGTCGGTATGCCGATTAAGACAAATATCCTGAAGTCGGTCAACCAATGTCGGTAGGATCGGTATACCATCGATATACTGTAGTACACCGTCGGTATGCCGATAGGGTTCATAGAAAATATCTAAAAATCAAGTCGGTCGAAATTGATATGCCGTCGGTACACTGTAGTATACCGTCGGTATACCGGTTTTCAAGAATACTCATGGTTAAAGTCAAGTCAAGTTTGATTTTTGAAATCCAAATAAAATTCCAAAAATTACCAGAACCAAGTCTAACAAAAAGTCAAGTCTAGGGTAAGTATCATATCACAATATGGACTCATTCTTATGGTCACAACTCCGGTACTGTTTCCGTTACCGAGTTACCAAAAGAGGACGGAACAAGATTCTACCAGAAATTAAAATCGAGACGGTCACTAAGCTAGAAATCATGATATAAATACTAATAGTAAGCAAGTCTAAGCTAATAAGCAATAACCAAAGCTCCAGAAAGTAAAATGACAGAAAGCAAAAGAAGTTCACGAAATCGGCATTGTGTACTTGCCTAACGCGAGCTCCCAGCCTAAATCTTCTAGTACACCAACAAGAAGGGGTTCAGAAACCATACTCCAAGTCTCAAGATGATGCTTCCAAGCTTGAGAAAGAAATAAAGTAGAGAGGAGAGAGAAAGAAGGAAATAAAATATCTCAAGTACTATTTATAGAGAAATATCTCAAAAAAATTCGAAAGTGAAACAAATATCTGTCGGGCAGTATACCTTCGGTATACCAGTCAGGTAGTAAAGTTTTAATTTTAAGAATTTTTGAGCTTCCTCAAGATCCAATAAAATGCAATAACTAGCACGAAATATGTATCCGCATGAAATACGAATATTGTGAGACGAGTCTCACAATGCAAGTTTGTTTACGCATTGAATTAATAAGTTGAATATATTGTATGTTCTAAATAAAATAATCACACAGTTTGGGTCTGAAAATCAAATCATGATATATCTTGGCATTTTGAATGATTCAGTCTAAAGAAAAGTTAGAGTTTTGTTTCAGCAAATTATTTTATTTGAAGTAATCCTTATGGATTATTTAATGTAATATGTTAATGCATATCTTCAGTAGAATTTGTTGACTTATGATTATTTTATTTGAGTTACAATTTTGTAAATATGCATGTACATAAAGATTTGGACATGATTCAGTCATGTAAAATTCAGTCAACATTTAATTATTTGGTGATTCTTTATGACTGGCAACAATTGTCTAACATTATAACTAGACTCATTAGAACAATATGTCGCCAAAGTGACCTCTCTTGTGTAGATAGTCTATGAGGGATGTCGGATGTTTGTATGTGTATATTCATGTGAGTATTAGTCGGGCCAAAAGAAGGTTAATACTTGACCGAATTGCACACATACTTGTGGTGATAAATGTGTGACAATTATAAAGTTTACATGTGAATAATAACCCAATCCAAAAACAAGCTTATTATTTAACATGAATTATTGTCAACGTTTGATCATTAAACCAAGAGTACCACTTACAGTTAATATTACTATCCAAAGACTTGATATTAACGGTGTACTAGGTATCTTGAGATGGGGTTCACCATTATTTGAATTTGTTTGACTATTATTTTTAGTTATTAATTAGAGCATGTTAGTAAGTTTACTTTTTTTCTCTTTACGGTTAATGTTGCTACAATATCTGCTAATCTGAACTCAGTTTTCATGCTTTATGGGATAAGGACTGAAAATAGAACATTTAAATTATTCTCGGCTGCATGGATCTAGACCTTGCACTTAGAATTGCGTCCCACTACTCCTAAGAAAGATAGTTCCTCTGCTGAGAGAATGAACTTTGAGAAGTGGGAACGCTCAAACCGTATGAGTCTAATGATAATAAAGTGCGACATTCCAGAGACATTCAGGGATACAATTTCTGATATGGTTACAAGTGCCAAATTTTGCTAGAACCCATAAAGACAAGTATAAAGGCACTAACAGAAAGAATACCGAAGCTGCTAAGGGTCCAGCTTATAAGAAACAACAATATGAAGCTAATGGTTGTTTCTTTTTTGATAAGATAGGATACGTAAAGAAGGAATATACAATGTATCACGCATCGCATGTAAAGAAAAGTATATTTCTTAGTTTGGTCTGTTCTGCAATTAATTTAGCTTCAGTACCAAAAAATACAATAGATCGATTCTGGTGCAACTACCCACATCAGTATTTCTATGCAAGGTTGTTTGAGCTACCGAAAGCCAATTGATGGTGTAAGACATATATGTTTGCCATCAGTGTAAGTTCGGGAAACTTTTATTCAACAACAAACAAAAAAAGTACAAAAAAATCCTAGACAAAAAATCTAAGTACAATATTTTTTATTTGGAAATGACGATGGAGATCGAGTACTACAATGACTCCTTTACTCCGTTGACGGTCCGATGAGGGAATGAGGATACTCTCTTATCTTTTCTCTCTCTTAAGCTTGTGTGCACGTACGTAGCTCGCCTGGGGGGTATGGTCTATGAAAATAGGACCCTGGGAACGTCCAAGTTCCTTCTATTTATAGTCATCATGCAAATGGGCTATAGGTGTCGCATATGCCTCTGTTTGGTGGCTGTATATGACTCCTTCAACAGAATACGGTTGTAACTGCAGCCGCATATCACGGGCATGCTGCCATGTGGCCTTGGTTGGGATATGATGTTGATAAGATTTTAGGTTCATTCTTAACTCCGTTGTGTGCGTGACTCGGTCAGCTGGATACGTGGTCTGCACTGATTATGTAAGGATCCCTTCGGTTGCAACAAAAAGATCTTGAATAAAATCTTGGCCGCATAACATCTTTTCCGCATATGTGCTCTCCTTTAGCCTTGGTCTTATGGATACTTCGGCCGCATGGCGTTGTGGCCGCATGTGAGCTCTCGTTTGGACTTGGTCGGATGGACACTTTGGCCGCATGATGACGAGGTTGTATAGGACCGTAGCTGAATATGATAGAACATGTGGCATGGCATATCTGATAAAGTTATTAGTGCCCTGATGTGATTTTTCATTTTTTTTATGAGTCGTCGCCTCTCTCATGGTTCTCGAAGCGCTCTGGGTGATGAGTGGTGTGTTAGAACTTTCGACATGCATTGAATGTCGTGTTAGGGGATCTCATGCGGCCCCTTTGTAGCTGTTCAGGCTGCATAGATTCTTCTTATATAGCTTCCAACTCCTTGGTTGTTTGGGCTGCATGGGCTCTCCTTTGTGGCTTGCTTTTATTTTGAAGGGGCATGAGCTCTATGCGGCCTGCATAATTTTTATGCTTCTATAAGATCTCTTTCAAAGTTTTTAAACTTTGTAAGTTTTTTAAGTTCAGAATACTTTAAACAAAAGCATGAACTAGAATAGCGCATCTGTGAAGTGTCCTTCCATTTGGCGCATGGGGATGCTTGAGGGAGTAGTGGTGCATGACACTACTGGTGCATGCGGACACTAGTTACTTAGTGGCGCATGGCACTGCTGGCGCATAGGAACACTAGTTACTTAATTGTGCATGTCACTGCTGGCACATGGGAACACTAGTTATGAAATGGTCGGCGCATGACACTGGATCATTATGGCGCATGGGGCTTGATCACTATGGCACATGGCTTTTGATTACTGTTGACGCATGGTAAAGATTTTCTATGCTTCTACAAGACCCCATTCAAAGTTAAAATTTGAAAGTTTTTTAAGTTCAAAATACTTTGACCAGAAGCATGAAGGAGATAACAACATGAACTGCAATGGGTGTGACTTTATGTCTTTTTATGAGTCGCCACCTCTCTCACGATTCTCGAAGCGCTCTGGGTGATGAGTGGTGTATTAGAACTTCTGACATGCATTGAATATCTTATTAGGGGATCTCATGCGGCCCCTTACTTCGTGGCTGTTCAGGCCGCATGGATTCTTCTTATGTAGCTTCCAACTCCTTGGTTGTTTGGGCCGCATGGGCTTTATGTGGCTCCTCTGTGGCTTATTTTTATTTTGAAGGGGAATGAGCTCTATGCGTCCTTCATAATTTTCAGGCTTCTACAAGATCTTCTTCAAAGTTTCTAAAGTTTGTAAGTTTTTTAAGTTCAGAATACTTTGAACAGAAGCATAGAGAATATAACAGCAGGAACTGCAACGACGCATTTGTGAAGTGTCATTCCATTTGGCACATGTGGATGCTTGAGGGAGTAGTGGCGCATAGCACTG
Source organism: Iris macrosiphon (assembly GCA_036927795.1). Classification (NCBI taxonomy): domain Eukaryota; kingdom Viridiplantae; phylum Streptophyta; class Magnoliopsida; order Asparagales; family Iridaceae; genus Iris; species Iris macrosiphon. The sequence continues at coordinate 199,885,966 of JAYESA010000007.1, read as the reverse complement.
CTGGTGCATGCATACACTAGTTACTTAGTGGAGCATGTCACTGCTGGCGCATGGGAACACTAGTTACTTAGTGGCGCATGGCACTGCTCGCACATAGAAATACTAGTTATGAAACGTTTGGCGCATGACACTGAATTATTATGGCGCATGAAGCTCGATCACTGCGGTGTATGGCCTTTGATTACTGTTGATGCATGGTAGAGATTTTTTATGCTTCTACAAGACCCACTTCAAAGTTTCTGAACTTTAAAATTTGTAAGTTTTTTAAGTTCATAATACTTTGAACAGAAGCATGGAGGAGATAACAACAGGAACTGAATGACGCATCTGTGAAGTATCCTTTCGCTTGACACATCTGTTCACTTGGTGCATCGGGTAGTGTTGGCACATCAGATATAGCCACTTAACTTGGCACAACAAACTTGGTCTCTTTGTTCGTGCTCTGAGCTGTCGGAATGAGCGTGTTTTATCAATGGGCTTTCTCGGATTGCTCGAGCCCCGATGGAGCATGGAAGGATATCATAATTTTTGTTGTTCGTCATAAACAAGCACATTACCCGAAGGATTGTCCACGATCTTCCAACATAGCTCACTGTAGCTTCTCTCCGTATTTGCCAGGATGTGTGGAAGTGGTGGGACTAGTCATCCCACCCGAGACTTCTTGTTTAGAACTCTTCTTGTTGCTATGGATATCTTGGCTATGAGTATTTATACCAGAGGTAATATAGATGTAGTACAACATCATAACGGGGATAATGCTAAGCCCTATCAGAGGTAGTATGAACGTGATAGGTAAAAGTAGTTCCATTAAGGAGGTTCGATAGAGACATTATCTGTGATGGTAGGGATACTGTGGTGTATAACCGATAGTCAAGCAGATTTGCTAGGTATGATCATGGTGGGATATTTTTGTGGAAGAAAAAGAAAATAAGCCTGAGGTAATATGGACATGGTTATTTTCTTTGGATGGAGAACATGGACAACTCATAGTTCAGAGATAATATGGACGTGAAATGTTTGCTTTTGTTAAGGATATCCCACTGGGAAATCTTTGGTAGACATATTACTTCTTGCGTACTGAAGTACAAGTAATAAGTTTGAAACAAAACCCTATCAGAGGGGATATAGACGTGATAGATTTTATGGCCTCATTACTTCTTGCGCACCTGAATGCAAGTAAGTTCAAAACGAAATCCTATCAGAGGTGATATAAACGTGATAGATTTTGTGGCCATAACACCGCTGGCGTACTTAGAGTTAAGTACGGGTGATAAGTTTAGATGACGACCGATATCAAAGGTATTATGGACGTGACAATCGATAGTCATATAGAGAGGTTTGCTCAAAGGTAATATGGACATGAAAAACCTAGCTGGGGAGAACTTTATGACAGTAGTTCAGAGGTAATATGGACGTGAACTAATGCCTAAGAGAACTGATTATGAGTGGTCTACCGGAAAGTGTGGATAGACCTGAGAATTGTTACACTGGGGAGCTTTCGAGGATCTATTATCTGTTGTGTATTCCGGACTCCTGGAATATAAATAATGGATTTACAGTAATTCGTGAAGAAGAAGTGTATATTGTGCTTACACACTTGTTGGGATGAACAACGGGGAAGGTATATTATATATCTTGGTTGTCCAGCTGATAATAAAGGGAGTACAAGTCTAGCTTAGACATAGTACTTTTTGATAAACTTGTCATTGATAGGCATCATGAGCAACTCGCTATTGGATTTTGCGAGCCGGTAGGCGCCGTTGGAGAATACAGATTCGACGAGGAACGGGCCCTCCCAATTAGGTTAGAATTTACTGATAACCAACTTGGAGAATACAGATTCCACGAGGAACGGGCCCTCACAATACAGTTGGAGAATACATATTCGACGAGGAACGAGTCATAACCATCAGCCTTCTTACTGTCAATACGCGGTAACCAACTTGGTAAGTTCTTTCCTTGACCCGTTTGTTGAAGGCTTCTGAGAGACGCGCATGGTACAGCTCAATGCGTTATTGAGCTAATAGACGTTTCTCATCAAGTGCTTTCAATTCTTGTAGCTGTCGGCGATGGTTGTCATCAACGGTTAACTGGTTGAAGAGAACCACTCGGAGTGAGGAAATTTGGATCTTGAGTGGGAGGACCGCTGTAACAACCTATTTTTAAAAAAATTTAAAAATATATTTTCTGGATTTTTTGGTAATTTTTAATTAATTATTAAAAATGTCCTTCATGGATTAATATTTTTATGGATTAGATTAATTATTAAAATATTACAAAAATTATATTTTTGGGTGTATTATTAATTATTGGATGATGTGTAATTTTTTTGGAATTTATTGGAATCAAAAATTATTTTTAAATAGCTAAAAGCCCTTGGTTTAACTTGACCGGACTGAACCGGGTTGAACCGGACTGAACCGGACCAACCCAACCCAACCCCGTTGAATCGGATCGGACCGTAACCTAACGGGTCGGATCCTACCAGACCCGACTCTACCCGACCCGACCCGACCCGATAACAAACCCCTCCCCCACGACCCTGCCCTGCGGTTCCCTGCAACAACCCTGCGTTTCCCGGCCATGACCCCGCCCCGCCTCTGCCCACGACCCCACGGTCTCCCCCAGCTCCGGCCTCCCCGCTCCCCCTCTTCCCTCGCCTATATAAGACCCCCTTCGAGCCCTAAAACCACTGCCACCGCCATCACCATCACCATCACCGCCGGCCCACCCCGACGTCCCCGACGTCTCAGTCGGCCCTCCCCGACGTCCCCGCCCGCCGTCTACCCTCCCCGAGCAACCCAGCGCCACCGCAGCGGCCCCCAGCAAACGCCTCCGCCGTGCCCTCCGCCGTGCCCCGCCGCGCCGCGTTCTTTCGCGACAGCATACAGTCTTCACGCCCGTGTAACTCCCTGTGTATTGACCCATTTTCTGTTCTGTCGAATCCTGTGTGTAGACCGCATAACCACCTCGAAACCCGAGCAACTCGTTCGGGGTATCGCGTCATGTGTCGGTCGCAAACCGCGATGCAAAAACAGGAAAATAAACCCAATTTCTGAAAATTCAGAATTTGTCCCGAATACCCCAGTTCACGACCGTTTTGCGTACAACCTGTTAGCTATTTCTAAAATCCACTTGAACAGTAATTTAGACCGTATGACCAAGTTTTAAACCCTATTTTTAGTTTATTTTATTGAGCGGTAATTTATGATTTATTCGCGGGTGAAAATGGCCAAAAACTTGGTTATTTAAAATCTAATTTTTTTTGGAACTGGGTGCGCCCCGCTAAAACGAGGCGACTTGGTCGTGTGCAAACTTCACCAAAATGTGCGCACTATTAATACGGACGTATAGGATTTCACGGAAGTTGATTTGGATGTGCGTGCACACCAAAATCAACGCGTATCCGTCGACAACGTCCCGTATCGACCCTATTCTGAAACTCATTGTAACTTTGTGTGTGCTCGTCATTTCGAAACAAAACTTACGCCATCGGACCGTAGCATTTTTCTGGTCCTGTGATCCAAGTTTGGTTCGATTCTGAGAACGTTGACAAAATTCCGTATCGTGGGCCCCACGGATACACTTGACGGGCGATTTTGTGATCGGCTCATCGGAATCCAGTTCTGGACATTCCGTGTCACGCCCCGGCCCCGAGGGGACGCCCGTACAGCCGGACCACTGCCTCGCCCCCGTAGCCGGATTAAACCGGATGCAAATCACCGCGCCTCGGCGCACCGGACGCGAATCACCGCGCTTGTCCCGCGGGTGCGAGGAAGGGATGGCCCGTTGGGATGTATCGGGACATGATGCCGTGCGAGCCTGGGATTGCGCCCGCACAAGGCCTTATCGTTTAAGTTATTTGTTGGCTATCATCGCATCAATCGAGTAAGCAGCGGAAAGGGACATTGTTGCAATGCAATGCATTTAGTTAACTGAGTATTCGGGACAATCGAGGGACTTGGGTTCTCTTATGCAAAGGCATTTGTTCCATACATTATGCCCCCTTATACAATAGCAATCTCAGGGCACAATCGAAACCAGGATTCTGGGTCTTAGAGACTGAGGCACGCCTATCGCTCCCTCGGACGATCCAGTACCTGCAAGTAAGTAAACTGTTGGTGGGTCAGCACTTTTATAAGTACTGGTAAGGTAAAATAACAGAACAGAAGCACTAAAACCAACACTAAGTAATCATATTATAAAATATTACATTACTAGTGATCTTTCTAGTTTTACCTAGGTTCGTTTCATGTAGTTCGCTAGCAGAGTCATATTACATTATTTGGAAACATCTTTGGAAACAGAGTTTCATATGCAATAAGCAAGCAAGCCATTCGTTCATGTTTCAGGGTGTGCGCAGCGTGTCTCGTGAGACTCCAGGGATAAATGCATAGCTAGACACACATGCATAATCTTGGGGGCAGTCCATCTATCCAAACCAACACAATGAACTTAGCTATATGCAAGGCGGTTCCCGAGTATCTCAGGATCGGCAGCTGGTTGTATAGCATACCAATGACTCATTTCTCAGCTGTGACTCATGGTTGCTTTGACGCATGCAGTTCAGCTCTCCACCAAAAGCCATTATCCGACCGATGCGAATACATGCAACACTATCAAATAAACTCTAGTATGCAGCCGAGACGAACCATCAGAAGAGTTATCGTTGTTGCGGGGCAATCCGACTTATCACTTGAACACATTCAGGCACAATATGGTTCTCTCAAAGCATAGATGATAGTGAACATGTTCATGCACTCTAGACAAGTATTTCAGGATTCTTGTTAAGCAGACATGATCGTTTCAAAGACAAGCTAGGTGAGTTCGTTCATTAACATGCAAGGCAGGTTCTATCATTCTCTTATGAAAATATTGCAAGCAAAAACTCATGTTATTATTAAGGCATGCAAGAATCAGAGAACGAAGTTCTGCCCACTCACCTGATACATAATGCCGACGCGGAGCGGGGCATTACATACTTACCAACCAACAAAAAGTTTTGTCCTCGAAACTTCAAGGATAAACTTTTCGATATTCCGAACAGCGATAGTGCCATCCCTCGCCGTACTCAATCGAAACAGTCAAGCAATTCAAGTTCAGAAAATATTTGCACTTTGAGAATATCTATGGACTTATTGTATGGAACGCTCTATTGCAATACCATATCGAGCAATATCTCAGAGTCATAGCAACGGTTTTGGGCCAAGAGATCGATTCCGCTCTGATACCATTATGTCATGCCCCGGCCCCGAGAGGCCGCCCGTACAGCCGGACCACCGCCTCGCCCTATAGCCGGATTGAACCGGATGCGAATCACCGTACCTCGACACACCGGACGTGAATCACCGCTTGTCCCGCGGGTGCGAGGAAGGGATGGCCCGTTGGGATGTATCGGGACGTGATGCCGTACGAGCCTGGGGTTGCGCCCACACAAGCCCTTATCGTTTAAGTTATTTGTTGGCTATCATCGCATCAATCGAGTAAGCAGCGGAAAGGGACATTGTTGCAATATAATACATTTAGCCAACTGAGTATTCGGGACAATCGAGGGACTTGGGTTCTCTTATGCAAAGGCATTCGTTCTATACATTATGCCTCCTTATACGATAGCAATCTCGGGGCACAATCGAAACCAGGATTCCGGATCTTAGGGACTCAGGCACGCCTATTGCTTCCTCGGACGAACCAATACCTGCAAGCAAGTAAACTGTTGGTAGGTCAGCACTTTTATAAGTACTGGTGAGATAAAACAACTGAACAGAAGCAAGCATTCACTAAAACCAACACTAAGTAATCATGTTATAAAATATTACATTACTAGTGATCTTTCTAGTTTTACCTAGGTTCGTTTCACGCAGTTCGCTAGCAGAGTAGTATTACATTGTTTGAAAACATCTTTGGAAATAGAGTTTCATATGCAATAAGCAAGCAAGCCGTTCATTCATGTTTCAGGGTGTGCGCAACGTGTCTCGTGAGACTCCAGGGACAAATGCATAGCTAGACACACATGCACAATCTTGGGGGCAATCTATCTATCCAAGCCAACACAATGAACTTAGCTATATGCAAGGCGGTCCCCGAGTATCTCAGGATCGGCAGCTGGTTGTACAACATACCAATGACTCATTTCTCTGATGCTAATAGCAGTTGTGACTCATGGTTGCTTTGACGCATGCAGTTTAACTCTCCACCAAAAGCCATTGTCCGACCGATGCGAATGCATGGAACACTATCAAATAAACTCTAGTATGCAGACGAGACGAACCATCAGAACAGTTATCGTTGTTGCGGGATAATCCGACTTATCACTTGAACACATTCAGGCACAATATGGTTCTCTCGAAGCATAGACGATAGTGAACATGTTCATGCACTCTAGACAAGTATTTCAGGATTCTCGTTAAGCAGACATGATCGTTTCAAAGACAAGCTAGGTGAGTTCATTCATTAATATGCAAAGCAGGTTCTATCATTCTCTTATGAAAATATTGCAAGCAAAAACTCAGGTTATTATTAAGGCGTGCAAGAATCAGAGAACGAAGTTCTGCCCACTCACCTGATACATAGTGCCGACGCGGAGTGGGGCATTATATTTTGTTGGGTTCGTATCATCGTTCTAGACTTGTAGACACTAAGTTTGATGAATTTGGAGAACTTTGTCTCTGGCACATTTTTTGGTGCAAAGCGGGCTACATGTGGACCCCGCTTTGACCAAAAACGGTCAATTTTGCCCCTGTATCCAAATTGGACTTATGGACATGCAATAATAGCTATTTCATATCTTTTGAACATGATGGTAGTGTTTATTTCAGTAACTAGAGGAGGACCTGCAGATTCCACTGATACCAGAGCAACAGTTGGAATCCAACCCCCAGGCAAGTGTACCTTGCCAAACTTGCAGTAGTTATCTGATATTGTTTCTTGAGTTATTCATATATATATACTTCTGTGATGTACATAGTCAATCCAGGACCGTGAGACGTTGCTTAATGTCCGAATAATATTCGGGTGTCGACGTCGTACGCGGAGTCGTATAACGTCACTAGAGACTGATATCGCGACCCCATATATATCTTCGTGCTTGCATTATCAAGTACGTCATGCCATAGGACACTTGATATTGTTCATGAGACAAAATTTTCCTGATATATTCATGGTGATTCTGTATAGGCTACATGATTCGTGACATAGATGTTACATATGCTTAGCTATCATTATGACTAGTTGCATCAGTTAGAGGTCATAATCTTGCGTGTTATGGACATGAGACGTCGTGGACATGAGATGTGTGATTATATTGGGTGGGGAGAGATACACCATACTATAGGCTGATTATTGATATATATACTATACTACTGGAGGTGCTTTGGCACATATACTGGAGTCGTGATACTACTTGCTTTGGCATATATACTAGAGTCGTGATACTAAATGCTGCTATGGGTTCCTCGACACAGAGCCTATAGTAGTCTCAGCCTGAGTATGATTAATGCTCTCATTTGCATATCACTTAGCTGGTTACATAGTTTACCCTATTGATTCATTTTATATACTGTATTTATTTTGGCATGCTGTTTCTTGTACCTTGTTACGTCCCTCTGAGGACCTGGTCCCTTGCCAGTTTTGCAGCATAGACTGTTGTGGAGCCTGCCTGGAGTGCTGATGTGTGTTGCTTTGTCATGAAGGAATTGATGCCAGTTACTAATATCATTTTTTTCGGAGTCATGGTTATTATTCATATTGTTTATTCATCTGCTGTTATAGCCTAGTTTTATAGACTCATATTCCTTTCTCGAGTCTATTCGAGCTTATGGGTTACTGGCGTCCGACTTTAGCACATGTAGCTCATTCTTGTATATTCCGTTCATTGTAGATTAAGGCATAAATATTTATATTCACTTGATTATATAGATAGTGACCCTTCTAGTACAGCTTATACGTATTCAAATCGGACCAGAGTCTGGTCGAATGTGTAACTGGCATGTTACGTATTCCTAGTCCTACGTATTTTGGGATTGGGGTGTGACAACCGCTTCGCTTCCGTAAACTAAGAAGAATGACGTACTGCTAGTAGGTGTCCGGATCATTGTGCGATAGGCCCAGAGACATTCACCCAGCTTCTCATTCTAGTTGTGTTTATTGGATGACACAAACTTCTTGAGTATCTTTGTGTTGAATGCTTATGCCAGACCATTTGCTACTGGATTGTAAGTAGTCGAGACCACGTTCTGAATTCGATTTTTGTCACAAAATTGGTAGAAAGCATGACTTGCAAACTGTTGACCATTGTCGTGGATGATCCTCATTGGTTGCAAATAGATATTTAAAACCAAGAAGGATTCAAAGGATAATGTGAAGAGGCATAAAGCACGTCTTGTAGCTAGAGGCTTTACTCAAAAGTTGGGAATTGATTTCAAAGAGACTTTCTCTCTGGTTTATTCGAAAGACTCATTTAGAACAATCATGAAAAAATTTATTTATGAAATTAAGCAAGCTTCTTGTCAATGGTACTACAAATTTTACTAAGTGGTTATTTCGTTTGGTTTTGAGATACACTGTTGAAGTTTGTATATATCACAAGTTCAGTGGGAGTTCTGGTTTTGTATATCAATAAAGTACTTAATGCAAACAATGTGACACCCTTCGCTAAAGGAGACAAATTTAGTCTCAATCAGAGCCCTAAGAATAGCCTTAAAACTAAAGATATGCAATAGATTTCCTATTCATCAATGATAGGGAGTTTAATGTATATGCTTAAGTGTGTACGCATCCGGATATTGCGTACATAGTTGGGATGTTAGGCAAATATGCAACTCTGGTATGGATCAAAGAAAATCAGCTAATCAAATTAATTAAATAATTTAAAGAGAATAAATGATTACATGCTCTTTATAGGAGATCGGATAATTTGGAGATCATAAGGTATTTCGACTCCGATTTTGCTGGATGTCAATACAACAGGGATCCACATAAGGTTATGTTTACCTGTTCGCTGGTGAAGATATATTTGGAAGAGTGTCAAACGAACACTCGTAGCATCTTCCAGTATGGAAACAAAGTTTATAACATGTTGTGAGGTATCCAATCAGGGAATATGGTTGCAAATTTTTGTCACTTGGCTGCGTATACATGAGGGTGTTGAAAGACCACTCAAATTATAGTATGACAATAAATCAGCAGGACTGTATTCCAATAACAACATGAGCTCGTATAAGTCAAGGTATATTGACATGAAGTTCCTAGTTGTAAAGGAAAGAATTCAGAATGGTCAAGTATCCGTATAACACATTAGGACAAACTTCATGTTAGTGGATTTGCTCATAAAAAGTGTTACCACCCAAGGTCTTTCATGAGCATTGCTCATATAGGTGTTATCTTATTTGAGGATATGGAAATATAGTGGGAGTTTATGTTTTATATATTTTGGTGCTATATATTTGGATATGAACACATTTATGTATTTAAATATTTTGGATATTTTTTTTATCAAATATATGGAAATTCAGTTCATTCTGTTTTCATTATATTAAAGTATTTATCTCACTAAAGTAAATGAGGACCAGTTGAAAATAGACATGTGTTGATCACATTGCTTGTAATTTTTATGCTACACATCCATGATTGATCTATATCGTTTAGCTATTTTGGTATATGTGACAATTGATGGTTTAGTTGCGCAAATATGACGAAGGCCACTTTGATCCTATATTGATATGATTAATGGACGAGATTGTCCGGATATATCCTAAGGTTAAGATAGTAATTTTTGAGCTCATAAAATTAAACATAATTATAAGGTTACATATGTGGCCCAGTGGAAGATTGTTGAAATTATCCAATAATTTGGGACCACACATGTAAAATTAATTGTGTTGTGCTATCTAAATAGTTAAGCCAAATTAAAGTGGTCTATTTGAAAAAAGGCTTAAGGGTATAATTGTCATGAAAATAATGTGTAGATACCATAAATATAATTCTAATTTGATGAGGGACCAAATTAAAATTATGTAAAACCTAGAATATATATATATATATATATATATATATATATATATATATATATATATATATATATATATATATATATTCATAGGGGTTATGGTCCCTAACTTATACGACTACAATAGAGATGGTTTTCTCTTTTCTCTTCTGCATCCCCATTAACAAAGAGAGGGACAAATAATTAATCTTTGTCATTAAGGGACGTATCAAATTGGAAGATCGAACCCCACAAAGAGATGTTCGATACAAGATCCATCAAGCCAAGCAATGGATTCATGTACGCTTCCGCAATCAATTATGTTCTTCATCTCATGAATCAACGGGTTAAATTCTAACATATACAGTCCTAATTGTTTGATTCTAAAATATAAATGATCCTAATTGAGTTCGAGGATTCTGATGACCACCGATATTGGGAAGGATCGCTAACATGTGATTTTTTTTTCGGGTTGCGCTTGAGCAGTAACTATAAGAATGAAATTATTTATGTGTGTACAAAGTTGTGTGTGATAAACTCCTTACTAAGGATTGCCTAGCTGGATTCGACATCATGATACAAGATAATATGTGCTATGTGCATGGATGATATGTGTGTCAGGAGCTGTAGAAAGGTGATAACACGTTGTCTTTGAATATCCATTCACGTGGAATATTTGGCAACACCAATATGAGTAGATGGATTTACCAAGGCATAGTAACTGCACACTTACAAAGACCATTGAAGAGATGGGCTAAAGGGTGATCACGTTTTGTATGACATGGATCAGACTGTTGGCCACGGTTTAGCATGTGTGGCAAGAACAAAAATTGTTGGATGTACAAATTTTGGTCCCCTCCTACGGTAATAGGAAGGGGGTGAATTGCGTTGCTTGTAAAAATATAAAAATGATCGGTGGCTTGTGCAGTACTCGCGAGCCATCGCCTGTTGCCGCATCCCTCTCCCAGTTCCCCTCCTCCTGCTCCGTGTCCGGCAGGCCAGCCGCTGCGTCCACCCGCGTGCCGGACCCGTCCGTTTCTCCCCTCCCCCCCCCCCTCCCCCCCCACCTCTCATGCTCCGCGTCCGACCGTCGCGCCGCCGGCAGGACCACCATGTGCGAGCACTGCGCGTGCAACAATGCGAGCAGTGCAACATTGTTGGTAAAAAAATGATAAATAATATTTACGTGGACCTATTTTCATATATCATTTTGACATAAAATTTCTATCCAATAGTCTTTTTTTAAAATATTTTTTACAAAAAAAACGACACTATTATAATTTTTTTTTAAAGGAAGATCCTCTTATTGGAGAAGGCCCAAGATCCAAACTAAGGTTTTTTTCATCCGATGTCACTAATTGATTGGATTTAGTCTCTCCTTGTAAATACGCCTCCATTATTCCTTTCTTCTCCCTCACCGCGTCATTTTTTAACCCAAAAAAAAAGCAGAGAGAGAGAGAGAGAGAGAGAGAGAAAGAAGATGAAGATCAAGGTGAAGACTTTGAAGGGATCCGTCTTTGAGATCGACGCCAATCCCGAGGACTCGGTACGGATTTTCTCCAAATTTAGGTTTCGATCCATCTCCGGGTTCCAAAAATGAGTTTTTGTTTTTATTTTAGGGATCTCAATTTGGTACAAATTTACTTAATTTACTTAATTTTAGTGTCTTATCGGTACTTTGTGATGATTGCTGGCTACTGTTGCTGTAGATTAGTTCCAGAGTTTCAGAGTAGATTGATTGTTCTTTCGACTTTTTAGGGTTCTCAATTTGGTTGAAAATTACATAATTTAGTTCCTTTTATCGGTTTATAGTGATGATTGTTGGCAACTGTTGCTGTAGATTAGTTCCAGAGTTTTGGAGTAGATTGATTGTTCTTTCGACTTTTTAGGGGTCTCAATTTGGTGAAGAATTACATAATTTAGGCCCTTTTATCGGTTTATAGTGATGACTGCAGCTATGTAATTGTAATTACAGCAGCAGTAGTTCCCATTCTATCAAGAATAGTTTTGTTTGGAAATAACGGATCTTTAGTTAAAACCTTAGGTTTCGTAAATAATTGGTTCTTTTTTGGTTTCTAAATTTAGATTTTTAAGGGGGCATTATGTACTATGTAGAATTTACAAAGAAATAAAGTTAAAAAAATAACTATAAACAAGGCATAGTATGGCCAGAGAGAATTGAACTCGGGACCTCTTGGTTAAAATCCCATCCATTTACCAACTAGAAAACCAATCAATTGGGAATTTTCCATAAAATATGGAATAAATAAAAGGACAAAGAGTATAAAATCGATGTAACATGAATATGATGGGAAAGGACACGGCACAAACTTTTGGAGTGTACTTGCTTCCTAGGTTAAAATTTGGAGTTAGGGGTTGCGTTATTTTTTTATTATTTTTTATTCTCTTGATATATTGTCAGCCGTAGAATCTTGAGTATAATCATGTCTCCTCATTGATCAGGTTAGTCAGCCCCAATAGGTGGGTTTGTTACTACTATTGTTATTGTTATTAGGCAATATCTATGTTTGCACAAGCACAAGTATGGCATCACACAATAAAAATACGTCGATGCAGATTTTGGCATGTTCTAGTTTATTTTGGAGTGTCTTTGTTGTGTCCGATACGTTACTGATATGATGTGACGTACACGGCACCACCTTTCAGTGAGACTTAGCTTCCTTGGACCATGTACATACCAAAGTCATCTTTGGGGCCTCCATGCTGCGAGCATCTCTTTTGCCCTTTTTCCCCCTCCCTAACCAAACAACCACCATCAAGAGGAATCTTATAAGCTGATTTCTGCTTTCCATTATGTAATTTTAAATATGGTGCTACTGTTCTAAAATCTATGCAAGTTTCTGTATCTTTTATTTTTTTTCATAATTATTTTTGTTGTTGTTTTAGAATAACGTTGGTTGCTTGTTTCAAACAGATTATTGATGTAAAAAAGAATATAGAGACCACACAAGGTGGAAATGTTTACCCATATGATCAACAGATGCTCATACATCAGGGCAAAGTTCTCAAGGATGAGACTACACTGCAGGAAAACCAAGTTGTTGAAAATAGCTTTGTGGTAATAATGCTCAAAAAGGTACTTTCTCTCCTAGGAGCATGTTTTTTTTACTGTTTTATTAGATATAAAACACGCCTTGTACTTGTAGTCATTGACATGAAGGTGTAAGGATGCATTGCTTAACTATAACATTTACGATTTATAATTATTTTCAGAACATTTTTTTGTCACAAGCTACGATTGCAGCCTATATGGTATTCATTTCCATACAATGTAGAGGAGAAACAGATGAAGTAATTGATGTTTTTATGTGTTAATATTTTTGGTATGTCATAAACCGAACTGTTCCAAGTTCATCATTATCTGTCAATGTATCCTTCGCTAATTACTTTCTCTGCATGCCATATTTCATTTCATTCCTTTCGTGGTTTCCCCATTCTTGTTGTGCATGCTCATAACATATTAGTCACTTCAACAAGCTACTCATATTATTTGTCAATGTACTTTATTCAAGTTATCTGTTCCATTACTAGCGAATCATCCACTTGAACTCTTCTCTACAACATTTTTCATGTGTGTTTTCCCTCTACCTATCCTGACTATGAATTTATAAACTTATAATTTGTGCTACTCCTTTTGTACTTAGCCTGACCTCTATACCTTATAAGGTTTAACTGACTAGTTTATTAAATATTCTGTCAACTTTACAATGATGAGGTAATACCATGAAATCTCTTCTTTAGTTCATCCACGTAGGCTACTTCAGTTTTCCTAACCTAGTTCTTTAATTCTATCTGTATACGGAGATTTACAATGATTGCACTAGTGCATCTTTGACCATGAATTTTGGTTTAAACCTTTATTCTTTATATACTGAAACTGCAGAAATGTTTAGTTAGTCTCATTTATGCATATTTCTGGACCTTTCTCCTGTTGAATGTGTTTAGTTCAAACGAACAATATAAGTAGCAACTAAACACACAAGCAAATAAAACATAGAAACATTATATCTGTTGCATGGATCTTTAATTTAGATTTATCAGAACTAGATGTGAGCATGCTATTTTAGTTTTTATATTTGACTTTTCTTTGATTATCTTAGACCAAGGGTTCCTCAAGTGGCACTTCAGCTGCCACACCTGCAGCACCGAAAGTTGAGGTTAGATGCATTTTATATATATATACTTGTCTTTATATCATTTTACTATTACACTTAGCATGGCACTGATTACTCTTAGTGAAGATCATCGTCATGAAATCTTCTATCCATGTGCGTTGGCTATAGAGCACGAAAAAGCAACACAAATGAGTTGGCAAAGTTCTTTTTACTATCAACTTAACGTGAAATCACTGTGCTTGTGCCAAATTCCTTACAAGCAGCATAGGGTCTTACCATAAACCTAGGAGGCCAGTTGGTAGATAGGCATATCTACCTTTTTTGATCAGAAAGTATAAGATCATGCAACCAAAGAGCACCCTGTGTCCCTAAATTAGGTAAGAGTCTACACAAAGGGGTAAGATGATACGATATGCACTAACTCGTAGGCACATTGAGCTCATAAGAGGATTGACAAGACCTCAGTTTCGGCACGTGTATCCTACCTTTATGTGCTTAAGATACTAGTGGTCTTAACCCTCAATTTTATTGTCAAATTTTAGAAGCGGTTCATAGGTTTGGCCACTCACATCATACCCAAGAAATATCTCATTTACCTTACGATGTTCAATTTTCTGTTTTTATCTATTACATGGTAGTAAAAAAAGGGAAATAAAAACAAAGGGGAAAAAGGGAAACATGTTGGGATTGCTCAATTTCGGGTATATCTCAGCTTCAATCACATGCCATATGTTATATTTTAATCTTAACATTGTATATATTGTTATGATCCTATATACATACATCAGACTATTCCTGCAGACGAGCTCTTTTCCTATCCTAATAAAAATCAAAAGCCACCAATGTAATATCCTATCATGCTCGAGCATATACCTATTAGTAGTTATAATTGCATTGAGTCAAAATCAACTTCTCAATTTGAATTCAATACATGCAATAATTTCACGACAAGAACATGATCAATACATGAAGAAAGACTTTTTGCGTCAAGGCTGTCATATAATCTAGTATGTCCCTTGGGTACTGAATATATTTATTTGTTCCCTTCAGATGTATGGCTTGGAAAATTTGATTTTTATCACCATTTCTTTAGAAAAAGTAAAGTTTGTAGACTTTTTATCTCATCAATCAAAATAATATGTCAAGCTTCTCATTCTTCTGATTTTTCACGGAAAATTTGATTTTATCTTTTTGATATGCAGTCCAACTACAAGTCCTTATAACACAGTATGATAGGATTATTTAGTATAAATTTCAAAACAAGCAAGTTGCACTACTTTGTAGATTTTTTTTCATTGTTATTCCAAATTAGATACTAAAAAGCATTAAGTTCAGATGAGCAGTTGGATTTTTGTTATATTTCTGATACATCTTATCACGCAAAATATTAGGCTTTTTTAAGTTTAAATTGCAAAGCAAACCCATAGGACTACATAACTTGCTTGAAATACTAGCAGATATTCAAAACTGATGTCTTGTAATAGAACATGATAATGGTATATACATTTAGTGAAATGTGAATGTAATATATGGAATGTGTTGAAGTGGAGATATGCACATTGACCAATCCTAACATGGTTTCCTTCTCTCTTTTCTTTGTATAATTTATTATTCCTTTTTCACTATCATGATAATGGCGAAGAATAGTAAAAAGAACAAAGTTCGGATGGATGAGATTTGGTGAGATGCTTCTTTTGTATCATTTGAATGTCATAGCTTGTGAGACAATACTGTGACAAGCCAATTGAGGCTATAATATTTAACTTGACATTGTTCAGTATTTTGGTCTAGAGGCACATAAAGCTGGGTTACATGTTTAAAAAATTGTGAGGTGATTTATCTATAAGAGTAGGTGTGTTTTTTTGGTTAGCTTTTCCACTCTTGTTTACCTACTTGTATTAAATATCCAAGGGATTTTCAGTCCTTGTCTTGGAGATGGATGTGATTCCCTATAGCAAATCATATCATCTTACCTCTCCAGACTCTTTTCCAGTCTAGGGTTTTCCGGTCTAGGGGAAGTTAGAGGGTGTTTCTTGGCTTCATGAGCTTAAACTACATGACTAGAAATGTAGCATTTACGTACTTGCCAATGGCTTCTAGGTTTTCTGTCAAGGACCTTTCTTGCTGATAACGACCTTGGCTAGAAACTCAGCACCAGTAGAGGTTTGATGTTATGTTGAAATTATTCATCGAAACTTTGTCAATTCTTTTGTGGTACTTTCTCTTGCTCCACAGCCAGCCCCATAGAGATGGGAAAAAGGCAAGGATGATGATGATGGTTCTCATTTACCTAATCAATAAAGCATGCCCATTAGTTGAATTGCTAGTTTGTTTACAATTATTCAGTATTCTTGCTTTTCTTGTAGGCCGCAGCTGCAAGTTCTGTGCCTCCTAACCCATCAACTCCCACATCAGCCACACCTGCAGCTCCGACAGTCACTTTGCCTCAGTGTGTATTATTTATTCCTTAGATGCTTAATCTTCATTGTGTGTTTATCATTATAATTTGTTCCCTTTAGTTTCTCTAAAATAACTTTTTTCTTGGTGATAATTGATTTATTGTGCAGGGCACCTGGACCTGCTCCAACTGCCACAACTCCTGCAGTTACTGCATCGTAAGATTCCCATTTGATATGACTATTGCTTTTAACTCTCATTAGAAGAATGTTGAAAATCAAATACTGGAGATGTTCACATGCAATTTTGATATGCGTTCCACTGAATGAGTTTTATTGTGTAATATGCAGCATGCTATATTGTGATTGGTTTATGATGACTAATGGCATCATGATGCAGGACACTTTCTTCGCGTCTGGTTATGTTATGCTTTGTTTGTGTTAGAATCTTTGAATTTGTAAATAGTATATGCGGTTATAATTTTTGGCTACTATCCTTAGTTTAAAAGATCTAATTGGAGAAACTATAATGAACCCACCTTTTCCCCCTACTACAGTTGCTATTCCATATGGACAGTTACAAGCAAAAGTGAGTAGGAACATCTTTTCCTGTGGAGAATGTGGCAAGCACAAGTGACTTGTAGCATCTCACCTCATTGTCTAAACTCTTTCCTAGTGTATAACATGGATGGTGCGCCTTGGTTGCATGAGCTTGAAGTGCATTACCCAACCCGCCAATTGGCCTTCATGATTTTATGCCAAGGCTGTCTAGCTCATAACTACTTGGTTAGGAATGCTTCACCAGCATCAATTCATTTTGGAGCATTCTTGTGCTCAATAGCGTAAGCGATTCTGATGGGAGAAGGGCTGCTGCTGTTGTTGATGATTATGACAAGAAGGACGATGAAGTGACAAACACTCTGAGAAACTTGTGCCTTAATGATTTTGATCACACATTATCAAGTTCTATATGGTGTTTCTTGGCATGATGGATAAACTTGCCTACATCCTGGAGGATGCTGGCCTGATCGTAACAACAACAACAAAGCCTTTGTCCCAAATTTTCAAGGATTGCTGTTTGAATCATTTTCTTCCATGTTAAGGGCCAAGGGCCATGTCCTCTGTAATACTAACAAAAGCCGTATCCCATATTTTCATGCTGGTCCCAAGCCCGGGAAAGGAGGAGGGTTGCGTTAGGTAGCCGACAACCAGCACATAACATTGTCAGATGTCTATGAAATGAATCCAACCATAGAAACAACCTCTACAAAATGGGACTAAGGTTGGGAACAGTCTGAACCTCTCCAGATGCACTTGCATCCTGGAGGCTGCTTGGGTTCGTCCAAACCACCTCTATACAAAATTGGATTAACCAGCATATATCTAGACCCTACTCCGACCTTTTAGTTGTAGGAGCTTCAGGGCTCTAGAAAACATTTTTATTCATTAAAAACTTCTACTAAATAGATGGAAATTTAGTTCATTTATGCTCATATTTCTAGTTTTCATGTATGCTTCATTTCGCATACCTGGCGTTGCATCATGGATATTCTTTTATCCTTTTCTTTCTTCTACAAGACAACTGCATGTCATACACAACATATAATCAAACCTTTAAAGTAGCCATTATATTATATTTGCAACCCTCTGTTAGATTAAGTAGAATGAGGCCTGTTTATTGATTTCTCATTACAAACAGCAATATTCATTGTGCTTTGTCTTTTTTTCTTTTTTTCTTTTTCCCTAATATAATGTGCTTGTTTTGCATAAATATCTCAGTTCTATTGATACATGGCTTAAGGATTGTCTTGTCTGAAATCTTATGCCAATATCTGTGATTTAGATTCATATGTTATTATTTTAGTCCCAATATACGCAAAAAAGTTGCATAATGTAATCTCATCTAACACTATTTTACATTTTCCCACTGTTTACCTTTTCATGTTGGAATATTTGCTCATTAGAATAATATCCTATTGCTTAAACACTTAATTTATTGAAAGAATGCTGATGACTGCTAAGCCTACGCCTTGTCACAACACAAACCCAATTCTGGTAAATGTCACCATTTGAAGTAGAGAAGTCGGAAAAGATCAGCAGGAAAATAAGAGTTAATAGTAACTTTAAGATTTCAGTGGCTTATTTCTTGTCATATTAGTTCAGACTTCAGACTACTATGCAGGCTCCTGTGGCTTCTTAGCACTAATCTTGTTACCTAGTTATTTACTGTAAGAGCCAGTCACTTACTATGAGTGGAGCCATTGACCTTATGCAATAGGAAGTCAATCGATAATAGCGTAATATTTGTTTATTATAAGAAAGGGCCAGCCACTACCCCATGTGTTTTGAACCAAGGATTTGCCCTTCCCACACTAAAGCTCTCCACAATTGGGGCTGCCCAACCTTTGGTGATAATTGTTGTATAAGGTATATAATATTATTATGGGATTCACTCATTTTCAGTCTTTGACTTAATGGGTCATAGAGATGAAAGCAATTCCCTATAGAAAATTGTATCGTCTTACCTCTTCTTCTAGAATCTTTATAGTATAGGGGAAGATCTTGGGTGTTCCATGGTTACATGAGCGTAAACTATATATCCAAAAAGTAGGTCTACCTACCCACCGACTGACAATCTAGGTTTTACGGCACAACTCTCTCATGCTCATAGCTACATTTGCTCGGAATTTAGCACCAACATAAAGGGTTGACATTTAGATAGCATGTCATAGAGCTTTGTCAAATCCTTTATGGAGCTTTCTTATGATCCATATCCAACCCAATCCTGATGGGAGAAGGCTATCTAGATGTCCCATCAGGATTGGTCAGGCTTGGATGATGATGAGCAAGGAAGTATTGTTGGGCAGGGGTTTGGTGAAGAATGCCTCTACAATTGGTTGGAACTATGTTTGGCTAGTGCTTTTTCTTGGTTACTTCAGTTCGGTTTAGGTAGATGTACTTTTCAGTTTCTTTGTTACCATATGCTTTAGGCATGTTGCAGTTATGTTTGATTCAGTTTTACTTGGAGTCTTGTTTCAATCTTAAATATGTGATCTTTAGGTGCTGAATTTGAGTGATCTTGGGGCCTTAGCTAAGTCTATCATTTCTTCTTTTTGTCTTTTGGTTTTTGTTAAAGCAGTTCCGAAGCAGACGTGTATGGTCAGGCTGCATCAAATCTTGTTGCAGGAAGTAACTTTGAGCAGACCATCCAACAAATTCTTGATATGGGTGGAGGGACTTGGGACAGGGAGATTGTGGTCCGTGCTCTACGCGCTGCATTCAATAATCCGAGAGAGCTGTTGAATATTTATATTCTGTAAGATTCACTGTTTCTCCTACCTTTTGTTGTTATCTTGTGAAGTGGCAGTTATTTTTCTAGGACCATGATGTCAGACTATTTAGCACATATTCTACCTTAGTCCTCTATTTTTAAATTTTATATGAGATTGACATAAATGGCATTTTTGTTAGTTTCGTGTAGAATTTTAAATAGTTGATTGGAACTATATTTTATTTGGTATAGTGCTATCTTAGGAGTTGATCTTAAATGCTATTGTCGCGATGTATATATCTTGTTTTGAAATGAATTCAGTCCGTCAACCATGATCCACACGTGAAATGTCGACTATAACAAAATTATCTGAAGTTCTTTTACTGTTCATTAAGTAGCCATATATTGGACAATTCTTAATAGTAAGAAGAATAGACTACATTGGAACTAAACATATTATTCATTAGGTTTCTAGGCCAATCAATATATAGGAGATACAAAAGTGGAATATTATCTAATAGATGTTCAATAACTAGCACATGACATTAGATAAAAGCTAATAAGGATAAAACAATCATAAAATACTCTTCTGTAAGCTGGAGTTTCTGGATGTCAATCAAGCCAACTTGAAGAGAAACTGTAAAACAACAACGGGAGAGTTGTGTCCATCTTCACGACTGGAGAGAGAGAGAGAGAGAGAGAGAGAGAGAGAGAGAGAGTTCAGAGGTCCTTTACAGCTGGAGTAGAGGATAGAGAGCCTGATTTCTTTCTGAAGGAGCGGGAGGGATTATCGTCGTGGTGGTTGAGAGAGAGGGGTATCAATTTAGTTGGCCCCACCCACCCACCCACCCACACACACACACACACACACACACACAGAGAAAGAGAGAGAGAGTTGGCTAGAGATTTGAGTGGCTGAGGGTGTGTTTCGGCTTTAAAAGATGATGAGAGAGAAACGAGCTTGTGCTAGAAGAAGAGCAGCTAAGAACTCTAAGCTCCTTGATATATGTTGAATAAGGAAAGCAAATAGGGGCAACATTGGCCAGAGGAGACCCAAGGATGATCGAAGAATAGTGGTCAAAGAAGTTGTACAGTGGCCTTGGATCACCATTATTCACCACTAGCAGTGGTCTAAGAAGATGCACAATGGCCTGGGTCACCAAAGTTCATCTCATGTTGGAGACAACAAGAGGCATTTGAAGTTAAGAAAGGGGGAGGAGCTCGACAATCATGAGGTCAGATCTCAGTTCCTTCATCTTTTACTTCTATATCTCCTATGTTCATTTGTTTTGTTTGTGGAGAGGAGTTTGATTGTGGATTGTAGATTTGAGATTGGGGCGGTGATGGATGTAGACCTAGGGTAAGTATTTTTAATGGCCGCTATGGTTTCAGAGCAAGAAAAAAAGAGATCCGGGTTAGAGTTTTCTGATCTGTCTAGATCTAGGGTCAAGGGTTAAGGTTAGGACTGATTGGAGAGGAATATAGTAGGTTATGGTGGAGATGATGGCTAGCATTATAGGGAGGAGTTGAGGCTGTCATTGGGGTTTGGGTTTGATGAGGGTTGGCTAGGGTGTCTGGAGAGGAAATGAGGCTAGAAGAGGTGGATGGCAGCTAGTTTAAGCAAGGATGGCGTTAGGGCAATGACCTAGGGCTCTGGTACCGTGTTTAAAACTATACTATTTCGGGATAAATGGACTATTGGCTCATTAGGGTTCTTGGCCAAGAAATAGGGAGAAGATGAGGCGGAGATTAGGGTTTGAGTTTGATGAGTATCAAGTAGGGTTTTTGGAGAGGAAATGAGGCTAGAAGAGGTGCTGGCTAGTTTAAGGAAGGATGACACTAGGACAAGAACCTAGGGCTCTGATACAATGTAGAAAAATAGACTACTATGAGAATAAATGGATTATTAACTCATTAAGGTTCTTGGCCAAGACATATAAGATAGGAGATACCAAAGTGGACATCTATGTAATAGTTTTCCAATGGCTAGCAAATAACAACTAGAGTAATAGCTAATAAAAGGAAAACATAAAGCATGCTGATCATGGTCGGAAGGTTGGATTGTAACAATGGATATCTGCGTCACGCCACTTTTAACTGTCATTCTGTCTAGTGCTGATGCATGAATAAATCTAGTATATATTATACATCTGTGGTAATTTGGATAGTCAGAGTTACTTGTTGACTGCTTATTTTCTTGAGTATAGTGCCGATGGAGGGTCAAATCTTTACCTTTGGCAGCTTATGAACTTATTATGAATGTTAAGAATTTGTATGCCTTTTATTATAGATAGTTAGGGAGAGTTACTTATTGACCACTTATTTTTAGGTATGTTGCCAAGTCGGTCGAATGATGACATTTTGGTTTAGAATTTTCTTTTTGATGGTGTGTGAGCTTCATTCTTGATATTAAGGAACTGTATGCCTTCAAATACTTTGTCATTTGAATGAAGGTTGACATTTTGAGACAATCCTGGAAGTTCCATCGTTGTACTATAAGCGTTAAGTTGACTTTCAGGGTTTTCATTTTATTTATTATTATTTTATTTGACATTTGGAAAAGTCAAGTGAAGGGATGTTTGCTTATTTACAATCTCAACTCTCAAGTATATGTCCTTGGACGACGTATATAATTTCTCCCTTATTTGCTGAAATTGTTACAAAACCAGACCATAATTGAAAGCACCCATAGTACATTTCCATGTCCTTACTGTGTTCGGTCCAGTTTTTCTCCATTTGTGAGCCAAACACCGGTCTGCCATATTAGAGGCATGTTGCAGTGTGTCCAGGGCACATCATCTTCATGCTCCATAGTCATCATATTATGTTCATCAGTGCTTGTTCAAATGAGGATCGTGCTAGTCAAAAGGGTGTATTTATGGGAATGAAGAGAGCTTTTAATCTAGCCAACTAATAACTCGAGCTGAAGGCTCTGTGTGTTGTGGTAATGGGCTCGTTATGTCACGCTTGTCTTCAGGTGTATCATGTCTAAACCGTTTTTTTGAGCTCCTAACTACCTAAGTACTTGTTCTACTTTAGTTAACTATTTCTAGAGCTGTCTTTGACAATTTACATTCTCAATATTATTTCTTTATCAGGGCATTCCTGAGCAAGCAGAAGTCCCGCCTGTGGCTCGAGCACCACCAAGTGGGCAAACAGCTCAGGCACCCCAACCATCACCTCCTGCAGCACCTTCTGGTGGGCCCAATGCGAATCCTTTGGATCTCTTCCCTCAGGTATCTGCATTCAGCTAACTGGGTTTCCCCGATAATTATGTATTATGTACACATTACATTATATAGTCTAATCTCATTAGTTTTTTTTTTGACAGGGTCTGCCCAATGTAGGCTCAAATGCTGGTGCTGGCACCCTTGATTTTCTTCGTAATAGTCCTCAGGTGTCGTGAAATAAAATTATCAGTAGATATGATTGAATTTGTCACTAATATTGTACTTAATCTCATACCTTTTTCATTTTATAGTTCCAAGCCTTACAGGCAATGGTACAGGCAAATCCTCAAATTTTACAGGTCTGTTATATCTTGCATAGTTAGTAACTGAGGCTCCTTTTGGTTGTAAACTTCATCACAATGTCGTAAACTATTCTGTTGTTCTCAGCCAATGCTTCAAGAGCTGGGGAAACAGAATCCTCAGGTTATGAGGCTCATTCAGGAGCATCAGTCAGAATTTCTTAGTTTGATCAACGAACCAGCTGAAGGAGGAGAAAGGTGGGGAACTGTTATATTATTACAACTTTTGGTGTCTTTCGAGTATTTAAACTGATTAGTTATTTTACTATTGCATGTGAACCAGCAATCTATTAGGTCAGCTCGCAGGTGCTATGCCGCAAGCTCTGACAGTGACACCTGAGGAGCGTGAAGCAATTGAAAGAGTGAGTTACCCTTCTTTATCCTGTTAATGTAATTTGAATATCACTCCTAAATAGAACAACCATGTAAACATGATTTTTAATTGATTTGACTAGATAAATGTACTTGTATTTGGATTAGGTTACTGAACGAACTTGAGCAGAGCTCATCAAATGCCCATATTTTATTTAAAAGGACAAAGGCAAAGGCTTTCTTCATCCAGCCTGGTCAATTGAAACATGATTACTCTGACAGGGACCAGGGCCATTAGATCATTAGTTAATCTTGTGCCTCTTTTTGCTTTGTTCTATTTAGAAGAACATCCATGGCATGCTGCCAGTCACGGGGTAATTATCTATAATTTAATTTGTAAACACTGGACGTAATTTAGTTGAAAAGATTTGGAGATAGGCTTGAGTCCCTAAGGGGGATAAAAATTTTCCCTTGGAAACCTTGTTTGATTTGTACATGCATGTTTACTGAGGTATGGTCGATGCACACAGGGCACTTTTATTTAAGTGGGGGTATGTGGAGACCTGAATCTTTCCAAAACTTTGGATCTAAGAATAGGAGATCAGCGGTGTTAATTTTGATTTCCTTTCGCATTTTTCAATTGACGGACACCTCTCTCTCTCTCTCTCTCTCTCTCTCTCTCTCTCTCTCTATATATATATATATATATATATATATATATATATAAAGGTTAAATTGTACGATCAAAATGAACTTTACATCACTAGGTTAGGTACTTCAGGTTAAGGACAACCCCAATTTGACAGTATATCCCTGTTCCTATCAGTATCCTCTGCCTTAGCTACAATCTTGGAC